>JBCFYV010000001.1:59800916-59993206 GCA_039000515.1 Timema cristinae
CTCCCCATTTATTTTTTATAGTGTGTTCTAGTTGCCTAAATAAAAGAATGTGTGTATACTAGTAGACGGAATACTACTAGTCATCAAAAGGAATAGGCTGTCATTGTTGTCTAGGTGCATAGCATCCGATAAATCGGACATCAAAGTTTACCCCTTTGTGGATGATGCCAAAATATTATTTTGGTATGATTGATACGTACATACATTTGGTATAGTGTAAAAGAGACTTACATTAAAAATAACATGTACATACTTAATACAAAAAAAATATTTCTTACCCTCGGTGTGTAACAACAAAATCAAAAATTTACCATTTCCACTTATACACACTGCTACATAAAAGACGTGAACTCAACTGCCAGTTTCACTGTAGTTCCTCTTTTCTAAAACCCTATAGTTAACATTAGTTCCAGAATATTATGATAAAACTTGAGATTTCCCTCACATTTTAAGACTTTTCACCCGCTTCCGATTTATCGGATGCTATGCACTAATGGGTTAATGGTTCAGAGAAAAAAAACGAATTTACCAAAACTCTTCCTTTATTACTTTCGGTTGAATCAAGTTTTACAAATCACAGGGTAGTTAATGGGCACAACATACATTATTGTTATCTCGAAAATCCACGGTGGTTACAAGAGGTTTGCGTATAACCCGAATGGGTAGTAAGACGCGGTGCTAATAATAATAATAATAATAATAATAATAATAATAATAATAATAATAATAATAATAATAATAATAATAATACAAGAGGTTGAATATCTACGCCCTTGGGTTGTGAATGTCTAGTGTGTAGTTATTGGTGACCAATTAGTAGGGCCGTTCTTTATTGGCGGTACGTTGAGGGAAGGGAAGTTTCGAAACTTTCTGAATGAACAATTACAACAATTACTTGATGAAGTGAATTTGTAAGTTACACCTAACATGGGTTTCAGCACAATGGTTGCCCAGTGAATTTCTCACATTCTGCAAGAGAAATATTAGGATAGGTCTACAATGGACGTTGTATTGGATGGAGTGGTCCAGTTCAATTGTCAGTCAAATCGCCAGACTTAACAGCTCTGGATTCTCTGTAGGTACCTTAGAGACAAAGTGTATCATGATCTAGCAATCACTCCAGAAAAACTAAAGGAGCGCATTAAAAATTCTCACAGGAATATTAATAGAGAGACTTAGGTATGTGCTTATCCATATTTTATAATGTACCATTCTACCTGACTCAGGGAGTGACCGGACCCAATTTGCGCCAATCTAACTGGCTCAGGGAGTGACCGGACCCAAATTGCGCCAATATACCTGGCTCAGGGAGTGACCGGACCCAATTTGCGCCCATCTACCTGACTCAGGGAGTGACCGGACCCAATTTGCGCCAATCTAACTGGCTCAGGGAGTGACCAGACCCAAATTGCGCCAATATACCTGGCTCAGGGAGCGACCAGACCCAATTTGCGCCCATCTACCTGACTCAGGGAGTGACCGGACCCAATTTGCGCCAATCTAACTGGCTCAGGGAGTGACCGGACCCAAATTGCGCCAATATACCTGGCTCAGGGAGTGACCGGACCCAATTTGCTCTAATATACCTGGCTCAAGGTGTAACCTGACCCGAATCGTGCCAACTGTAAAACCAACACAAATAAATAAAAATAGGTCCAAACAAGCATCTCCAGGACCAGAATACAATTTTACAGAATTCATTTTTAAAGTGAATTAGCAAGCAGTTGTCAACATTATGCTAAGAGTGTAGGACTAAATTACACTACCCAACTTCTGTTTAGCAGGATATCTTGAATGACACACACTTCAAAGATTAATCTACCTATATATTCATCCCTAATATGTTTCAGTTTTTTTAAATAAATGAATGATTGATTAGGTTTAGTTTTCTTGTTCATGTTTTTAACATTATCTTCTAGTACACTGTTGATGCGAATGTGTTTGTCAATTTGAACCGACTTTAAACTTTTCACAAAGACAAAAAACTTTGGGTGTGATGAAGCATATGTTGAGTTAAATCTTGAATTGAGGCTCTTGCACGCATTTGTTGCCCTCCTCAAGTCAGATGAGTCAGCGGCCCAAATGTACGGCAGGAATGTGACGTACTCCACTTCATATATGTATGTTTCCGTTAGGTAATATGTGAAACTCATTAGTTTAGCATTGACTGGTTGGATGCTGATCAGATCCCAGAATATGTCTTCTACTTTTTCGGGCTTTAAGTAGGAGATCTAACTGAACTGGACCTACAATTTGGGTCTTCACCCTCTTCTAACTAGACTAGACTTGGCACAATTCAACTAAAATGGGCTTGGCCCAATTCGGAGAATCCTTAGTGAAGGTCAATTATCTGGCGCAATTCGGGGCTACCCAATAATTTTATTTACCGCTGCCCTCACACCATCTAGAATATATAATATTATTTTATGAAATAAAGAAACCATTCAATTTGTTCTACCTATGTTTTGGTCTTGGCTTAGAGTAATTTACCACCTCCACTCCTATATATAAACTGTATCAGGTTGTTTTCTCAAAGGTATTGATCAGATAACAACGCTTTTTGAACAATATAAAATTAGCAACTACATATAAGTTGTAGCATCCAAAAGGGGCAGATGCCAACAAAAAACATCGAAAATATAAACACTACAAAAAAAGGGGGGAGGGGGGTTTAACCCAGAGCGAGTGCTGAGGAGTTATTAATGTGACCCTCTATCTCAACCAGACGGCAAGAGACTTCAGCCTCAGTAAAGTTCATACTAAACCAAAACTTTTGACAAATAACCTTGGGAAAAATGGGATAAATATATAATAAGAATTAGTATAAGTCAAAGTTAGTCGATATTTATTAACCATAACTCAATTAGATTTATAACAGTTCCTCCAAATTTATACATTGTTGATATTGCGAAGTATAAAGAAAATAGAATAAATTCATAACAACTATTAATTGAAGTCAAAGCTAAAGAGTCAGATGGTAAATATTCATCAGATTACTTAAATGTTAACTTTAAGATGTCGCCCATTAGAAATGGCGCATAGTAAAAACAACATGACAATTTGGATTCCATCATTAAATATTAATCCTTTAAAAAAAGGCACCTAGTCAATGGCAACAAGACAATCTAATTTCAAACATAATATATATGTCCATTAGGAATGGTACATAGCGTATGACAATAAGATATGTTAAATTCAAATACTAAATATTAGTCCATAATAAATGGCTCATAGCGTATGACAATAAGATATGTTAAATTCAAATACTAAATATTTGTCCATAATAAATGGCTCATAGCGTATCACAATAAGATAAACTAATTCAAATACTAACATAGTTCCCGCGAACATTAATTTTAAAAAATACAGTACATAATCGATACAATCGATTAGTCGTGACTCTACTGGCGCTAAGTCGCCCTGACCTTGCAAATAAGGTGATCTCAGGAAAAAAACTATCTTCTTAAGTGTAAGATTGATTTTTTAGGTTATTTGAAATTTAAGCCAAAATTGAATTTGGAAAAGATTTACATTAAAAAAAAAGGTTATAATTTGCCGAAAATGGATTTAGATCTTACATTTTATGAAGTATAAAGCCGGAGCTTATCCTATCCCTGATATGACTCAGGCCCAATTGTAAAGTTCGTAGCCACAGGCACCAGAATATATACCCTAAAGCACAGAAGAGGGGAAGATGGGAAAAAAAGGGGGGAATAACATACTAGAATAAAAAAAGGAACACAAGAAGCGCAAGTTGATTCGCTTCGAGAGAGGCCGTGGGCGTTCCGGAATCTTCTCGGAGGGGATCTCTTTACTGCGCAAGTCCATTCAACCCAAGGCGTTGGCTTGAACTTGCCATTCAGTCTTCACAGTCAGTATTCAATTTTCCCGGTTCGGTGAAGGTGCGTTAGGTGGTTTTGTGTCGTTCTTCCACGCAGCCCCAGTCAACAAGCAAATGGGGTAAGTCTTGACTATTTCTGTTTGTCTCGTGTCTATTATAAAACATCCGATGCTACAAAGTTCTCAGAGAAGAATCTGGTCAAAAATAAGGGCTAATATCACAATAACAAGCCTAGTATGTAGACTTGGGATGTGGTATCGAAAGAAAAGTATCGCTATTGTAATCATTAAATTATCGGAAGAAAAATATCGATACCGTACAAGTATCGAATGAAAAGTATTAAAAACAGTATCGTTATCTAAATTTTAATGCGGAAAAAAGTTTTTTACCTAATAGTTATAGTAATAATAACAATTTTGGAATAATAATTGTATTTTAATATCTACTCAAACAATAAAAATTAACGGTTTTTAATATTTTAAAACAAATTTTAAAAGATGCATTTTCACTATTAGTCTAGGAGATAGCAGCTTATATCACGTGTGCACTTATAAATGCCCTAAATTTGATTACTGGGCATTATTATACACCTATAGTAGTGCTAATAAACATTGGTCACATAGCTCAAATCATGGTCGTTTGGCCGCCATATTGAAAAATCGCCGCCCTATTGCTTAATTTTCAACATACCCAGCGATCCGATTTTAATATCTATAAGTTCATTTTACTCCCTTTTGAAAGATAAATAAATATTGTTCATACTTTCTTTTATGAACCTAGTATCTTTTGAACAAAAACTAAAAAAGAAGCAAAAATAGTGCTAATTTTCGGTCTAATGTGTCTCCGTATTATTTGATCATATTTTAATGTTTATAGCTTATTTTACTCCTTTTTATAGGGCAAATAAACCATCATTATACACTTTATTTTGATAAACCCAGTATTTATTGAGATATTCTAATGTATCTTTATTGTGTAGTTGCAAATTAATTTAGAGTATGCCCATTTTATTTTTATGTTTTGTATTGTTGCATACAATTTAATTAAGTTGTAGTGAAACAAAATGAGTGAAATAGTGAAGCAACATGAGTGAAGTAGTGAAGCAATATGAGTGAAGTAGTGAAGCAATATGAGTGAAGTAGTGAAGCAATATGAGTGAAGTAGTGAAGCATTATGAGTGAAATAGTGAAGCAATATGAGAGAAATAGTGAAGCAACATGAATGAAGTAGTGAAGCAACATGAGTGAAGTAGTGGCGCTCCTTAACCCGAAGAAGAGACATAGGGATGAAGAGGGCATTAATCTGTGTATTTTGTGTGGAAAGAGAAGCGAAAGCTAAAGTTGCATTAATGTGAAAATGGTATAAAGAACCTTCAAAATGCATCCGAGAAATTTGGAGATGGGTCGTTAAAAAGTGCTGAGGATGAAAGAAACATAAAATATCACATGAGTTGCTACAGGTCTTACAAACTTATGGGCAAACTAGCTGATAAAAACAAGAAAATTACGTTGAAAATTCAAACTTTGAAGAAAGGGCTGCGAGCACTCAACAGCAGGGCCAAAGAAGTAGAACGCAAACTAGTGAACCTCAATTGAAAATAACTTATATATAATGTGTCCAAGCAAAACTTAAAGCAGACTCCAAACTGTACTATATGTGTGAGGAATTCCTTGTAGAACAACTAATAAACTACTCTCGTTTTTTTATCTTGATGGTGTTTTTCAGAGAACTTGTACACTGGATAATGTAAACAGCGAGTTTGCTGCAGACATTTACTGTCACAAAGATTAAATAAAGAAGTATGTCTTGAACTATCAAAGGGATAGCGAAAAATATGAAGTTGATGAAAATGCTTATTCAAAGGACGTAAGAAAATTACTGAAGATTTTATTTTGACAAAACTTCAGTTTGAATCTAGAGAATATTAAATGTAATACCTACGCAATAAATTCAATGAAAAATATTTGCCAAATGAAAAACATTTATCAAACCACAATATGAAAAGCTTGATTATAGAAGAACTTGGCGATGACATTATTTTTACTTATGCAAAGGATCCTCGTGTATCACAGATGGTATTTTTCAATTGAATAACGGCAACTAATCGTGCAGAGGAAATACGTAATGATGTGTTTATCAAAAAATATGCTGAAATATTAATTTAACGAGATTCAATGTTATAACTTTGGTATAAAAAATACAGAAAGTAATGCAAAACATTGAGTACCAATATTTTACAAGGATAAAAAATGTACCAAAATCTTGGTCAAAAATTTGCTCAAATATGTTTCCCTCGTACCAGATTTCTGAGCAAGTACAGCTAAAATGCTATTCCATATTTTAAATGCTATTTTATCTTATACATAATGGCTATAAGAATACACCTTTCCATGTTGGATTGACACAAACAATTCTTGAAATGACTGATCCAAGTTATTAACCCGGACAGTGAATCGTCTTGGCATGGGTATGAGCTTTGATGCGCTGGAAAGTCTTAACGTGGTGCTTGTCTTAATAATTCTGAGCTACTCAGAGGGGAAAGGTGTAGCTCTTCCAACAAAATAAAGCTAAAGATAACAATCAGAGCAGCAATGGACAATTTTGATGACCAAGAACAAACTCTTTCTGAAATTGGAGGCAACCATGATAAAGTTTTGATTGTCTTTCACACAGTCACACATAAACCTGATCCGCTCTTTCAGCATCATGAGTAAGAGAACAGGATATGGTATGTACTTCGTGCAGATACCTTAGAAGTTTAAAGAATGGCCCTGATAAATATGATATCCCAACCTGGAGTGCATAAAATAGTATACTGTCAAATGTAGATATTACACAGACCATAACAGCTTTCCCGCCTGAGTTCAGTGCAATATATTCTTCTATGAAAAACTATCAAGACCGTCTGGGCACGGTAGATCAGATACAGGATCCCTGTGGACTGATGAAGGTATGTACATGATAGCTAGAGAAATATGACCCTAAGGCCAGAAGAGTTTTCGAACTTATTTCTGGAAATATTTTGCAGGAAATGGTGTAGAAAAAATTTTCAATAAAACTCAGACCTTTGGCCCAAACATTGTTCAAAGCGTACTTGATGGAAATAATTATTCACGTTTTATGAGAGGGTTTTCCATTCTGTCCGAAGCTTTGGAACGCTTATTGCTCAAGGTAGTTATTGAAAATAAGGATGTTCCAGAAGACAATAAAAAATGTTACAATTTTAATATAGCATACAAAGGCTAAGAATATAAAAGGAATAACCCATACAGAAACTGTCAAATGTCAAGTATTATTAAAGAAATCTTAAGTTTTTTGTGAAGAGCAGTGTAGTGACAATGAGATATTCTGGTATTGGTACCAGTTTCTGAGAACTTTATTTCCTGTAATGAGAGATCTGACACAGATTCATAGATAAGGAAATTGGTATTTAAATATTAGTGCCCTAATGCTGTAATTGTTCTTATTTTTGCATTTGATAACACTAATTATTCTCGGTGGCCAAGTGTTTTTTAAAGGACTCCTTACATCCTCCATGGAATGTTCCTTTCCAAGCGGGACACTTTGTGGTGAAAAACACACAGTTGAGATTTGACTGTGTGGCTATGGATCAAGCACTACACCAAAATTACAACAAACCAGCAAAATCTCAAGGAGGAATTATTGAACTGATGAAGAAAAAGGAAGAAGTGGCCATTCATGATATTATAAAACATGAAAAAGCCCAGAGAGCATACGTTTTGCGTGAACATTGTGGTTTTCTGTATGAAGAAGAATACGCTTTTCAACATGGATTTTCGAAAAACACTACTATTGGCTATATGCAAAGTGCCAGAAGAATCATGACTTTTATGAAGAAACAAAAAAAAAATATTGTTATACCCTGAGCAGTGGCGGATCATAGATAAAATTAGTGGGGGTGCTGCTTCAGAAAATTTTTAGTCTATGTTATAAAATTGTGTAAAAGAAAAAAAATGTATAAAAAGAAAATTTATTCAGGAATATGATAAAATCTTGACAAAAAACCCAAACTGTTTTACTTACATTAACTTAAATGGTTACAGTTCAAGCTTGATCCATTCATTTAAAAGTAAAATCCATTCTTATTGTTTTAATTTGCGCAAAAGGTTCAATCATTTTCTCCTTGAGCAACAGTGCTCTCACTACCTGACAGTCCCGCCTTCCTCCCCACTCCCCTCTTATGTGCGCATGCGCACAACAATCAAACAACACGTCACCGGCACTGTGAAGCACACAGTTCCATATAAAGATTTTGGTATCTTTTTCATAAACTGAGGGATGACTACTGAAGTACTGACATTAAGCTTAAGGAATATATATTGTACTACAAAAATAAATATATAATTAAATAAAATGACTAATTATATTAAATGGTATCGACAATATCAAGTGTAAATAGGGGGTGATGCAGTTGCGCAGTACCTATACACAAGCCGCCACTGAATCTGAGTTTAAACAGGAGCGAAGAACTGCAAAATATCATTAATACTTTCAGTGACACAAATTGATTCACGATTTAGAAGCATCTTTAAAACTCAATCCATTAAAGTATGGTTACATGGAGGAAGGCATTTTAATTCCACAAGTAACAGATGATACATTGGAGCCTGAAGATTTTCCTAAATCCTGTAATTGCTAAAAGTGCTTTAGAGCATATGTGGGTCCCGGTCGAAGATTGGAAATAATGTGCTATGACTTTTGTAAACGCAAAAACAGTGATTTGGACTAATGCTAAGCCGCTGATAAATAATTAAAATCATATGATAATTTGAAAATATTATTAATTACCTTCAATACTAAATATTTTTTAAAAATAATTCTCTCAGTTAACATTCATACGTCTTTATTTTAACACTTGTGAATCACAATTTACTTTAAAAGATATATTATATTTTTAATTTTATATGATTTTATTCAAAAAATACTGGGCTTCTCAATAATGTGCAGGAAAAAAATTATTTGCCTTATAAAAAGGAGTAAAATTACTTATAAAATATTAAACTCGGATCAATGAGTACGGAGATACCCTAGACTGAAAATAAGTAATTTTTTTGCTATTTTTTAGTTTTTTATGTTTTTGTTCAAAAACTATTAGGTTCATCAAAAAAAGTGTGAGAACAATTATTTTTTATCTTCAAGAAGGAGTAAAGCGAGCTTTAAAACACTAAAATCGGATCACTGGGTAGGGAGATAAAGTAGGCCGAAAATTAAGCAATATGGCGGCAATATGGCAATATGGCGACCATGATATGGGTCATGTGACCAATTTTTTTAGCATTCCTATTTGTGTGTAATAAGGCCCATTAATCAAATTTAGGGCACATATAAGTTCATACGTGGCATGAGCTAGCTCCTGTATTATATCCAACTTCTTAAAAAAACATTCACTTCTTGGACGTGCGACGTTTAAGCTACAGACGTTGTTTATAAATTCTAACAAGATAGATTATTAACTATTGACAAACAATAGAAGAATGAACGCCCTGCCCTGTTTCATTTGCTTAAGCAACACAATAAACTTGACCTTACTCATTGATAAAGGAAGGGGTGGGATACTGGTCGCAACTCGCCATGGAATTAGGCTGTATTGATAAATAAAGATGAAAGAAAATATAAGAATTATGATGAGCTAAAGGAAATTGAATGTTAGAGTTGCAGAAATTCAGTGAGAATAGAGAAATAGGGTAATGTATTATTTCTCCACAGTCCAGCCAACTAAATATTAAATTCAAGCATGAGTGAGTATAATAAAAAAAGTTGTTTATTTTGATACAGATCCGATACCGTATACTAATATCAGCCAAAGTATCGGGAAAAAGTATCGCGTAAAAAAATTATAGTATCGAAAGGAAAATATCGATATAAATAAAGTATTGATACTTTTTCCACATCGTTATGTAGACTTTTTGAAATAGAAATAAAAATGAAAGGTAATAAGACATATTGGACTTTATATTTTGCTGATTCTCGTGAATTAAACTGAACAAATAACTTTCTATGTCATAAATATAATTGATACTATAATAATGAGTTAGGTGAGTATAGCTGTGATTTAACATCTAGTAATCCTTTTAATAGTTCCAAGGAATCTCACTGGCCCTCTATACACACACAGCTGGAGGGAATCTCTAAGTCATTTCCACAAAATCTTTGAGGTCCCAAATTTTATTTTACTGTCGTTGATGACATTAAAATATGGATGTTGTGAATCAGACAAGGAAGTTATTGTTGACCACTATAAACATATACACAACTTAAGGTAGTTATAAATAATATATTCGACTTATATTTGATAACTCCCTGCAAATCATTTTATAACACTCCTAGTGTGTCGGGGATGATATCTCAAAAACGAAAATACTTGTTACATTCTTGTTCAAACTTGTTGAGCGAGGTGTACAGTGTAAGAACGTGGGTGGAGAGACCAAGCATTAGAGTCGGCTGGCTGGCTGGCTTGGATCAATAGTTTAGAATGAATACACCAACCTTTGCCAGCTATAAAGAGAATAGTCACGTTGGGCTACATCAGGGGCACACCCCAAAGTGGCGAGGGGGCTCTAACACCCCAAATAATTTTAAAATAACTTTAACCCAAAACAAGTATAACTAAAATATAGGACAATGAAATTATGTCGAATAAATAGGCCAGGTTGGTCACCCTGGAGTTTTATTCTGACAGCGGCTTTGGTTATATGTCCGCCACCTTCATCCTAACACTATCGAAAGGATAATTTGGGTGCACCATTGGGTTTATTTCATCAACAGAGCAATCTATCTACTTTACTCAAATCATTGTTCAAACCGATGATAATATATAACTTGGCTAGAACAGGTAGGGCAATTTTAAATTCTTAAAAATATTCAAAGTCTTGATTTCAAGTATCCGTTTGAATCGAAACATTTTTAAGGTGACGAATCACATCAAACTACAACGCTTTCATATATTGAAGCTACCATAATCGTTTGAATTTCATAATGTAGATAATTGTTAATTTAATTTCAAAGAAGTAGATAAGTATCAAAGTTCAATAATGACACAAAATTGATAAATGGTTAATTTCGTACCTCTTAAACAAAATACAAATTATTTTACATTCTCTTTCTCTTATTACTTTCCTTTTCACTGGAGTAAATGTATCAAGATTGGTGTTTTGGTGAGGTTAGGCGTGATATTATGGCTGGTGGTTTCAGTGCAATATGTATTTAATAACACTGCACTTTTAAAAATGATCGAGATTCTGAACTGTGTTTTCTTTTTCCAAGAGACAACAAGCAACATATTGTACGTTGTCAACATTTATTACAATATTTTTTGTACACTAGATGGTAGAATCTAGAACTGGGACCCTCTCTCCTCACTCTATAGATGGTCAAATCTAGAACTGGGATCCTCTCTCCTCACTCTATAGATGATCAAAGCTAGAACTGGGATCCTCTCTCCCAATTCATCTAGAGACGGTCAAAGCTAGAACTGGGATCCTCTCTCCCAATTCACTCTAGAGACGGTCAAAGCTAGAACTGGGATCCTCTCCCCCAATCACTCTAGAGACGATCAAAGCTAGAACTGGGGATCTCTCTCCCAATTCACTTAGAGACGGTCAAAGCTAGAACTGGGATCCTCTCTCCAATTCACTCTAGAGACGGTCAAAGCTAGAACTGGGATCCTCTCTCCAATTCACTCTATAGATGATCAAAGCTAGAACTGGGATCACTCTCTCCTTTACTCTATAGATGTGTCAAAGCTAGAACTGGGGATCCTCTCTCCAATTCACTCTAGAGACGGTCAAAGCTAGAACTGGGATCTCTCTCCTCACTCTAGAGATGGTCAAAGCTAGAACTGGGATCCTCTCCCAATTCACTCTAGAGACGGTCAAAGCTAGAACTGGGATCCTCTCTCTAATTCACTCTAGAGATGGTCAAAGCTAGAACTGGGATCCTCTCGCCTTCACTCTAGAGATGGTCAAAGCTAGAACTGGGATCCTCTCTCCCAATTCACTCTAGAGATGGTCAAAGCTAGAACTGGGATCCTCTCACCTCACTCTAGAGATGGTCAAAGCTAGAACTGGGATCCTCCTCTTTCCCAATTCACTCTAGAGATGGTCAAAGCTAGAACTGGGATCCTCTCTCTCACTCTAGAGACGGTCAAAGCTAGAACTGGGATCCTCTCTCCTCACTCAGAGAGGTCAAAGCTAGAACTGGGATCCTCTCGCCTCACTTAGAGATGGTCAAAGCTAGAACTGGGATCCTCTCGCCTCACTCTAGAGATGGTCAAAGCTAGAACTGGGATCCTCTCCTAATTCATCTAGAGATGGTCAAAGCTAGAACTGGGATCCTCTCTTCTTAAATTCACTATAGAAGATTCCGGTCACCAAAGGCTAGAGAACTGGGTATCCATCTTCCTCCTTCAATTCACTCTAGAGAGGTCAAAGCTAGAACTGGGATCCTCTCCCATCACTCTAGAGATGGTCAAAGCTAGAACTGGGATCCTCTCGCCATTCACTCTAGAGACGGTCAAAGCTAGAACTGGGATCTCTCCATTCTCACTCTAGAGATGGTCAAAGCTAGAACTGGGATCCTCTCTCAATTCACTCTAGAGATGGTTAAAGCTAGAACTGGGATCACTCTCTCCCAATTCACTCTAGAGACGGTCAAAGCTAGAACTGGGATCCTCTCCCAATTCACTCTAGAGATGGTTTAAAGCTAGAACTGGGATCCTCTCTCCAATTCACTCTAGAGATGGTCAAAGCTAGAACTGGGATCCTCTCTCCCTAATTCACTCTAGAGACGGTCAAAGCTAGAACTGGGTTCCTCTCCCAATTCACTCTAGAGATGGTCAAAGCTAGAACTGGGATCTCTCTCCCAATTCACTCTAGAGAGGTCAAAGCTAGAACTGGGATCCTCTCTCTAATTCACTCTAGAGATGGTCAAAGCTAGAACTGGGATTCTCTCCCATTCACTATAGAGACGGTCAAAGCTAGAACTGGGATCCTCTCTCCCAATTCACTCTAGAGACGGTCAAAGCTAGAACTGGGATCCTCTCCCAATTCACTCTAGAGATGGTTAAAGCTAGAACTGGGATCCTCTCTCTTAATTCACTCTAGAGAGGTCAAAGCTAGAACTGGGGATCATCTCTCCCAATTCACTTAGAGATGGTCAAAGCTAGAACTGGGGATCCTCTCTCCAATTCACTCTAGAGACGGTCAAAGCTAGAACTGGGATCATTCTCTCCCAATTCACTCTAGAGATGGTCAAAGCTAGAACTGGGATCCTCTCTCTTATACTTAGAGAGGTCAAAGCTAGAACTGGGGATCATCTCTCCCAATTCACTCTAGAGAGGTCAAAGCTAGAACTGGGATCCTCTCTCTTAATTCACTCTAGAGATGGTCAAAGCTAGAACTGGGACTTTCAATTCTCTGCCAAATGTCTCCAATACTTAGAGACGGTCAAAGCTAGACAATGGATCCTCTCTCATCACTCTAGAGATGGTCAAAGCTAGAACTGGGGATCATCTCTCCCAATTCACTCTAGAGACGGTCAAAGCTAGAACTGGGATCCTCTCTCTTAATTCACTCTAGAGATGGTCAAAGCTAGAACTGGGGATCATCTCTCCCAATTCACTCTAGAGATGGTCAAAGCTAGAACTGGGATCCTCTCTCCTCACTCTAGAGATGGTCAAAGCTAGAACTGGGGATCATCTCTCCCAATTCACTCTAGAGATGGTCAAAGCAAGAACTGGGATCCTCTCTATTAATTCACTCTAGAGATGGTCAAAGCTAGAACTGGGATCCTCTCTCCTCACTCTAGAGATGGCCAAAGCTAGAACTGGGGATCATCTCTCCCAATTCACTCTAGAGATGGTCAAAGCTAGAACTGGGATCCTCTCTATTAATTCACTCTAGAGATGGTCAAAGCTAGAACTGGGATCATCTCTCCCAATTCACTCTAGAGACGGTCAAAGATAGAACAAGGATCCTCTCTCCTCACTCTAGAGATGGCCAAAGCTAGAACTGGGGATCATCTCTCCCAATTCACTCTAGAGATGGTCAAAGCTAGAACTGGGATCCTCTCTATTAATTCACTCTAGAGATGGTCAAAGCTAGAACTGGGATCCTCTCTCCTCACTCTAGAGATGGTCAAAGCTAGAACTGGGGATCATCTCTCCCAATTCACTCTAGAGATGGTCAAAGCTAGAACTGGGGATCATCTCTCCCAATTCACTCTAGAGATGGTCAAAGCTAGAACTGGGATCCTCTCTCCTCACTCTAGAGATGGTCAAAGCTAGAACAAGGATCCTCTCTCCTCACTCTAGAGATGGTCAAAGCTAGAACTGGGGATCATCTCTCCCAATTCACTCTAGAGATGGTCAAAGCTAGAACTGGGATCCTCTCTATTAATTCACTCTAGAGATGGTCAAAGCTAGAACTGGGGATCATCTCTCCCAATTCACTCTAGAGATGGTCAAAGCTAGAACAAGGATCCTCTCTCCTCACTCTAGAGATGGTCAAAGCTAGAACTGGGGATCATCTCTCCCAATTCACTCTAGAGATGGTCAAAGCTAGAACTGGGATCCTCTCTATTAATTCACTCTAGAGATGGTCAAAGCTAGAACTGGGATCCTCTCTCCTCACTCTAGAGATGGCCAAAGCTAGAACTGGGGATCATCTCTCCCAATTCACTCTAGAGATGGTCAAAGCTAGAACTGGGATCCTCTCTATTAATTCACTCTAGAGATGGTCAAAGCTAGAACTGGGATCCTCTCTCCCACTTCACTCTAGAGATGGTCAAAGCTAGAACTGGGGATCATCTCTCCCACTTCAGTCTAGAGATGGCCAAAGTTAGAACTGGCGATCTTCTCTCTTCACTATAAAGATGTAGGAATCTTAAAATGTAAACATCTTCTATTAAATTTTTTACCTTTACCAACAGATATCGGTAAATACTAGGATATAACAGAAAATTCTAAGATTTACTAGTCTTCGGACTTTTAGAGTAACATATAAATGTTTATTCAAACAATTAGAATGCAATGAAATTCCTTTTAACCTTCGTGGATTGGTGCTAAAAAAAATAACATGAGGACTGTCACCGTCGCATTTTTGCAATATCCTATAATGTTTTAAATAATAATAAAAAACACATATTTTAGTACATAGTATTGAAGCAATTTATTAAATAAATATTTGAATATTGTATTTTTGCAAATTTTATTAAAATAATACAAAAATGCTAAGCGGTTACAAAAACTTTGCTTATTATTAAAAGAAAATATATTGTAAGGTATTATTTTATATATTACTGTATTATAAAACTACTGATTACTTACTTCTACATTATTACTTTATTATTTTTTTCAAACATATTACAGCAATGAGCCAGACGAATAAAATCACGACTTGGGCCGTTGCGTATTCACAACATTCTAGTATGGCACCAGTTAAACCCCACATATATAAGAAAATACAAAATTTTTAATATTTGATGTCATACTAAGCAGCAGGAAATAACTGAGGAATAATTGGAGGAAATCCTAATTATTACATTTAATTTAAATTAAGTTAATATTACTGATTTTAGGAAAATGCAACAGCACCGGTCACGAAAGGTGTGAATTTTTCTTTATTGAGCACAGTTTAAACTCCCTGGCAAAATAACATAGGTTCATAAGGTGAAACAACTTTAAAATAACTGACTGTCTCAATAACGGATACAGGCACTGTTAGAAACGCGCGTGTCTGGATAATATATCCTAAACAGTGGAAAAAATTTGATAACATATATATACAATATTTTAATGTAGGACTGTCATTCTCTCGTGTGGAGTGTTAGAATTCTCACCATACAAGTGTTTCAGTTATTATTAAAGAGGTTCGTGGGATTAAATAAATGACTATAGTAGCTGGTTTAAATAGTGCTAGCATATTTTAATTAGAGTAATATATTGCTAACAAGACGACCGCTTGCTTACATGAACAATTTGTCACTAGAGTTCAAATATGACTATGTTGCCATTTTCAAAGTTACTATTTGACATTGAATAGCGCCGCCCCCTTAATCTCTTACACAACATACAACATGTTTCTAAAAGTAACAATCTTACTCTTTTAAAATGATTTGGTAAACATATCAGCCATTTGATCTTCAGACTTTAATATATATTAAAGTTATCACACCGTCTATCTTTTGCTTGATAAAATTGAACTTTATGTCTACATGGTCTACATGTTTAATTCACTTGTAGTTAGTCAGGATTGTTTAATAGGTTATTTGCTGCTTGGTTGTCGACAAAGATAGCAACTAGACTAACACTAAACAACTTAAAATCATCAATTACCTTTCATAGCCAACAGGCTTCAACCACACTTACACTTAATGCAAAACACTCTGCTTCAGTAGAAGACAGACTTACATTGTGTTGTTTCTATAACGACCCAGTAACAATACACCAGAACATTTTAAAAACAAAACCTGATGTGGACTTTCTATCATTTGTATCAGTTCCCCAGTCAGAGTCCACAAACCCACACAAAACTTCACTGCTTGAGTTACTATTAAAGATCAATTTCAAAGGTAATGTACTTTAAACCTACTTTAACAATATTTTAATAGCTTTGTACAATGCTTCATTGGCATAATTTTAATATCTACCTAAAGACGATGGACTAGTACACAAATCTGGTCGTGTTACAATGACCGCATACATAAGACATCCTATTATTTGCCTACATTTTGACTCTAATAATTGATCAGTTGTTTCAGGCTTAACAAATTGAAACTTATTTTCCATTTATGTGGACATAGCTTAGACTCTACCATATCTAAATCCTTAATTCAAAAAATTCTACTCACACATATTTTTAAATGTAGTTGGTTGACCCTATCTTCCCCAAGTTAAATTTGCAATGTTTAGGTATATTTTTTAAAGAAACTAATAAAGTAAGATTGATTTTTTTTAGTAGTTAGAGTATGATTTACTGAGTATTTTAACGAGTAGATTATTTTATACACTACAAAATAAATATATTTTACTTATCTAAAAACAAGTCAAATATTTTGGTACATAAAATTGCGTGTTAAAAATCCATGAATAATTTTCACAAAAACTTTTCGTCCAATTGTTTACCTTAATAAGAGGATGAAATAAGAAAACTAATGATGATATATTTTACGGTTGCTTAGATAAGTGTACCTTCATGAAAAAAAAGTAGAATTTTCAGAAACTCAATTCAAAGTTAGCCTTGGCTGTATCTGAATAGTCAAGTACACTTTACTTGATGCAGACTTGATAAATTTACACTTTACACGCAATTGAGATCGAAGACTGAAACATAATTTTCGAACGGCAAACTACCCTTTACACGCCCTTGAGTTTGCAGTGCTGCTTCCTACCAGTGATTTTAGAAACTATTTTAAACGCCATCTATCAGCAAGGAATGAAAACGAATACAATGTTTTAATATCCGTTCCAGCTTCTTTTCACTATACATTTCCAACACAACACAAAAACATTACAACAAAAACAGTACCGGTATAGCTAAAATACTTTATCACAGATAACAGCTCACACATCACAGATCACATTACTCTAGCAGACGAAAAATTAAACAGTTGCCAGTCAAACTCCGCATCGACAGAGTGTCAAGGGTAGCTTGCCATCACCCTTGGTCTCAAAGGCTTGTGATCGGCAACTTCGTAACTATTCGGAAGGTTCTACACTTGATCACGTGATTGCCAATGCAATTATCGAGTGACCGTCAAGAGTCGACGGCGCGTGAAGACTATTCAGATAAAGCCTAAATGTTCTGTAACTACACTGTTGTCCAGGTTGATTAACTAAATTTTTTAATATCAAATATCAAACACATTGTGATATTCCCGTTGTTCTTTAAGGTGATTCGATCAGCAAGCTTCTCCTAGAATGAATAGGTTATAACATTTTGACAGGTAATTTTTAACATGGTTGAAGAGGGGTGTTGTGTTGTGAAGAGGGGGATGGGCAGGTAGAGTGGGAAAGTAAGCGGCGATTGACAGCTCTTTGTTCACAACAGTGTTTTCATAGCACTACCTCTTTTTTTCGCTAATTTAGAACATGAATGGTCACTGCATGGCTTACCCGGGAGTTGTGGTCTTGAGTTTGAATCCCGGCTAATAATATTAAAAGAATATTAATAATTTAAAATAATGAACTTAATACACGTGTCGCAAAGTATTTATTGTACTGAATGCTATTAGGCCTATATTTACAAAATGTGTTCTTAGAAGAAGAAGAAATATATTACTAGGCAATTTAATGAAATAATTTGAGTGGTGAAAGTTTAAGGGTTCTTTTGTTATTCTTTTAGCACCGAGTCGTACTAACCGTTCGCGGTATAGACTACTCATATGTACTAATCACGCTAATTAGTTAGGGATTAAGAAAACTGAATTTAGAGGAAGTGCACTCGCATTTGCGTAGAGAAAGAGTGTGGGAAACAATTTATAATAAAACTACCCTCTGTATACCTGACGGAGATCAAACCCCAATCTCCCTGTCTTTAACGCTCTAGTCTACGACGAGAATGATGCATTAGATGTCATGCTAGCACCGGAGCAGGTTTTAGAGTTCTTTATTTGTAGTAAAAAAGTAATACTTTTCGTTGTTATTATTATAATAGTTAACAGAACTCATGATTGGCACCTTACAAACTGGCCGAAAAGCTGTAAAAATGTTGGAATGCCACGTAGGTCAAATGACCTACAATTAGGACCAACTGGTCGACAAGCTTATGCATAAGAAGGCAAAGTGATCGAAAGTCTACTGGTTGACCAAATAAATAAAAATATTTCAAAGCTTGAGTGTGTCAAGTGATAGACACGTTTAGGACCATGTGATAAGATACACAACTGTTTGTTTGACATGAGAGGACCTGTTGGCATACAAAAGTCGAGATGGATTCAATGAAACAATTGACCGACAAGTCAATACATTGCAAACAACGTGTTCCACAACAAAATCGTAAACGGAAAATAATAAATAGTCTATGAAATATTATTTTTTAACCAAATTTATAGCTCTAATAAATATCCACATTTGTGGTCACAAGGTCCAATGCGTCATTCGCATTCCTTATTCTGTGTATAGCTCAAACGGGGAGTGAAAAGCTAAGGAAAAAAAATACCAATTTTTTTTATCCCCGCGTCTTACTACCCGTTTGGGTATAGGCCTATACTAATTTTGTGGATTAAAATCATCATTAGTAAGGTATCAATTTTCTAAGTTGGTCTTTTTGGGTTAACCAGGTGTCTGTCGATAATTTTGTCCGCATATGCATGAGTTCAACCAGTTGGCACAAGTCATGATTTACTTGTGTAGCCAGGCCCCGGGACATCAAGCAATAGTAGATTATGAACCAGTGGTAACAAGGCCCCGGGATATCAAATAATGGAATATTATAAACCACTGGTAGCAAGGGCCCGGGATATAAAACAATAGAATATCATGAACCATTGGTAACAAGGCTCCGGGACATCAAACAATGGAGTATTAGAAACCACTAGTAGCAAGGGCCCGGGATATAAAACAATTGAATATTATGAACCATTGGTAACAAGGCTCCGCGACATCAAACAATGTAGTATTATAAACCACTGGTAGCAAGGGCCCGGGATATAAAACAATAGAATATTATGAACCATTGGTAACAAGGCTCCGGGACATCAAACAATGTAGTATTATAAACCACTGGTAGCAAGGGCCCTGGATATAAAACAATAGAATATTATGAACCATTGGTAACAAGGCTCCGGGACATCAAACAATGTAGTATTATAAAACCACTGGTAGCAAGGGCCCGGGATATAAAACAATAGAATATTATGAACCATTGGTAACAAGGCTCCGGGACATCAAACAATGTAGTATTATAAACCACTGGTAGCAAGGGCCCGGGATATAAAACAATAGAATATTATGAACCATTGGTAACAAGGCTCCGGGACATCAAACAATGGAGTATTATAAACCACTGGTAACCAGGCCCCGGAACAACAAACAACAGTGGGTTCCGAGTTGAAGCTGTAATTCTAAGATTCTTATTGGATAAGTTGAATGTTTGATTTAGACTGATTTTAATAGGAAGATCATTATTTGACAACTAGAAATGGGTTCACTAATTCATACGTCAAATCATGTGATCTAGAGCTGTACCTTTGATAAAGGCTTATACTATAATATTTACATAAGTTATAGTCTGCACTGACTAAACTGACTACACTTTTATATCGTCAGTGCGCGTGGATATGAGATCATGAGCGAGGGACGAATCCTGGATAACTCAGTGCTAGAACATTGACGCGCTAAGATCCCGAGTTCAATTTTATTATATCTGAAGTGTTTGTTTTTTTGCAACATAACCCTCTAACTGCCAGAGGGCTAGAACAAATTCTAAATATTAAACAACTCTAGAAGCTATCTGAAGTTTTTTTGGGAACAACTACCGAAGACTAGGAACATTTCTAAATGCTAAACACCTTTGGAAGCTATCTGAAGTTTTTTCTTTGCTACATAACATCGCAACTGCCGAAGGTTAGGAAAAATTATAAGTACTAAACACCTCTAGAATCCATCTGAAGGTGTTTTTTTTGCGACATAACCCCATAGCTGCCGAAGGCTAAGAAATATTCTGAATATGAAACACCTCTAGTAGCTCTCCGAAGTGCTTTTTATGGTTGCACAGCTCCCTAATTTGTACTTGTATCTTAATTTTTTATATTGTTTGTATCATAAATAAAGTCATGTATAGTTTGTTCATAAATTTTTGTGGAGGGTTTGAAACCCCACCTCCCCCCATATGCGGCCTTGTATGTACCTGAAAACATCGTGGATCAAATATTTCATTGTTTTAAGTTTATAACGATTCGTGTTCGATTTCGCCTTTTTATTTCGTTTTCTTGGTTTTTATGCACATTTCATTTTTAAGGTTGAACTTAGCCATGTTCAATAAACATGCCAATTTTTTTTTTTTTTTTTTAGAAAATGTCTAAAGAATGCAGAGTACTGATGTGACATTAGATATATTTTCAAAACTTTTAAGATCTTTTTAATGTTAAATTTATAACCAGTAATAAAAGGGAAACGCAGTTTTATACATTCATGAAGTTAATTGTAATATTCAGATAAACTATAGGTCTAAAATCAATACGCATTTTGATGTACCAAGAGATGAGTTCCTTTTGACATTTTGAGTTGAAGAATAAAACTTAACACAGTACAATATTATCCAAGTGTCAAATTACTAGGAAGGAAAAAGAGACAAAATAAATGTCACAACTCGTCACTCAAGTAGTAAGACGCAGTGCTATATATACATATAAAGCACTTAAAAGTGAGTCATTAGTCGGAGACCGGGGTAACCCAGTCCTTCCTTGGTCGGCTAGTCTGTGTTATCGGTAGGTACAGTCAAACCAAGAAGTTTCAGGAAATGGGCATAACAAATCTACGTTTGCATTGATCAACGCGGTGTAGATAATAAAATAAAAGAGTAGAGTTAGACTAATAAACCAAACAAATTTGAAATAACGACATTATGTACTACAAAATGATATAAAATCGAAGTATCGGGGTATAAAACGAAAAGTAGTTGTATAAGATCAAATATTATGTAATTTTACAACTATTAAATATCTTATAAATTAAAAACTGATTTTATTTAAGATATTGTTAGTACTTCATTGCATACACTCCATATGAATGTCTAGCTATAATAAATTTAATCCCCATACATTAACTACTTTACCTTAAAATAAGTACGCAAAATTGATAAAATAGTAAGTTTGACTACTTATAACTCGAGAACTGTAATGATTTGAAATAAATGAATCACTATTTAGAGCTTATATTTATACACTTATTAAAATAATGCAATAAAATTTTTATGGTCGAATGACCTTAAAAACTCTTATAGGGTAAATTCGTTTTTGTGAAAAACGCGAAAAAAAATAAAATGGTCGAAAATAGGGTATTTATAAGTTTTCTTTGAGTTTCATGGCATTTGAAAGTGTTTAAAGTGATTTTTATTCCGCGAATTAACGCGAAAAACGTTATTTTGAGAGTATTTTAGCTAAATTATTCTAATTAGCGAAATAGACGCGAATTCCCTGAAAGTGTTGTGCATTTAAATGAAATGCTGAGAATTTCTATAAAACGATGTTTTTCGGTGGAAATAAGTGATTAAAAAATCATTGAGTTTCACTCGTCTGTGTGCTTCAACTCGGGTTTTACTTGCATCCTGTGCTTTCCACAGCCCATCCGGCTAATCGCCACATTCCGTTAGTCTTTGCTTAGCAACCAGCCACCCCGCCCCCTCCCCATTCCGCCAATCCTTACGAAAGCCCAACCTCTGTCTTGAAGCGACAGAACTTTCTCTGGAAATACATTTTTACCTATTTTGCTACAAAATGCTAAATTATGCCACAAAACGCTAAATTTCCAATAATTAATGCTAAAAAAACTTAAAATTAATGCTATTTTACCCTATTTCTACTTATAGGTGCCCTAGGCATTGTAATAGTACATTTAAATTTCTAATAAATCTTCTTAATCTACCAACAACACTAATTATAACTGCTCATAACTAATACCTTTTTCAACACGCTGCAGTAAACATAGACAAATGTGTTGGAAAATTAATTATCTTTGTTTTGTTTGGTACCAACATTGAAAAAGAAAATAATATTTTTTATACTTCCTAATAATCATCTACCTATTTTCAAATAATAATAAAAAATTATACAGTAGCAGTAATAGCAATAAAGAGAAGCAGTTACTCAGCAGCCTGTATAGAGATGTCAACATAATCTAAAATCACTCATAATTACTGTTATACTCAACAGAATGTTATGAAACTACTCTCAAACTAATCACAACGAATTGTAGAAAAATAATATTTAAGGGGAAAAAAAAGATTTTTTGGTCAAAATGGTCAATCGATTCCACTCATCAATTTCTTTTCTACTTGTGCCTAATAACAAAATATCATCTACAAACAACAATAATATACACTTTGCTCTCAGTCCCACATTTGGTATAAAAACAAAAATAATTTCGAAAGCGAACAAAACCTTTTTTTGTTAAAATGTCGTCAAATTTCAAATTCCAGTATGTTGGTGACTTCTTTAGGCCATATATTGACTTGTTGAGTTCACACTCAGTATTGTCATTGTGGTTTAAACCCGCAGATAATCTCATGATCATTTCTTCCTTGTTATCGCCATACAAAAACGCACTTCAAACGTCCATTTGATGGACTGATAAACCTAACTTGTTTGCAACACCCAATAGAATACGAAATGTTGTAATTTTCGTAACAGGGGCATACACATCATACATCTCAAAACGTTTACTTTGCTGAAACTCTTTGGCTACCAACCGTGCTTTAGATTGATCTAAGTTTCCCACACTGTCTGTCGGGGATCCAACAGCTGTTAAGGCAGCTGGTAGCTAGTCAGAAACAGATGAGGGTGGGTCAAGAGGAATGGAAAGCCAGCTTAGAGGGCCAACTAAGGGACAGCCGTGAGCAGACTAAGGAGGACCTTCAAACCTATATAGGGACATTGACAATCTCCTTGAGAAACGAGTTTGCTAACGAATTAGTACGTACTAGGGAGGACTTGGAAGTGAGGATTGCTGTCTCAGAAGAGCGGGTTTCTCTTGAACTAGCCGAGGTCCATCAGAAAGCTCAGACTATTCTTATGGAGGTGCATACGGAACTGGAGTCGACCCGTAAAGTGGTGGACGAGCGATTTAAACGCCAAACCACGCTTTTAGAGGAGGGGTTGCACTCATTGAACTTAGAAGTGCACACGCAAAGAAAGAATCCATTAGGGACTACCACCACCGTGCATTCAGCCATTTCCAGACTGGATGAGAAGAGTAGGGACCACGTTCGAGCCCAGGAGAGACTTGAAAGCAAGATGAGTGACTCGACGCAGACGATAGCGAACCTACAGGTGCAAGTTCTTAGCCTCGCCTCTTCATACAAGGAGGAAAGAAATTTACTCCATCAGTGGGGAAGGGGAGAGACGTAAAAAGAAGCGAGTTTTTTTTTGTTTGTTGGCATTGTTGTGGAAGAAAAGGGAAGAGACTGCGAGCATTGCGCGCTGGGGCATGTTATCGAGTTATCTTAGATTTCAACAATACACCTTGTCTAAATCCCTACAGAATAATGTAGAAGTATGTAGCAATCTCTTAGAATGTGTATAGCAAGAATAATAGGGGTGTGAAATAATAAAATTACATATATTTTAACATCATTATACGAAGTGAACGAACTTATTAAATCCTTCAAACAAGGATAATAAAAATAATAGATTCATATTTTACTACTCAAAATATTATGATGCACACGTTAAATAACACGTCTTGCTTCAATAACGACATCAATATTAAATTAAATTATGAATTTCAAACAAAATTCTTGATTTGAACGAATAAAGCACAAGAAAAACGTAAATTGGTCACAACAGAAAACAATACAAAATATAATATGTAACCAAGAAAAGCAAAGAACATTCAGAATATTTTAAACCATTGTTAAGTAAACTTATATTCCTTTTTAATTTTAAACACCTATTATATAACAGCAATATTAAGGCCAAATTTATTAACTCTTGTTACATTACGAGTTCGCGGCAAGTGTTAATAGTCGCATATTAACCCCCACGTTGTGTCGCCATTTGTTATATTACGTTTCTTCAGCCCCTCGTTGGAATGCTGTTTGTTACACTTTTCGCGTTCAGCCCCTCGTTGGACGTCATTTATTACACTTCGTAATATTTTTGATTATAAATGCCCCACGTTGTGTCGCTATTTGCTATATTACATAACAGAGTCATTTAATAGTCACTCCGTAAATCATTATTTCTATTACGCAACTATGTGCTTTACTTATAATGCCTCGTTCCTTATCATTAGACTTTAATAAATGATAATATATCACATAAAGTTTGATATCTGTTTATTCTTTAAATTGAAATCATATTGTTATTAATATTTTCTAATCGAAACACGATCATGTAGAGGGCCTAGCAACTTATAATCACTGATCGCTTAAAGCACGTCCATTCAAAACCACGACTGATTGCACAGTGAAAATACGGAGTTTCAAAAAGTCACATATATCTGAGTTCAATAGAAGCTTCTCGAAGGAATCTTCCTAACGGTAAATTACACACCTACAAACTCAGAAAGAAAAATACCTATTGCGTTTGGAAGCTTCTCGAAGAGGAAATACTTTAAAAGACGTTAACATTTCTTAAGTTTAGCTCCAGTAGATGCTGCCATCTTACCACGAGGCGCGAACTAACTAGTAAATAATTTAGAGGAAGACGTGATTTAAGCGCCACGTAATAGGTTGTAAAATTTAAATAAAGAAAAATATGTTTAATTATATGTAAAATATTTTTGAATATATGAATAATTAGAATGATAAATGGTCAATGCTTTCAAATACTCCTTAGGGTCAATCTATTGCATTACAATACCCCCCAAAGTGTATCGGAAAGTAGAGACTAGTCTTATACTTTTTTGATACGCTTTGCCAAAATAAAAAAAGAAGACATGATCACTTTTCGTACACCCTGTATAAGTTTTACAAATTTTACAAAAATTTCACTATTTTGAAACATCCTGTATAGTTTCACAAAATTTACTTAAAGTTCAATATTTTTAAACATCCTGTATAGAATTAACAAAATTGCATCAAGTTCAATATTTTGAAGTGGAAGTTATATGAATTAAGCATTAAAATAAAATTTATCAGTTATAATTAGGATTAACTAAAATAAGATAATCTAAGTAAAACATTTAGTATAATTATGATTAAATGAAATAAAATATCTAAGTAAGATGTCAGCCTAATTATAATTAACTGACATAACATAGTCTAAGTTTATTATATTAAGAAAATTTAATTTAATTGTCTCAAATCGAAGTGTCTTTTAATTAATTTTTGCCAAGCAATTTGCATTTCCTTTATGTCTTGTCTTTTTTTTAATTCTATGCAATCTTCTTTAAATAATTGTTGCACTTCGTTTCATGATCCTTCACGGATCCACTTTTGTGATTTTTTTCACACACTTAACAAAGGCTCTTAACACTTTGTTACACTTACTCTTAAAAGTCTCTTGGCCAAACTTGCTATATGATCACAAACATTTACAACTTTATGTACCAAACGGTCAAATAAAATTTGCTATATGAGCACCACATTTGCTGAAAATAGCTTAACTTAACATAAAAAATTAAAATAAACATAATTAACTAGTAAAACATATAAGTACATTGTTTAAATCATAGAAATGGCAATATCATACACATACATTGTCTAACAACAGAAAATTATTATTATCATACAGTATCATTGATTTAATTAGTATGACACTTAACCCCTAGTAAAACAAAATGAAAAACAACAACTCGATGCTGAATCTCTCCACAGCACGGAGAACCATAGTATATACAATCTCTAACAAGACCTTAGTGGTTTAATACAAGCTCACATTTTGAAATATTCTTATAATTAATTATTATTTATTATTATGATTATTATTCCTTTAAAAATTTTATTTAAAAGAAAGTTGCTTTAAACTTGTGACATAATATTGATTTATTTTTATAACAGGCTCAATAAAGGCTAACTCCCAAAAACTGGAACGTATCCTCAGGATACTTCCCGGCATACAGTGACCGACAATCCCATTTCTCAGGCCTTCAAAACACACAAGAGGCGTTCTCTTAACGGTCCAAACCTCGTTCAAATGTCTGGTAACCACAGGCGGTTCAGAACTCTGCTGACCCCTTGGCCCAGAAAAACTCTCAAAACTCTAATACGGGTGGTCGAGGTTCAATGCCTGCCCCCTAAAACTCACAATACTTAACTCGGGTGGCCCAGGTTCAATGCCTGCCCCCTAACACTTACAAAATTCCCATAACTCGGGTGGCCCAGGTTCAATCCCTGCCCCCTAAAACTCACAAGGTAGTCAGACCTCTGCGACAAAACTACTCTCTTGCCAAACGTCGAAGAATCCAAGTCCTGACATCACAACATGTCACTGTATAGCAGAAATTACCTGCCTCAACTCAATTTTTATTATAAGCTTGTCTTAAATTACTTGTCTGACCTGGTGCTTTCCGAGTACACCCCCACCCTCAACTGACTATACTTTGTAATAAATCCATTTCTACTCCTTCCTTCACCAAGCACTTCAGAGGATGCTTCCCTCCCCATAATTTGTCATTAATAATGAAAACAAAATGAAGTACTTGTCCTTACTTTCCAGAGTTGGACTGTATTGAAATATTAAGGAGGGTCACCTTCCATACTAATCTTTACAATGAAATGGCCCTTATTTACAAGGTTAAGAAGATAAAATTACATAATATACTAAGAGCTTGTTGCTTAATAATTCTAATTACATTATTATTATTTCTCACCCCCTCTTCTCTCTCTCTCTCTTCCTTTAAGCTAGCCTAACCTGGAATTATACTTTCCAAAGTTGGACTGTATTGAAGTGTTAAGGAGGTGGGTCACTTTCCACACCTATCCTCACAATAAAAAAATTGGGCTCCCATTTACAAGGTTAAAAAGATAAAATTACAAAATATACTGAGAGTCCCTGCGCTTCACAATTCTTGTTACCTTATTATTATTATTTCTTCACTTCTCTCTCCGATTCCTTAGCTAGCCTAACTTGAAAGTACCGTTTCACACTGATCTGCACCGCGATGGAGACTTACTGATCTTTACTTTAGCTCTTTCAAGTTCTGAGAGCTATCCATATTGCACTGCAACCTCATAATTCTCACAACTTCCTAACATAATCTATCGTGATAGAATACAGGTTGCTTTAGGGTTGTGTTTCTGTAACATACATTCCTACTGATCCACTAATTGATGATAGGGCTTTAATTCAGTTACATTGTAGGTTCCTTTTACCTGTCTAGTCTCCTGGTCTTCTATTAGGTACACATTATGACCTATTATTCTTTTTACCTGATAGGGACCTTCATATAGTAAAAAGAATTTCTTTATCTCTTTATTTAAGACTGATGATAGTTTGTGATTTTTTACCAGAACTGACTGTCCAACAACATAACTTACAGGTTTGTGGATGTTTTTATCATGATAATGGGATATTTTTGTGGCTACTTCTTTTAGTCGTTTCACGGCAATATGTAATTCAGCTTGTTGATCCTTTTCTATTCTAGGTGGAAAATCAAAAAGTTTCTCTAGGTTCCTACAGGGCCTCCTCCCTTTCATGAGCTCTATAGGTGTAAAACCTGTACTCTCGTGAGTAGTGGAGTTTAAGCAAAATTCTATTTTCTCTACTTGGTTCGCCCAGGAAGCATGCTTGTTGTGACAATACAACCTCATAAACCTGCCTATTTCTCGATTTACTCTCTCAACACTGTTACTCTGAGGATGATATATTGATGTATATTTTGTTTTTATGCTATGGGCCTCAAGGGTTTCTCTCCAGAATTTGGATATGAACTGCTTCCCATGATCCGAAACAATAACCTGTGGAACTCCTACGTCGTTAATATAATTTTGAACAATTTTGTTCGTGACTGCTCTGGCAGTAGCCCTCCTAATAGTGTATAACTTCACAAACTTGGTACAGATGTCTAATACTGCAAAGATATATTGGACACCCCTTATACTAGATGGAAGTGGGCCATATATATCTACGAAGACTAATTGTAATGGGTGTTCTGCTATAACATTTTTCATGAGTCCTTCATATTTTACATTGGGAATTTTGGTTTTCTGACATATGTCACACGTTCTTAATATTTTAGCTATAGTTTTGTTCATTTTAGGAAAGTTGCATGATTCTTGTAAAATTTTGTAGCACTTTTTTACTCCTACATGGCCATAGTATTCATGGCAACTATTGATTACTGGAATAATAAGTTCCTTAGGAATACATATAGTCCAAACCTTGTCAACAGAATTTTTTTGAAAAGTAATTCCCCATGAATTTGATAATTAGCACTAATTTCCGGCTTAGAGTTTTTCTTTTCTAATTCTATGAAAATTTTACTTAATTTAAGGTCATTTCTTTGGGATTTGGGTAATTCCTGTTTAATATTTTTATCAGTTTCATTCATTACTTCCCTTTTTTGTGCCAATACCCTGAATTCTGTGTCAATGGTTCTTTCAACTACACCCTCAGGAGGATATCTAGACAGAGTGTCAGCTACCACCTGTTCTTTACCTGGGATATACTTAATGTCTAAATCATATTCTTGTAGTAACAAAATCCATCTGGTGAGCCTGCCATGAAGTAGCTTACATTTGTTAATAAAAGTAAGTGCTCTGTGGTCTGTATACAAAACAGTAGTTTTCCCTATGATGAAAATACGAAATTGAATGCAACTGAACACTATAGCGAGTAATTCTTTTTCAGTTATTGTATAGTTGATTTCTGGTCCATGTAACACCCTGCTGGCAAAAGCTATTGGTCTACGTTCTCCCTGTTCATCAATTTGAAATAATTCTGCACCTATCGCTTGACCTGATGCATCACAAGAAAGGCACATGGGTTTACTAAAATCTGGATGTTTTAACATGACTGTACTCACAAATTGCTCCTTAATTTGTTTCATAGCTGTTTCCTCTGTTATACCCCAGCTCCATTCCTCACCTTTTCTAGTTAGTCGAAGTAGTGGGAGTACCAGGTTCGAATGACACTTGATGAACTTCCTGTAATAGTTAATCAAACCTAAAAAAGCTTGAAGTTGCTTCTTATTTTTAGGGATAGGAAATTCCCTAATGGCCCTAGTTTTATCTTCATCAGCTGATACACCTTCTGGAGAAATTATGTGTCCCAGAAAATTTATTTTTTTTTGATAAAAAAGCCGATTTTTCTAGGTTCACCATCATGCCACCTAATTTTAATTTTTTTAGTACTAGTCCCACTTGTTCCACATGTTCCTTGAAAGTACTTGATGCTATGACTATGTCATCGACATATAGTGTAACGAAGCTTAATACTTCTGGCCCCAATACTTTTTCTAGACCTCTAATGAAATTGCTAGTAGAAACCGATAGACCGAATGGCATTCTCTTAAAACAGTAAGTTCGTCCATTATATATGAATGAAGTATACTTCCTAGAGTCTTTGTGCAATCCTATCTGCCAAAATGAACTTACTAAGTCCAAAGACGTTAAATATTTACAACCCTCAAATTTTTGTATGAGCTCATTAGCTGGTGAAGTGGTCTCCTCATCTCTTACCAATATCTGATTTATCTTTCGTGCATCAAGGCACAGTCGAATTCCTTTGTTTTTCTTACCAACTACAACTAGTGGATTAACAATATCAGAACTACATCTTTCTATAATGTCCCACTCTAACATGTGAGCTAGTGCCTCTTCGACAGCTGGTCTTTGACTATATGGTACTGGGTATGACTTACAATTGAATGGTGATTGATTTGTTACCTGGAGTTCACACTCGTAAAGTTTGTTCAACCCAGGTTTTCTAGAAAAAACCTCTCTATTTTCCCACATGGTTTCTAGTAGGTCCTGAGTTTGTTCCCCATCTAAGTTCATTTTATTGACTTTATTTTCTATTTCTTCCCATGGTATGTTTGACTCATAATTAGATGTTAATTGCTGCATTTTGATATTTTCAGTATTTTTTGCTTCGATACAACCTACTTTACTTATCTGTATTTGCACCCTATTCACATGTGATTTTTCAATGAATGAAACTTTTAGTTTTACTGGATTCTTGTTTATAAATAATTTTCTGCTTTTATAATCAATACTAACCTCAAAACCTGTTAACCAATCTGATCCTAATATTACAGGTACATTAAGATTTTCCACCACAAGAAAAATAATAGTAATTTTTACCTCATTAATCGCCACATCCAGCAACACTTGTTTCTTCACTTTTTTGTTCCTTGATCCTGTAGCGGCTATTAAGGTTACATTGGTAACTGGCAATTCAGGAATAACCTCATCTGGGTTTTGCTTTTTTATTTCTTCAAACACTCCTGGGAAATAGCCGTTATCTCAGATCCCGTGTCTACCAATAATTTTAACTTAAGGTTACCTACCTTTCCTTCTATCTCTGGGGATATTGCCTTACAGAACTCATTTTTACTATTATTTTCTTGCAATAGATCCTCCATGGGATCACCTTGTAAAATTACATATTGTTTAACATATTGTTTAACAAAGTTCAAATAATTAATCTGTTCATTAGTCCTATTTATTACTACTTTGTTGACCTCATGTGGACTGCCATGGGCCCTAGCAATCAGTTTCCCTGATTTTCATTTCTAACGACTGTGTGACCCATTGTGAATGGTGCAATATCATTAAAGCTAGGTGCAGAGTGTACTTCTGCTGCTATTCTTCTAGTCTGACTATTATTTACCTGTTTGTTGTAATTGTCTCGGCTCTCTTGTCTGGGGTTTTCCCTCACCCCCTCTCGGTGTCCTATCATATGATTGTTGGGACCTTGCCTATTTTGTCCTTGGTTTATAAAATAGTTAGGTCTGTGACGTTGTCACAGACATAATGCAAACATGGACGATCTGGCTCACCTGATCTGGTCCCCTTTGACTGGGCTGGATCTCGAATTCATGAAACACGCACACTCAACTCCACTCGACATCACGCGGCTTACTGACCGCCCGTGGCTCGAGGCCCGATTAGAGCAAGACTCGGACAATTGAACGTCAAGATGCGCTAACCCGTATGCGCCGACGGTTGTGTTCGAGTGAAACAAGACTCATCCACCGGCGCGTGATTTGAAATTATCACGAGAATAATCGAGAATTCTGTCGAAGCAACGTACACCCCTCTCCCTTCGTCCCAGTGTGATTCCGCCGTTTGTGAACACGTGATTGACTTTGTACAGTATATAACGGCTGGACTGTGTAGTGATGTCACTCATTTCTCTGCACTCGATTAGGTGAGACACTTGTCTTAGATTTAGACGTAGGTCGTTGTTCGACGTTTTCTAAATAATGTTTGGGTTAAATTGTTCAAAATTTAAGTTTCAACTTTAAATATAAATCATGATTACTATTAGCTATATTTCTCTGAGACTGCAGGATTTGCCTGTCAGCCATTATGGTTTATGCGCTAGCTTTTTTCTTTGTACTTAACGTTGTGTCCGCCTCACGGACGGGTTGGAACTTTAGCATGGCGCCATCTTGGGGCGCTAATGGAACTTTAGCATGTCGCCATCTTGGGGCGCTAATTATTTCTGTTTAACGTGTAACTTATTTTAAAATAGTTGTTCTGCTTGCTAAACGTTAAAGATTTGTTACGATTGTGATTCCTTTTAATTTGTTACTCAACTCGGGGGGCGCGAGCCCGTGCACCCAGCACATTGGTCATTACAATAATAATAATTAGATTGTACTAATTTGATTGGGATCTATTGTAACAGGTTAGGTTTAGGTAAATCATTTTCTCTGTCGCGCCTTACAATGGCAGTCTATTATAAAACTTCATACTTATGTCAATATAGTGTCGGCATCGCCAGGTCGTGTAGACCTATACATATTACTTGTATTTAACTTTCCTGCTAGGTTAGTCGCCTTCTGCGAGGGTCAATTTAATTATGACTACGTTGGTATTAATCATTCTGTTTTCTCTTAACGACTTGGGGTCTTGCCCCTTTATTTATTGTTTACTTCGGCCCTTATCGGCCAGTCACTCGACCTTCCTAGAGTGCCTCGCTCTTGTATGTCTGCTAGTTGTTTGTAGAATAAAATAAACTCTCTTGTAACTTACCTACCTTTTATTTATTGTAATTTGAACCTATCAAATCATATGAAGGGGGGGTTACAGGTCTGTTGGGCCTACCGTCTTCTCGACGCTTTGAATCTTGGAATGGGTTTGGTGGTCTATTTTGTTTATTATCACGACCGAATGGATTATAGGTCTGTCTAGTTCTATCAAAATTGGGTGTTTCATTTCTACCTTCCCTTTCCCCATTCCTTTGCCACCTATTGTCAAATCCTATCAATACTCTTTCCATCTCCTTCACATTTTGGGCATTAACACTTAACAATACATTTTGTACCTGAAGAGGAAAGTGATTTGTTAGATGTTTCACCAACCTGTGTTCTTCCAATGGATAATTTAAATACCTAGCCTGAGAAACAAAACCATGAAAATACTCATTCATTGTGCCTTTCTTGGAATCATATCTATTATTAAATATTAACTGCAGAAAGTCGTCCTGCATCTCTTGAGACCAAAAGTGATCCAAAAATGCGCGCTTAGCCTGTTCATAGGTCTCCCATTCATCCTCTAAATAACTGGCCCAGTTCCTAGCCTCCCCTTCTAAACATGAGAGCAAAATTTCAATTTTGTTCCTTTCCATTAAATCCTCTTCTTTCCAAACTCTCTCAATTTTTTGCAAATATTGAGCCACAGATATTTTGCCCTTTGCTCCCCTATACCTAGGAATGAGTGACAAAGTAAGGTCATTGACATTTTCGGTTAAGAGATTGTGACTACACCCATTTTTGTTATCTGTCCCCCTACCTTTGTTAAGTTGTACTTGATCAGCTAAGTTGTTTATTTTCTGATCTAAAGTGCCAACCGTTTTTTTGTTTTCATTTACAATTTCTTTTATCTCCACAATTTCTTTCCTTTTTATTTGAATCTCCTCATTAATATTTTCCTTAATAAATTGCCTATTAGCATCCTCTTGCCCTTCAATTTCTAACCTCACCTTTTCTATTTGAATTTCCAAATTGGATTGCACTACCTGAACAGCTGATTTGTTGTGTGCTATCTGTACATCCTGTGTTTGTATTTGTTTTTCTAATTTACTGGTTTCTTTATCTAATTTTTTCTCCAAACCCTCTGTTTTGTTTGTTACTGAAGATATTTGATCAATTAACTTAAACTGTTCCTTTCTTAGATTTTCCTGCCTAACCTCTAAATTTCCTTGTTTTTTTTCTCCTTCTGAAACCCTGTCATTAATTTCATTAATTTGTTGGATAAAATTTTGATTAATTAATTCTAAATTCTCAAATTTTTTATTTATATTCTTTGATTGTTCGTCGACCTTTTAGGTTGAGTTTAGTTTCTAAAGTTTGTCCCATTTTTTCCAAATCCTTTTTAAAATCCTGTTTATTTTCTGATGCAGTTCGATCAATTTTACATCCGAGTTCTCTCATATTTTCTAATATAACATTCAAAAGATCTACTTGTTCTACTGGTTTAGCCACCCTATCTTCCACTAAGGTTATTGTTCCCCCTACACTTTGATTCAGCGTTTGCAGGATTACTTCGTTACTTGCTACCTCCCCAGAGCTAGCCCCTACTTCCTCCTCACTCCCTTCTTGTTCCTGTTCAAAATTTGCCCTCTTGAATTGACCTGCCCTTTCATCCCTCTCATAAATAAATGGCATTGTGTCTTCATCATCATACTATTCAGGTTCTCTTATCACCTTGTCTGCCATGTTGAAAATTTAAATAAATTTTTCTTAAGTTGATCTATGAATTAATTTTGTGTTAGGCCTAGACAAATTTCAAGTACTATTGATCTAAGAATTACTTTTTATAGTGAGAAATTTAATTTAAAATTAGGCCCATACACTTTTATATTGTTAGTTTTTATTTAATTTGTGACATCCCAACATATAGAAACAAAATTTTACTACCCCCAAAATACACAATTGAAATTAGAAAAAAAATTTTTTTTTTTTTTTTTAAATTAGAGTTACAGCTTCTGTTGACCACTTATCTGTCCTCGACGCTGTTTCTTGACTGCATGCCGTCTCCAAAAGGTCCTCAGTCCCGTTCCTTGATGGTGTGCCGTCTCTTGCAGGTGTGCCGTCTCCAACAGTCCTTTGCGCTGTTTCTTGACTGTGCCGTCTCCTTGGTGTGGTGTGCCGTCCTTTGGTGATTATGTGCCGTCTCCTGGTGTGCCGTCTCTTCCTTTAGCTCAGTTGACGCACCTCTGTCTCAGTTCGCGGTATTCGTGCCCCTAAGTTGTAGCGCCATTTGTTACATTACGAGTTCGTGGCAAGTGTTAATAGTCGCATATTAACCCCCACGTTGTGTCGCCATTTGTTATATTACGTTTCTTCAGCCCCTCGTTGGAATGCTATTTGTTACACTTTTCGCGTTCAGCCCCTCGTTGGACGTCATTTATTACACTTCGTAATATTTTTGATTATAAATGCCCCACGTTGTGTCGCTATTTGCTATATTACATAACAGAGTCATTTAATAGTCACTCCGTAAATCATTATTTCTATTACGCAACTATGTGCTTTACTTATAATGCCTCGTTCCTTATCATTAGACTTTAATAAATGATAATATATCACATAAAGTTTGATATCTGTTTATTCTTTAAATTGAAATCATATTGTTATTAATATTTTCTAATCGAAACACGATCATGTAGAGGGCCTAGCAACTTATAATCACTGATCGCTTAAAGCACGTCCATTCAAAACCACGACTGATTGCACAGTGAAAATACGGAGTTTCAAAAAGTCACATATATCTGAGTTCAATAGAAGCTTCTCGAAGGAATCTTCCTAACGGTAAATTACACACCTACAAACTCAGAAAGAAAAATACCTATTGCGTTTGGAAGCTTCTCGAAGAGGAAATACTTTAAAAGACGTTAACATTTCTTAAGTTTAGCTCCAGTAGATGCTGCCATCTTACCACGAGGCGCGAACTAACTAGTAAATAATTTAGAGGAAGACGTGATTTAAGCGCCACGTAATAGGTTGTAAAATTTAAATAAAGAAAAATATGTTTAATTATATGTAAAATATTTTTGAATATATGAATAATTAGAATGATAAATGGTCAATGCTTTCAAATACTCCTTAGGGTCTATCTATTGCATTACACCCTTTTGATTTTTTTAAATCTATGATTGGAAATCACTATTTTTACTTTCTCATATAAATATAAAATAATGCAATCGTGAAAGTTTTCAACTTTGAAATTTTGATGAATCATTGCGTTTAATAAGGCCCAAACCCCAAAAAATAAAGTTAACAATTATATATGTCCCTGAGTCTTAATCCTAAAATATTTAATGAAATTGATAATTAATATGGCTATAGCTCAGGATTTTTATTCAGACGCTATTTTTTAAATTAAGAGTAATTTACTGAAAGGTGATTTGTTTAAATTTAAAATTTTTTTACAAGTACTTTAACGATTTAGTTTAAAATGGATATCTAATGAGTGTTTATCTGATGATAAACACTGTTTACTTGTTTCTCTGGTAAAACATCATTTATAAGCAGTTTACTAATGAGTAATGGTTAATTTATTCCAAATAGCTTTGTCTTTCTACATTTTTGTGGATAATAAAGTAAAATACGACATTGCAAAGACTTCTGGAAATCTTCTTGTGCAAAATGATCAAAGCAGATTGTGGCTGGATTGAAATGTTATAATTAGCTTAGAAGAAATAGTCTAATTTAATGAAGACATTATTTTGTAGATATAAAAAAAATATGAAGGAAACAATATTAAATTATTTTAAATATTATCAAGTCTCTTAAAAAATACATAAAGTTAGAAATTTTATCTTCTTATTTTTCCCCCCATGTCCATACGGATTATACGCATTTATTTACACAAAATAATATGGATATGAGAAATGTAAAATTTAGAGGATATATACCCTCATCTTAATAGGAAGAGAGGAGGAATCCATTTAGGAAAACCCACCCTTATCACACTCAGCTGAGAATCGAATCTCATCCTTCACCCTCAATAGCAAACAAGAATAGATTGGCTTGACCAAGGTGTAATGTAACTGACTTGCCCCTGAAAAGTATGTGAAAGCATTGACAATAATATCGTTTTAAATTTATAAACGTATTTAATTTTATTTAAATTATATAGTATATTAAATGGCGCTTAAAGCACTTCTTCTTCTAAGAAGGCAAAAGCCACTGGTCAGTAACGTCACGCACGTGACATTAGTCAAGTCAGTTTGACAACATAAGATTTTAAATAATAACTTCCTCTTCTCGAAGGTTCGAATAGAGATTTTAAAATGTAACTTGAGTCATTTTCCGGCTCTCGAAGCTTCTAGTGACACCGAGATGTTTTTGTCTTGTATTTTAATTTTTTATAACACGACCTTCTCGAAGTTCCCATGAGCAATGGATATATACGAAAGATGGTGCAATTGAACCTCACTTGGCGTCCAGTACTGCTCACTACTCACTAGTCACTAGCACAGCTCCTGTCCGCGATCCCTACAATAGGCCGCGTATACATTTCGACGACATGATCTATTTTCTCTAGAAACAAACTGAGATTTAAAAATAAAAACATGTCAACAAAAAAAGTGTGTATTAATTATACAATAACTCTTTAATTGGCGCTCGATCACGGGGCTATAAATACCAATTAACTCACAACATCAAAAAACCGTACCGATTTAATTAGTGCTCGACCACGGGGCAATTACCAGCTAATTAAACGGTGTAACTTCAAGCGACGCTCAACGCGACGAACCAGAACTTCACAAAGGCTAAGACCATGTGATCACCTATGTCTGCCAAACTAAACAATCAAATCCCTTGGTGTACATCTACGACAGGAGTTTCAAGCTTAAACATGCCGGAAGGCCAACCCTCGGAATCTAGTGGCGGACCGCAATATAATCGGATAATTTCTGTCAATCTATGCAAAAATGAGAAAAGGTATTTAATTGTGAATGAAATATTAAGTGATAATTTAAACATGTTTAGTTACATATCAAACGAATTTTCCAACAAAAATATACTCTTTGCTAAGACAATGTAATACTGAAAATGTAAGGAAGAAATTATTTGGAGCTTTCATAGATTTGTTCCCACGCTAGTCAAAACTTTCCGTTTCTCGAATAAAAACACCAAACTTTACTGCGGTTGATTATTTTCGCAAGAAACTTCATGGGCCACCAGTAGGGAATACGAATTTGTATATTACACGTCTAAAATTTTAAAATACTGACAATTGGTGGCAAATTGTAACAACGGCAGAGATAATACACTCGAATTAAAACGACATAGTAGAAAAAATTCCTATTAATAAAATACAATCTACAGTATTGCTAAACTTAAATACTCAATTTTCAGTTTAATCTGATATGTTTGTCCACTTTTATAAAATAAGTATCAAAAGAATATCTATCCACTCACATCGTCGGGAATGTGTACAGAGTCAAGTCTTATCTAGTTTGGTTTGTCGGCGACGGGGAGATTGGGGTTCGAATACCAACCGGGCTTACTTACGTTGTTGTTCTTAAATGGTTTTCCATCCTCTCTCCACGCAAGTTCCTACCTTATCAGTATACATATGAGGACTACCTGAACAGGTAAAAAGACGGAGTTCACATTATATTTTTTTATAAATACAGGTCTACTAATGCTAATAAAATAGTAGGACCTTACGCAAAAATATCAACAAAATTAATTAATATATGTACCCGCTTCAGTTGTAAATCCCGGAAGTGGGGCCCTTTCTTAAACGGGTTTCCACTCTCCCTCCACGCAAATACGGGTACATTTAATCTTAATACAACTATCTTCCCCCTAGCATATTTTCGTAGTTAAATATGTATATAGTTCAAAAGAATAAAAATACATGGTGACACAAACAAATTTATTTAAAAATAGCTTCTACATGATTTTGGATTTTGACTGGATTAACGGCAATTATAAGTCTTGAAGAACCCATTGTGCAGCTTATTATTACTATTAAATTATAGATGATAATATATTAATGAATGTTTGTACGATTTATCTATAAAGCATCAAACATTGCCATATTATATTTGTTAATATAGTCAGAGAAAATTGCTTACAAGTTTTTAAATTAAATTTGTCTTCCCTCTTACATACTACTATCCACTTTCTTTTATTAAGTTCATCCTTCGGAAAACTAAGATATTTAATATTGCAGCCAAACTTGGCGTGATTCCTAATTTTAAACATTTAAACACACTAAATAGGTGGTATATTTGAGTTGTTTCCCTCAAGTTATTCCGTCTACAGCTACCCGACTACCCCGAAGCTGACGTCACGGCAAGAAGAAGGAGTGGGAGAACATGCGCACGGTTTCACCTTACTTCCTCACACCACGAGAGAAACCGAAGAGTTTTTTTTTTGTTTACTTTTATTGATTGGAAGAAAGGATTGTGAGAAGGGCAGTGTTTTATTAGTGACGATAGCATCACAATTATGCCAGTGGGGTATGGTAGGTACCATGTCCTGAGCCTACTTTAATAGCTTCCAGAATGGGATTGGGACTTGTGAGATTGTCAGATCTACTAGCATCTAGCCTCTTCAACGTCGAAGACTACATGCCGGATGAAGATAACATGAGGTGATATTAACCCCCAACATAAACTGTGATTCATCTTTTGTTGGATACTATAACTTCGACTAGACTGCATTCAACTATTGACATTTTATTACTCAAAGTTCAAAGGTTAACATCAATTATAGTTTAATTCACTGACATAAAATTTCTCTTGTAGACTTTTTTTTTTTGTTTCAACATTGATTCTAGAAAGAAACTTATTTGGTTATTTTGCCATAACGACTTCGACGAATACAATGTCTTTATTTTAGTATTAATTGTTTTAATGTGCTTGAGGAGATTGACGGTAAAGGTATATTTTTTCCAACATGACCCAGAGGTCCTGAGAGAGTCCCGTGCTCCATTATTTTGTAATATTAGGATTTTTTTTTCTTTTAAATTTCTACCCTGAGATATTGTAGTAAAAAAGTAACTGTTGTTTTGAGAACCCAAATATTGTAATCACTCTTTTTTCTTTTTATTTGTCTGAGCTTGTCCACAATTCATTTATTCCCTATCTCATGTATTTTTTATTTGTTGACTACATTGGACTTGAAGTTAATAAATAGATAAATGCTTTATGTGATTTAATATATATCTAATTCCCCACTTTCCTATTAAAATACATATCCTCATCCTCATTATCGTTAAAGTTGTATTAAAAATGTAAAATAAAATAATATTTTCTCACTCTAGACCCACTTACTAGCTATTACCCGTTTGTTTTCTGAAGTAGGCATATCTGTCCACGTGTTGTTTTCGGGTCTTACACTTAATTCTTTGAGTACCCGTCATATGGCCTAAAGTGTAGGCCAAATTACTTTAGGCCAAACGACTTTGGGCCAAATTACTTTTGTGAAGTTAATTTTCAGGCCAAATGGCTTTAGGCTAAATTACTTTAATCTAAATGATTTTTTGTAAAATTAAGTTTTAGGCCATTTATTTAAAGTAAGTTATGTTGTCTTCGAAAAGATTCGCTATGATGAAGACGCGACAGTTGGCCTAAGAATTAAACCAAAACTCATTTGGCCTAAAATTACTTTCACAAAAGTCACTTGGCCTAAATTCATTTGGCCTAAAAAGTAATTTGAAAACCTACGGGTATCTCCGGAAAGTGAAAAGTATTGTTGGTTGTTTCATCTGAATATAAATAGCACAACTGATGCGAGATAGTTACAATATTTCTAAAAACATTTACATTTCTCCTACATACAGCTTTATCCCAACAAACCCATAATCTTAATTCTACAAACAAAAACGATATATTAGTAGCTCACAAAACACTAAACCACCTTTTTAATATACACATTTCCGATCTTATTTCTTTGTTAGTATATCTAATTGTTATAAAATTAATAGGAACGAAGCTATTAGCGAAAAACAATAAAGAACATCATTTTCGGCACCTTTTACGTGCGGTAAAATTGTATGCGTACAATCGAATAGACAACTTATTTATAAAAGCAAAGTGAAAGTGGAAACCAATATTCAGCTCCCTCAATTGGTATTTTTCTGAAGTGACGCCCGATTTTCGCTTAAATATACTGGACTAAAGCAATGTTAACTCTACATGAACATATTTTTTTTAGCTAGGCCTATTATATTATTAAATGCATTTAATAGCGACGTATGACATAAATTTTGCCAGTGAACACATCATATATGGCCATATATACACTTACACTTACACTTAAATGATGGGTTTTACTAGATTCTGAACTATTATTGTTATTATTATTATTATTATTATAAGTGAGAGAGAAAGGAAGAGTGAGTGTGTGTGTGTGAAAGAGATAAAGAGAGAGAGTATACGTAAATGAGTATGTCAGGAGAGTGTCCGATAAGTGCTGTTGCACACGTACCGATAGTATCGATTTCGGTGCCGGCGCCGATATCGGTGGTAGTGAGATTCCATGTAATCTTATGGCCCTGTTGCACACGATGCCGACACGACAGCATTATCGTGACGACTACCGACTTTTCGGAGCCATGCCGGCGGCCCCCTCGATAAATACACCGATATCAGTGTGCAAAGCTGGTGGTCACTAGTCTACAAATCTCATCTTGCATTGTTTGGTTTTGTCTTTCGTGAGATTAGGTGCTTGCGCGTTCGTTTCCTTCATTCTACTTTTGAGTAAAATGTCTAGTAAATTCAAGTATGACATAGTGACCTTAATTGAATTAGTGGAGAGCAGATCGTGTTTATGTGACTTCCTCTCCGGTTTTGGCGTCGTCTCCTCAGGAGATGAAGCAAGCACAACAAAAGAAACCTCCTATTCCACATGGGAGCCATGTTGTTTGCTTGCCACCATCCACAAAACTGCCTATGACTCTCAAGCACCGATAGCGATATTGTCGGTGTGTGTGTGCAACAAACCACGTCGGTATCGGTGTTAACAATGATATCGGTGCCGGCACTGACACCGATAATATCGGAACGTGCGCAACAGCATTAAAGTGTGTGAGGGAATGTGTGTAAGAAAGAGAGAGCGTGTGAGAGTGTGAGGGAAATTTTGGATAGAAGACTGTGATTGGTATTGTCTGAAAGATAGAGACAATATTAGAGCGTGTGAGAGAGACTTTGAGAGAGGAAGTTAGAGAGAGGGAAAAATTTTAAAGACAGAGAAAATGTTAGAGAAAGTTTGAGTGAAAGAAAATTAGAGAGAAAGATTGAGACCGAGAGAGTAATAGAAAGAGAGATTGAGTGAGAGTTTGTAATGATATTGGTTTGGATAACTATAAATTATATAAAAAGTCATGGATGAAGGTAATTTTTCTCTAAAGTAACATATGTAGGGTATCCTTTTATTATGCATCCATGAAGAAACACGCGCTTCCCAGAAATAATGTAAAAGGATTTTACCAGTAAAATATATTTTTTATACCATTTTTCCTGTTAAAGGAACAACTACGCACTATTTGGCCAAGACGCCAATTCCCTATACCAATAAGAAGCTAGCCCTCACAACTTACATTAATATCACAAGTGTGCATTGATATACAGCATTTAATTCGAGTATGTATAAGTAATTAACAGATCTCATTTAAATAAACCGTGTGTGAATCAACAGCCATCAACAGTTCTCTTTCTTCAATTTTATTAATATACCGATTTAATTAGTGCTCGACCACGAAGCAATTAACAGCTGGTTAAACGGTATCTATTACGTACAGTGATGATAGGCTCTCGACCACGGAGCTATAGACAACCTAAACATCATCACAGCATTATTATATCAAGGAATTAATCCGTAGTGTTTCAATAGATGCCCAACGAGGGTCGATTAAAATCCATAATGTTACAAGTTTGAGACATAGAGACATAGTTTGATTAAAGTAAATTTTGAGAGAGAGAGTGTTTGAGGGAAAGATTGATTTTGAGGGAGAGAGAGTTTGTGAAAGAATTTGAGATAGAGAGAGTGTGAGACACAGAAAGAGTTTGAGACAGAAAAAGTCTTTAAGGTAGCGAGGGTGTTTGAAAGAGAGGAAAATTGTGAGAGCATGTAAGAGAAATTTTGAGAGAGAGGAAGAGTTTAAAGAGAGTTTAAGAGTGAGTGTGATAAATATAATGGGTGAAAGATTGTTTAATAGTGTGTGTGAGATTGAGAAAAAGTCTAAGATAAAATGAGAGAATATGTGTGAGAGGGAGTGTGATAGAGTGTGTGTGTGTGAGTATGTGTGTGTGAGAAAGAGAGAATTTGAAAATATAGAGGTGGTACACAAAACATTACTTTAAATTATCATTCCCTCAAATTACGTAGTAGCATGGAAATATAACTGAACTTACTTTATTTGCAATGTGTTAATATTTGATAAAATGAATATCAAAACCCATTATATGAAAATATTGAACGCCAAAACCCATATTTTGATAATTAAAATGGCTATTTTTAAACATATTTCAAGATCATTTTATCTTTTTTGATCGTATAATAGTAGCTAGTACGACCCATGGGAACCCCGCTTCCGCTAACGGGTCAAAACACCCACATCCTGTTTGAGTGACCTGCTTTCCACATCTTTACCGTGATTCCCCCACCCCTGACCTACTTTTCTCTGATTGGTTGCCATAAATATCCTCCTTCCCCCACCAATTTTGACCTGCTTTCCGCCTCCCCCCTCGACTACCAACCCTGGACATGTTGGTTCTTGATGATTGTTAATAGATATTGAGGTCATTGCCCCGGGAAACGGGGTTTTTCCCTGGTGCCAGTATGTCGGGCAGACAAGACAAGAATAGATATTGAGGTCATTGCCCCGGGCAACGGGGGTTTTCCCTGGCGTCAGTTTGACGGAGGGCTCGGCACGAAGCTTGCGCTATGGCTGACAAGCCTAGAATGAACATCGGCTCTTCTGTCACAAGGCTCTGTCCCGGAACAAGCAGCATGAACCTTGCGCTATGGTGCTTTGTGGTAGAGTGTGGTAATTTGTTCCAGAGACCCCCCTCCTCCTTCGCCACCCTGACGCCATGTTTGAGTGACCTACTTTCCTCTGATTGGTTGCTATAAATATCCTCCTTCCCCCACCAATTTTGGACTTCTTTCCGCCTCCCCCCTCGACTACCAACCCTGACGTGTTATGTCACAACTCTAGCTGACACATGCACAATCAGGGGCCTCGGAATCCACAGTTAGGGGCCACTACCCCCGTCAAAAGTCTACTAAAATTGGTTGTTTGGTAGCGTCTGTCGAAATGCCTGGAAATGTACCTCCACCCGCAGCTCTCGGACCGGACAACCTGGGTTTTTTTCCTATGCAGTAATCATTGCGTGTTATGTCACAACTCTAGCTGACACATGCACAATCAGGGGCCTCGGAATCCACAGTTAGGGCCGCTATCCCCCGTCACAAGTCTACTAAAATTGGTTGTTTGGTAGCGTCTGTCGAAATGCCTGGAAATGTTCCTACACCCACAGCTCTCGGACCGGACAACCTGAGTTTTTTTCCTATGACGTAATCATCGCGTGTTATGTCCCAACCCTGGCGCCAGTATGTCGGCCCGACAAGACAAGAATAGATATTGAGGTCATTGCCTCGGGCATCTGGTTTTCCCTGGTGCCAATATGTCGGCCCGACAAGACAAGAATAGATATCGAGGTCATTGCCCGGGGCAACAGGGTTTTTCCCTGGCGCCAGTATGTCGGGCAGACAAGACAAGAATAGATATTGAGGTCATTGCCCCGGGCAGCGGGGGGTTTTCCCTGGCGTCAGCTTGACGGCTCACGAGACAAGAATAGATCTTGACCTCAACAACCTTGGGGTTTTCCCTTTGACGTAATCATTGCGTGTTATGTCGCAACCCTGGCGCCAGTATGTCGGCACAACAAGACGAGTTGAGACAAGCTTAGATATCGAGGTCATCGACACGGGCGCCAGGTTGGCGGGCAGACAAGACAAGTCGAGACAAGAATATATCGTGTGACGTCAAACGAGGGAGCGGGTGGCTATAAAGAGGGTGCCCACTTGGTTGTCTATTTATAAACGTTTGTAGAGCGGTCCAATATGGACAAGTTACAGCAGCTGGTAAATATCGTCGACGCGGTGCAGACCGTCAAATTGTGTGATCTAGCCGTAGATCAAAAGTACTCGGTGGATAAACTAAAAGCCGTCAATACAAAGTTCGGGAGACGCCTAATAGCCTACCTAGACGGCGAGTTTTGTGTATTTCTACCCTGCCGGTTTGGTACTCTTACAGATGAAGACGTGTGTTAGTTAAATAAAGAAAAACTGGCATTTACCTGCGCCGGAGTAAAACCCGGTTCACCTACCATTGTGAACTTTGAACGCGCTTAAGAGACACGGCAGTTAACAACAACAACGGGCAGCGGAGCATAGGGGACTCTACAGGACGTTTAGCTCTCAGGTACGCTCACCATGCTTCGATCCGGCTATATTAATTTAATGTTTGTGGGCCATACGATGGAGGGGCGTGCCTATATGACGGGAGAGAATGTTCACAGTGTCGCGGTGTGTGATAGACAGGTAATTTACAAAGTAGAGGAGCGAGGCTACATAGAGTTTTGTGACTCTACCTGTCACACGATACGAGCGACGGAAGTACTACCCTACGAGAGAATCGTGGAAACGTATATGTGTGATGTAACGTGCGTCGTTTACAATTTCCGCAAGGGGAACGTGGTAGCTGTGTTACCCCTACCTCCACCGCCACCCTTCCGAGCTCCACACCATCCGTCACCGTACTTCACGCCGCCGCCGCCGCCGCCGGCCTCAGAGAGACAGCCGTACACACCCCCAGAGTCACAGACGTGCCCAACCCCAGAGTACCCACCACCTGAGTCGTCTACCCACCACACGTCACAGGCGTACCCGTCTTCAGAGTCGTCTGTCTACCAGTCAGTAGAGTCACCTGCGTGCCCACCGTCCGAGGCGTCTACCTACCAGGCGTCAGATTCACTGGCGTATCCACAGTCAGAGTCGCCTGTTTACCAGCCAGCAGAGTCAGCTGCGTGCCCACCAGCACCGCGGAGGTAAAGTCTGAAGAACCTGTAAATATCAAGGATTTAACAATTTACAAAAATTATTCAAATGTTTAAATTATAGGTGAAACGCCCGCCGACTACATACTCAGCCTGGGCAGTTTCGGTAACGTTTTCCTTCCAAAGTCAATCTATTATTTGGATTGTAAGCGCTTTAAATCTAAAGCACGCTGTATGATATATCTCGGGGGACAAAGTGTGATGTTTAAAAGTGAATTAATAAACTAGACGTACTCTGCTGCTGCCATAGGAGCTAGTGGTGAAATTTTGAAAAAAAAACGTTAAGAGCGAGTGTTTATTTCTTTTGCTGCATCTCTAATAGACATTATGCCGTTTAAATGCTGCGTTTGTGATGGATCCTACGCAAAGCTATCCAATCTTATTTGGCACAAAATTCAATGTCATCAAACTGCTGCTCACCAGGATACCTGTTGGGACGAGGAGGTATTATGCAGGGCGTTAGACATGATCGAGAAAGAGGAATACAATCGTGTCAAGTGCTTAAACGAACTTGAGAAAAACAAAAGTTATAACGTTGTGCTATCGGAAGAGCCCGAACCTAATGTTATTGTGCTTGAGTTTGTTGGAAGAGTAAGATTGCCAGGTAAAAACTGTGGAGACATTGTCAATATACACTCTAGCGTCTCTCAACGTATCTTGAACTATTTTGGAGGTGGCTCCTACTCATTTTCTAGATGGTAGATGTCTTTTATATGTATTGGTCAAAACACCTAAATAATATTGCTGCTTGTTGTGAATGTTTTAAATTAACCAATTGTTGATTGTCAATAAAAAAACTAACAATAAAATTGACTCCTACTCATTTTCTAGCTTGTAGATGTCTTTTATATGTATTGGTCAAAAGACCTAAATAATATTGCTGCTTGTTGTGAATGTTTTAAATTAATCAATTGTTGATTGTCAATAAAAAGACTAACAATAAAATTGACTCCTACTCATTTTCTGGCTGGTAGATGTCTTTTATATATATTGGTCAAAAGACCTAAATAATATTGCTGCTTGTTGTTGTTGTTTTAAATTAATCAATTGCTGATTGTCAATAAAAAAAACTAGCACTAAAATGTCGTTATTATTTTTTAAATCCTCGGCTGGACAATCAAAGACCTGAAGGAGACGCCAACATTGTTGTGACTTAGTTTGCTATCCAGGGTTGAATTGCTTATCTAATCCATAATATATATTTACGAGCATATCTTACCCCCTTAATGTGAACAAACCAGTACACGTACTAAGATACATATGTAAGCCAAAGTTTCCAGGGCTCGATTCCCGTGTGTAGGTGTATTTTTTTTCAGAATATGATATGTATTAAATGGTGAAGGAGAAACGCTACATATAAAGGAGGCAGCAGCTTTCTCATCACGGCGTTAGGAAGACTTCCCGCTGCGCCAAGTGTCCAGAAAGAATGTATAACTCTCTCTCTCTCTGTGAAGGGAGACATGTATTTGTCTGTTAATCTATGTCGCGTGGTCAATGGTCAAGACGTCTAAGGAATCACTTGGCCGCGAGGCGTTAGCATGTCTGTCTGTCCCCTCAGAGTCAAGTGTCCAGGCTTCGATTCCCTGTATGACTGAAAATGATGGTTTAAGGGGGAGGGGAATGGGAACTAGTACACCAATTGAAGCAAAGAGACGGTCTTACACATGCCAGGGGTTCAAAACCCTATATTAGCCACATGTCATGATGTTTTTTCTGGGAGAGCGGATTCCCGTAAGGTGCTTCCCTGTCTCACTCTCCATGGCTTCGTTGAAACAGCAACAATAAATTTAACGTTCGCAAAATATTTACTTTTACAAAAAAAATCACAAGTAATACAATTATGAAAATCTTGAAATTATTTTAAATTAATATGTTGATGAAACTATATACGCTGATATAATATATAACATTTACACTAAACAAATTAGGTACTTAAACAGCAACCAAATATTTAATGTCCGAAAAAATATTTTGATCTAATAATAAATTTACTTTTACAAAAAAAACAACAAAAAAAACCACAAGTTTTACAATTATGAAAATCTTGAAAATATTTTGATATAATAATATATTTAGTTTTACAAAAAAACAACAAAAAACCACAAGTTTTACAATTATGAAAATCTTGAAAATATTTTGATATAATAATATATTTAGTTTTACAAAAAAATCACAAGTAATACAATTATGAAAATATTGAAATTATTTTAAATAAATATGTTGATTAAACTATATATACGCTGACATAATATTTTGTTATAAAAATATATTTACTTTTACAAAAAAAACACAAGTAATACACTTATGAGGATCTTGAAATTATTTTAAATTAATATGTTGTTACGTTTTAAATATGAAACTATATATCCTTTACCGTCCAAATAAGCCTCCATATAAATCTATGTAATTGAAAACATTTAACTTTAAGCTTTAATCATGATAATCTAATATTGGTTTGATTATTCAATTTTACATATTATGTTATTTTAAAGTGTTATGAGCTTCGTTGTTACACCTTCATTACACTATAGGGCGTTTTACATGACAGTTTTATCATCCAACTATGTCAAATAAAAATTTGTATACAAATAAGTATTTAAATTAACATATTTGTATAAATTGTACATTTTTTTTGACATTAATGAATATATTTGTCAACAATTAACTTGATATGAAATTGTTCTAATAATACACCATCATGATTTAATATTATATTTGTGTTTTGCTTATCATACATGTTTTCATACACCCTCATGACACTTGTTCTCAATATATTCACAGCTGATCACACATTGATGGTGGAGTTGCTAAATTTATGTAAGGTATTTCGTAATCATTTCCAGTGGGATGCATCATACCTCCGTTCAGACCCATGTCTATAGAGAGGGTCTTGTTGACATCATTGGTAGCGGGGGGCCCAGCTCTATGACAGCTCTCTCTCTCTCTCACACACACACACACACACACACGGCGTATCGGTGAGCGATAGACATGTAATTTACAAAGTAGCGGAGCGAGGCTACATAGCTGGGGCCTTGAAGGTCGTTAAATCACATCGAGGAACAAAAATGTTAAATTTAAACATCATTCATTAACCTCCTTGGAGTTACACGACCTCATGAGTTCGTTGAATGTACATTTATTCAGATAAACAGGTGATCATATCAACTGTATCGAGTCATTTTAAAGCAATAAGCGTAGTTGAAAACTAATATTACACCGTCAATGATGATGAGCCAAATAGTATATACTTATTTCAACTGTATCGAGTCATTTTAAAGCAATAAACGTAGTTGAAAACTAATATTACTCCGTCAATATTTAATGATTATGATGATTCAAATAGTAATTACCTATTCTATTATGATCTAAATTAGAAAGATCGGTTCAATGCTTCTCTAGAGAAAATGGGATATGATTCATATATATAGAGAGCTGTTTTAGAATAACCCTGCCTTCTTCACGTGAAAATATAAAGCTATGGAGCGCTTGATTAGACAAAACCATGGAAAATTCAACAACAGCCACATCAGGTATTTCAATTATCTTCTTTTACATAACTTAAAAAGTGTTTGATTTAATGTTCATAAACCATGTTTGGAGTCAACATTTTGGTCTAACTGGTTAGGGTCAATCCCGTAACTTCCTATAAATACTATCAACATTTATTTCTAAAAGGGAAACTTGAACGTAATTATCTGGTGAACTGGAACAAATTATTATTATTATTTAACACAACAGCTTATTACCCCCGTTCGCCTTATATGCTTAAGTACTAATGTATTAGGAATTTGAAAGGTTGAATTTAGAGGAAGTAAACACACATTTGCGTGGTGTGAGAGTGGAAAAAAAACTAACCTTATTTCACCCACACAAGATTCGAGGGAGGGAATCCTTAAATCAGTGGACGGATACTCTACCAACTAAACTAAGGTGTCGGGTTAAATGGGTACCCTGGGAGTGTTTGTTTGACATTGCAACAGAAAACTTAAGACCCTTAGAGTTGAGGGGATTGTTTGATGTTTAGGTTACTTTACAGATGTTGCGAGGAAAGCCTACTTAACGGTTTCTACAACGATACAATAAACAACAGTGGGAGAAATCACCTTAATATTTTCCCTGGCTGTGATTTACATGAGTAGGCCAGAAGGAATGGTATGCGCCACCGCCTGGAAGTCAGAAAGATGTTTACATGCTAGGAATGCGACACATAACACATAACGTACATATAGATGTGAAATTACTTTTACTCTTTGTGTCAAAATAGTAATATAGTTGAATGATAAAGCCGGCAGTTGAAACGCTCAAAATTGTAATGAAGTGTAACAATAATAATAATAATAATAATAATAATAATAATATTTAGCACCGCGTATTACTACCCGTTCGGGTTATATGCTTTAAGTACTAATTACGCTAAAGGATTAGGAATTGGGAAGGTTTAATTAGATGAAGTGAACCTGCATTTTCGTGGAGGGAGAGTGGAAAACCTTTTAGGAAAAACCACCCACAGTTCACCCGACCGAGATTCAAAACTCGATCTCCCCGTCCTCAGCAGTCGAGCTCAGCATGACTAGCGCGTTAGCCAACTACGGCACCGAGGCGGTTAAATTAAATTGATTTAGCCTACATGCTATCTCCATTAGTTTCGCAAATAGTTGTAGGCCTATTATTTATTTTACTGATAAAATAATTGTAGATAGTACAATCTTGTTCTACATTAATAAGTTTTTATATTAAAAATAAAATCCTTCTAAGATATAGTCTGAAGATAGTTGATTGAAATGATAAGTTAGTGTTGACGTGCAGAGACATGACTTCGGGCTTTTCTGGTTCAAATTTATTTGTTCAAACATTTTAGCTGGATGTGCAACACCTTTTTATCGTATTTTCATTGCATCAACTTTTAAAGTTACTATTTATTGATACGTAGGTCTATTATAAACACATGAATAATACGAACAGTTCGAATGGCTAGTAAGTCACGATGCACACACATATTTTTGCGAACATTAAATTTCTTGTTACTGTTTAGTGTAAATGTTTATGTCAGCTTATATATACTCTAAATAAAATAAATAAGTTAGCACCGAAAATATATGACATGGTCGACGGAGAGTTTTTATTGTAATTCTAGCTATGGTATAATTGTGGTGGTTTTCTCCTGGGTAGGTTTCCCAACCTCTCTTCATTCAAATGCGGGTACATTTACTATGAATAATGTCAGCGTATATATACGCTAGCAACTAGGACGGTGACGGGAGATCGTGGTACGTTAAATGATTATTTTAACCAACTATTTATTCAGAGTCCCAGTGAGTAATATACTTTTGCCATAAAACTTAGTTTCCCAAGAATTATCCTCCTATTAAATTAGGTCTATATATATATATTAATTTATTTTGATTGTGTTAAGCCTTAATTTAGCTAGGCTTTATTTGATAACTACAAGATTTACTAGAGGAGATATGGATACAATTGCCATTTAAATAATATCTCAACTTATTCTTTCGAAACACGGCACCTTAATTATTTTTTCCAACCAATTTAATAGAATTCAAACCGCCATATTTTACTGCTAGACTATACCAAATATGACTTTTATAATGACATAGAAATAATATCGTGTTTAATTTTGAACTAAAATAAATTGTTATTAAATAATTTTTCTAAACGTGCTAAACACCATATTTGAGTTCAAAATAGTGCAAAGTGATGTAAAATAATACATTTATATTGGCAAAGTAAAGACCAAAATTATTTGGTAGGGTGGTAGCTTGGGCTCCCCTATTTGCTTAATGTTAATGTTTTTCCTTGCAAAACTAAAACAAACCTATATGTACTTGGGCGCAAAATGATGCAAAACAAGATTATTAATTTGGCATATAAAACACCAAGTTATCGATTCGGGGTACTTCGCTCAACTTGATCCACTTATCATATTAATTTTTTCGCAAAACTATTGATGTACAAAACGCAATATTTGGGTGCGAAATGGTACAAAATTAAACTTTTAAATTGGCACCAAATAAAACCAATATTTTAATTTAGGGGGCTACACTTAGCTTGGCCCCCAAAATAAAAATGGACATACCATCTCTGAGGTTGGTGTGGAAAACGTGATACTTGGGTGAAAAATTGTGTAAAGTTGGTACTACATCTAAATTCTGAATTTAGAGGGCCAACATAAGTGATCTTATAGAGGACCTGATTACCCCCTATGTTCCTGGAATACCATGATACTTACTTAGAGAGGTGTGTTTGATCTGGTTTCAGTTCACCAATTCCACTACCTTTCAAAATATTCACACAAGCATCACGGCATAGTTCCTCTGCTTTGTTTTTTTAATATAGGGGTCAAATTTAATCTGTTCAATTTGTTAATACCCATTGATATATGTTGTCTTTTGACGTCACGTACAGCTTTGTCAATGACCTTAGCACGGCCAATCAAAGCACGAAGTCACTAATTCTAATCATAATGGTGTCTTGTTTTTATCAATTGTATTTGGTAGCAGGGGATAGTTTGTCACATTTAAGGTTACCATTTTCCCAGGGCTCTTTAAATTGGTGCAACTTGTCATACAACAGTGATAATATATGAAAAGAAGAATTTTATCTCAGCACTCGTTCCACATTTTCAAACACAGCCTTCATGTCAAACTGATCTGTATATCTGAATGACTGAAATACAGCCCTTGGTGCTGCCGTTTAGTAAGAGATCCTCGGGACTGACACACTGATCTTGAGGACCACCAAGCAATTAATTGATTTGTTCCTTCACCCAGTTCTGAGAGTCATGGTCACTCTCTGGCCTCCATAATTGTATGACCAATCCTCGTTTCACGTAATAAAACCACCTCAATGTTTTTATTTTATACTTGACGATACGAAGAGAAAGCTGTCCAGGCAAACCTCCACCTACCTGCTCTACCACTATTTTCTTGGCACCGTGTCTTACTACCTGTTTAGGCTCTACGCTTATATACTAATTACGATGATGGTGTTTTTAGGGATAAGGAAGGTTATATTTAGAGTAATTGTACTCACATTTGCGTGTAGGGAGAGTTGAAAGCCATTTTGGAAAGATACCCTCAGTACACAAAATCAAGATTATAACCTCTATCTCCCCGCCATCGGCAGTCTAGTCTATTGTGAGGATATCACCATAGACCATGCGTCCACTGAAGCAGGTCTCTACCACTTTTCCCAAGGTAAGAATGTTAAGGTGATTTTATGAGGCCAGCCAGCCAAATCTAGGACATCCTCAAGTGGCTCCTGTTGCATCCCCATAATAAGCCGGCGTCTTCAGGATTATCGAAAAATGTTGACAAATCTGTTGTTGAGACGCACCAAGTATTGCTGCAGCAGCCTCCAAAATGTATGTAATATAAAGTAGGAAATATTTCAAAAATTCGGTCCCTGAACTATCTAAAATCAAACAAATCATCATTTAAACTACCAAAATATTGCCTGGAAACAAAAAGTTGACTGTATATATATTTACTATCGGGGGCTCTCATTACTACAGTGATAAAATAATCGGGCACTCTCACTACCCGATACTAAAATGTGTCCACCTGTCACTACAACTACTCAGTTTTATAATCATAATGATTATTTCCCTTAATTTCTAGAACATCAACTGTTTGATGAAACTTTTTGAGTGGTACAGTTCTAAAAGTGAATTCATCTACATTAAACACTCTTCCAATTGTCGTTGAATTATTTAAGTCATAATATTTTTTTAAAGGTTTTTTCACTTTAAAATATGCTATCGCTTTAAAGTAATAAAATATAATCTTACCACTTACAGGTGGTAATATTATCATTTGTCTTATAGTGGGGTTTAATCACTGGTCCAACTGTCGGTGTTTCGATAACAGATGACATCTGTGACGTTTCTGGACGTATGTGATAAGCGTATCTTTGTGTTAGTCTTTTAAAAAAAATTATAGATGCGGCAATTGAACAAGCATGATACTCGCAAAAAATCTTCCAACAAATTGAAACCTTATTATCATAATAATACCTTTAAGTAACTAGTCTTTCCGGAATTCAACCCCGGAACACATATATCAGTAAGCCGGAACGGTATCAACTGAGCTAAGGTAGAGACAATTTTTAATTTATACATGCTTCAAATATCAACAGAAGTTAAGTGTCAGAATATAAATGCACAGTAATTTCTAACCTTCAATGTGTTAAAATGAAATACTTCAATAATAGTCATAAGTCAAACCTCCATTTCCTCCGAAATTGTCCGTATCCCACTGTCATCCTACAACGTTAAAGTACTTTGGTATATTGGGACAACTATACAGCCTCTGGAGGCGGAAAAACGTCCCATGTCTCTGCGACGTTAGGGAGCCAAAACCAACCAGCATATTACCTGAAACAATTAAACAAGAAAATAATACGTACACTTTAGCTTATGAAACAAAATAGAGGCTAGCAATTGACAAATTGAAATACAAAATTAATATTTACATTTTTGCGTATGAGGTGGTAGCATAATAATTTCTAATTTAGCATGAGAACCAAAATTAATATTATAAAATTTAGCGCATGAAAAAAATAACACACCTAGTTTAGCATATTAAAAAAAAAATCTTAGAACACCTGTACTACTTGAACATTTGGTGAAAATCTTTTTTAAACTCAACATCTTCGAGTGTTCTAAGTAAAAATATGTTTCAAGAATGAGTAACTGTGCATTTTTCTCCATCTATAAATAGTTGTATTAGGCCTAAAGGTGGTCACCACACCAAGATTGCACCTCAAGGAAGGGGCTACCTTCACCGGGGTAACCCACACTTTATTCAACATTATATTGATGAAATGACATGACGTCACCGGTCAAGTTAGACGTATTTAAAAAAATAAGTCATGTGTATATTTTCTTTAATAGTACCAACTATGACTATTAAGATATTTTATAATATTTAACAAGCACAGAGTGAATAATATTAAAGTAATAATAAGCTATCTTTTCTTTTATTTCCAGACGCTGCTGCTTATCAAACACGCTTATTAGAAGAAACTGGCCAAACAGCACCGATAAACGACAAATAACTCGAAGAAGACTCTTGTTTTTACCAATTAAATATTACTTTACTGTTTCAAACAATAACATTTAAATCATTAGCCATAAAATTTACTTTATAATTAAATATTATAATTCTGATCCTTAAAAAAACAGTAAAGATAATTAGTTTATATCGTATCACCCTTAAAGTGAACATTGTATAATTTGTAGATAAAGTTTCACTAAAAAATTAGTGGGTTGTAATATTTCTTGTTGGGTATATTCTCTTTTGTGAGTCTTCGTAATCCGTCAAAATTAGTTTCTCAAGCTTCAAACAGTCCTTCGCCAGCAATGTCGGTTACTTGAAGCGCAGGTAAGCTTAACATTACTATATATTTTAACATTTATTCAATTAATTAATTATCAAGCATTAATCATATATATTTATTATTATTATTATTATTATTATTATTATAGTTTTCCTAAAGGTAAACTAAGATTTTCAGACTATAAACATATTTATTAGTGTAAACATTTCTTTCTCTCGACCCCCCGAAGAGAAAAGAGTAGTAGATAGGGCTTCTTAAAACAGTGACGTCATCGCTCGTGGAGAGAGTGTATTGTGATTTAAAAGTGATTTTTTTTTATAAATTTTTATCCTGCGGTGGTTTTTAATGGTGTGGCCCCACACCTGTGGGAGTCATTGGCCGGATTTGCAGGGGTCTATTCTTATCCAAACTGGTTCAACACTACAAATTTTGTTCTATTTGAAATTTTATGTGCGAATTATTTGATTTTAAATGCGTGCTTTTTGATTGTACGTGTGCCCCATTAGTTTTTTTAATATGTCCACCATTTTATTGTATGTGTGCCTCAGTGTTTTTTTATGTGTATCCCATTGGATCGAATGTCTGGGGCAGGATCGGGGCTGATGTGGGAGTTATTTTTTTATTGATAGGTGCGTGGAGTCTCTGGCGTCTGACACACATACTCTGCCAATGATCAGACACATTATAAACTAAGTCTTAGCTCTACCTCACTCAGCCACCAGAGCGAGACCTTTCACTTTTTCCCCCTCCTCCTACACTCCTCTCCCACTAGTGATCTCTGTGTCATACACCCCGGGGTGTTTGAATGTCATAATCTCCACATTCCTAGATGAGAAATTTTAATGTCGTAACCGGATATCAATGACTCTATTGAAGAGTCATTAACCTCCCACTCCCAAAGAGTGTGACTTAATTGTGCCCATTTTTGTTACAATTACTCGTCGGAAAGTCCTCTGGAGTATTTACCCATCGGGTAGGCGTCGTCTGCCCTCCAGATGTGTTTCAAAATAATCACATTCTGATCGCTTTTCAAAGAGAAACCTATGCAAATGTGTTGGTTGGATGTACACCTTTGCCATGTATGGACAGTAATCAGTCGTATCAAGCTGGAATTGATCCTTGATATTTTTGTCGGGTACTTGATAACATGTACTTGCCAAACCCGAGATTCAAAGAGTTTTTTTCTTAGCACCGCCAATATCGTTTAGAACAGTCATATATTGATCTTTCCACTCTCCATCCACGCATACGTTTCTTGCACGCGTATTTACACTAATGTGTGACCAAGTGGGATGTGTACCAGCATTTGCGTGAGAGTGTAAGGAGAGTGTTTAAGCACATTCACAGAATCGAACCAAGGACCCTCAGTTCTGTAGGAAAATGCATTATCAAAGAAAATGTGGTAGGGAGAGGTAATGTAGAATATAACGGAAATGCTCTAGAATTTACCTGGAGGAAGAGAGGAAAACCTAATAACAATTCACCTTAGTTCTTAGATAAAATCATTTGATTGGGTGATTAAACTAGTTGAAGATTTATATCAGCATTTGCGTGGGAGTGAATTTGGAAAACCCTTAAAGGAGAGTGTTATAAGCAACTCCACAGAATTGAACCAAGGAATTTCGCTCAGTAGGTAAACGCATTACCGACTACGTTGACGATGAGCTAGCTAATATGGTAGTCTCTGTTTATATATATATATATATATATATATATATATATAATGCTTGGGAGTGAAATAGGAAAACCCTACAAGACTGTCCCCAATTGAAATATTTCTGAAAGTACATCAGCACGTATACCCTAGATGGATAACAGACCCCAAATAAACGGATAACGAGCCTTCATATTGTGCCCCTATCTACCAAGGGAGAAACACGTCCCCATCACGCGGATGAGAAAGCACTACTAACGAATAACTGTAAATCTATACGGTTTTACACTAACAGAGTTGGCTTTTCAGAAAATATTTGTCATTTAGGTAGAGTATTGTGGGCCAAGCGTGTTAAAACTCGTCTGGTTATTGAGCTGGTCTCCTAATTTCGCTACTTTTGAGCGTGTATAATCCCGCCCAGGCATTGACGTCTACACCCGTTGGTTATATAGGTATAGTTTGTGATGCTAGTGTCCTAAGGTAATTGAACCAAACATTGGCGTTTTAGAGGGCTGTAGCATGGGGAATAGGAAGTGGAAAATGTACTTAAATTGACATGGTAGTAGAGAATAAAGCGTGAAGTATTGCTTCTCGTCTGTCTCACGTCCGCAGCACATGGCCTCTGAAATAACCATTATTGAATAGATAGGGTGGTTCTCAAACGGCTGTTTACCAATCGCACATCAATATTATCTTAATATAATTTCAAATTAATTTGTTCCATTTTAGATCATAGCTTCTTACTGGCTATTAGATCAATTTGCTACTTAAATAAACTTTTCTAAAAACACAGAAATGTGGGTGTAAATTTTCCCTTGATAATAAGTCTATAAAAAAACAATCAAAAACTGTCTAATCCTGATCGTTTTGAAGTGTAGGCTTCCTAAAACATTATAAATATAGGGTATATAACTGGCAGTCTTTCACTCAAATGATTATATGTTAGAATGTGGCATACAAACTAACTTAATTCTATAACACACAACCCCACTATTTGGTTCGTTAATTCATCTCTGGAAAAATCACAGGAATAATAACAAGTAACCTCAGGTCAAGAGGCAAACACTTTAACGACTACGCTGACGTTGAGCTAACCCATTCTGATGGGAAGAGCTTACAAACACATCCACAACATATGGAGACCTGAGAGTACATCAGCACGTTTAGCTTAGTGGGAGAACAGTCTCGAAATGATCCGATAAAGGGGTTTCATAATGTGCCATTATCATCTAGGTAAATACAGCCACGCTCGTCGGTCATGTAGATATACTATTGTGGTGAATGTGCTGTGAGGTATTTGAACCTAACATTGGCGTTTCGAAACAGATCTTTCGTATCAGTAAAGTATAGGTAGGCAATCGTGTTCCAACTCGTCTGGTATTGAAATGCTGCTTTACATGAATCGGTCAGTCCTCGGAAGTAATGATACAGCCCTGATTATATACACTCAGGGGCCTCTCTTCAAATAAAAGCCTTAAAGTGATTTATAATTTACAGTTAGGGGCCGCTCTTCCGACAAAAGCCTACACAAATATGCTTTGTAAGATATCTACCTTTGTCATGAATGGACAGGTATTTGCATGGATTCCTGAGAGTACATACATAAGCACGTCTACACGGTTTGATGTCATTTGACTGGGCAATTGAAGTGGCCCAGGAGGTGTACCAGCATTGGCACTGGAATGATCGTCATATCGCCCTAGTTTATTCACTGTAAGCTGAGAATAGGCTCACCGGGTCTAATTATGCTTTTGTGTTGGACGCACAAGAACTAATTAGGCTATTGTGCTAGGAATGAGGAAGGCCAAATTAGAGGAAGCGTACCCAAATTTTCACGGAGAGATAGAATAGAAAACTTATTAGAAAACTCTCTAATCACGCCCGACACGGATGAAAACACCAATCTCCGAACCATTTTCTAAACTAGAGAAGTTACTTCTTCATTCAAATAGCTAATCATTTTTGTCCTCACTAGACTGAGTTTGACCCCCGTTCCAGACACACTGCTTCATAGAATATCTGGAAGCATGGGGGATTTAACACAGTATCTCCGGATATATAGTCAGACATTCTCACCTCCATTCCACAGAGGAGGCCATGAAATCATTAAATAATATATACACATGTCATCAATGATAAGAGTAAACAAATACGTTTGCGTTTTATAAAACGTCTTACTTTACCGCACCGGAGACTGATAGTCCTCAAGAGGTGGATAAACTCGTCTACAAATCCGTCTGTACTGATAAACAACGCTGAAAACTAGCACCTTTGTTGTTACTACATTTTGCACACGTTTACATGGCAGTTAATTGTTGCCTAGGATATCACCCTCCAATTTTATATTGTGATAATACTTTCCCTTAACAAACACAGAAGGAAACAGTCTTTTACAAGCAGGTACCAATATGTCAGTGGAATTGGTCGAGTTGAGGCTCATGGGACACGTCATTAGCGCAAAACCAAATAGTCTGGTTTTCCCGTTCGAAAACTTGAATCAATAATTCTACAACCTGAATAATGTTTAGGTTTCTATATATATATACAAAAGTATCTTCACACACAAAGGCGTTTATAACTGCACAAAATATCTTGAAGTAGCAACGATATGAAAGGAGCCTGTCTATTACTGCACGTCATGCACGCTATGCACGTCAAGGCTAACAATAACAACAGACTTGGTGGGAGACAAAGTTTAAATACCGTCCATCTACAATGAGTTCATTTTTTCTTAATTATTTCCCACTCTACTTAAAAGAAAAACTAGTACACACCATTAACCAAAGTGACGGGCTTACAATCATATATATCTTGTAACTGGTTAGGCGCTGCTATATACTCTAATTTGGTAGAGTTGATGAACTTAATGTACCCACATTTGCGTGGAAAGGAGAGTGGTAAACCATTAATAGAAAATTACTCTTAATACACTTGAAATAAATTTACTCTTTTAAGTGTACTATCACCACGTTACTGACTGTCCAATATATTTCGAGAGTAATGCTTTAGACACCGCAATCATCACTAAGGCTTTTTTAAATAACTAAAGACTTTGTAGTGTGAGCCTATATCAATTAGTTTCCCTCTACCTACTACATAAACTCCTACTATGATGTCAAGAGAAAAATGATAAACCTAAACTATTTGCAATATCGGTTAAAATTTACTTTTATAGTAATAATATTCAAATATTGTTGCTATAATTATCGTTGGTTGGTGCGTACCCAGTTAATTTAGTTTGTGAGGGCCTAAAAAATGCTCCAGCATGTGACTGTTTGTCCTACTACGTCCTTAATGATTGGGGCAGGTGTTTTATACTAAATAAATAGTCTCTAACATGAATTTTTATAATTCGAAACGTATCATGCTGTTAAACTATTTATTTAAATGGTGCAAACACTCTGGTTATTGTCTGTAGTTTTACCAATATGTAGTTTTTTTAGCACACCCTCTTACTACCCGTCTGGGTTTACATACTCAAAATTACAGCTCTCTTGCTTTTTTTACCCTCTTCATTCATTCTATCTTTCCCCCTAGATATTGCACTGTAAGTTGAAAATGGCCCTATAAGTGACCGTATTCACCCTCTTCATATTATCTCTATAATTTATTCATCCTAATCGGGGAATATGGATGAGGAAAGAGGTTTACCCAAAGTTTTGGAATCTATAATATATCCTTTAAATTGAATATTACTGCACGGATTTGTTTAGCTTACCCCTGAATATTTATTGAAACCTATAATATCTATTTGCAATACTCACCGAAACTTTAACTATTCTACATATCTAATATATATCCAAAAAAGGAAGGAAGGCTGAAAAAATTATAATATGTATTAAGGTAATATATCTCAATTTTCCAGGTCTGGAAGTGGGGAAACCGTTTATGAAAACTAGCCCTAAGAATAACTTGATTTGGGATCAAAACTTGACATTCCCAAAACAATTATAAAAACATTTTCCTATAATGGAATCTCAAATGTAACTATCTGGTTATCTGGCAGCAATAATATATAGAGAATATATGAACTTGAAAATTAGCTGATGTAGCCATAGGGGTGTTCTTTCAGATGTAACAAAGCTATGTCATTACCTTTGGACATCGTTATATTAAAAAGCGTTGATGGATGTGGCGTCTTAAAATGGAATGTGGCGAACATTGCATCGTTCAAATAATTTTACACCTGAAGAAAGGGTAATCACTTCCTCCTGTCTTCCTCAATATTTCAAATGCTAGCAAGGACAATGACACACAGCACTGTTCGTAAATATTAATTAAACTCAGAATATCATTTCAAATAACTAATAATCTATTTTTGGTTCTAAGCTTCATTTTCCATTAGCAGGCAGATGATTTGGTACATAACTCCGTTGAGAAACTTATACTGAAATAATTAGTGGGACTATCACAACTAATTATATTACGACCTAGACGTTTCATAACCAAATAGTACAGTTATTGTTCTAAGTCTTGTTTTGAGAATAGTTGATGCCGTCAGAAAAGCAACATATAGTGAATAAACTAGGGATACAGGAATAAAAGAGCAAACAAACACATAAAAAGTTCGTGTGAATCTAATAAAAAAATACTAGGCTTCTGATGGCTAGGTGATTGGGGTTTTCGTCCAGGTCGGACGTATGTAGGGATGCTTTTTCCTAATAGTCTTTTACTCTCCCTTCGCGCAATGGTGGATAGTGAGAAAACCTGACTGATGTTTAAACATTTACCCTCCCCCTATTTCTATCATGAGCAAACTTGGTGCGTTGTACTATGAGTGTTAAGGAAGAAATGAAACTTGAATTTATTAATTTTATATGTAGCCTAATACTATTCATTATTTATTCAGGAGATAAATGTAAGGCAGCAAGCTTACCTTGCACTATTACACTTTGGTGTATCTTATAAGTTAGGGTCATACTATAATACGTCAAGGTAATACTGCTGCTATCTTTCATGGTAAATAGACCTGCAAAGTAATTGACCCTCTGGGAAGTGTGCCGTCAGCCTACCGTGCAGGTGTAACCTGTGACATAGAGTGCCAATCGACGCAGTGATGAAACATACCCGCATTAGCATGAAGGGAGAGTGGGAAACACCAGCAATACACCCATTCAGAATCGAAAATCCTCGATTAACCCATGTGAGGGAGGCTCTTTTTAAAATGGCAGCTTTGTATAGATTTCCAATAAAATTAGATTATTAATTTATCACTAATATATTATAATTATTGTAACAAACATACGCTATAGTAGCGAAGTTGAGTATAGAACAAGCACGTCAGACCACGAGGTCGTCAAAGCGGGTACTTAATTTTCAGCAAATGGTGTGCGGGTTTTTTATTTAACAAAAAAAAAATTGGTTTCTAAAATGTTATTATTAATTTGGTTTGCAATAAAATTAATTGGCTCATCGATTACCAGGGTTATTGAAAGCTTTAAATTAAGGGATAGGGTGATGACAGTAGTTTAAAAGAAGGGATAGGGTGATGACAGTAGTTTAAATGAAGGGATATGGTGATGACAGTAGTTTAAATTAAGGGATAGGGTGATGAAAGTAGTTTAAAAGAAGGGTTAGGGTGATGACAGTAGTTTAAAAGAAGGGTTAGGGTGATGACCGTAGTTTAAAAGAAGTGAACCCACATTATAATAAGAAATAAAAAAGCGTGAATTCACGAGTTAGTCATATGCTCGTGATTAAAAAGCTTGTGCCAATGAAATGGATTAAAACTCCTGTAGAACATTTCGCTTCATCTATATGGAACTCCATGAAACATTTTTTCTATTGATGAAAGATTTCAAGGAGGAACTTGACGTTTAGCCCATTCACTCAATTATTTGGTAGAAGACACATAAACACGAGGGATTTTTTTTATGGAAAGTCACTTCTAAAATAGATCAGGACAAGCTAAGAGGTGCTAGAACTCCTATTGACAAAGAGTCCAAATATTTACCCAGCATTCCTACTCTGCCCACACCATCAAACACAATAACGTTCTGCATGTTGCTGGCCTCTTCCAATAGCACAACGTTACAACGTTTGTCTTTCTCGAGCTAGTTTAACTACTTGTTACGATTGTATTCCTCTCTCTCTCTCTCGATCTGGTTTAATGTACTTCACAATACTTCCTCATCCAAACTGTCATCCTGGCGAACCTCTGTGACTGGAGAGGATGTAATTTGATGACATTAATGTTTGTGAAGAATAAGTTTAGAGAGTTTTGCATATGATCTGTCAAGAATGACACATTAAAATTACATATTTATTGCTATTGATATATGATGCTGCCAAAGAATTTGCGTGAATAAATACACCTGTCCCCGACTCGCGAGAAAAAAAAAGCACTCGTCACTCAATAAGCAGTGCCATTTACTCACAAACTATGCTCATCTTAAGGGTATTATAATCTGTTTAAACATGTTTCCTTCTTACAAAGTAAATGTGTTTCAAAATATCAAAACTATTCCACCAATCTGTCACCGTTTGCGCATATGACATTACTTTGCGAGAAAAATCACGTAGTGAAGTAAGGATACTAAGGCTACGCCAACAAATTATATTCAGTAAGTACGTTAAACATCACACTTTGTCCCCCAAGATATGTCATACAGCGTGATTTGGAATTAAATCATTTATAGTCCAGATAGTAGGCCGAGTTTGGAAGGAAGACATTACCAATACTTCCCAAACCGTTGATATAGTCATTGGGTAATTCACCCATAATTTTAACATTTGGATATGTTTTGTACATGGTTAATTCCTGGATATTTATAGGTTCTTCGGACTTTACCTTCTCCTCCGAGGATGTATCCATTGGAGGAGGGTACGCAGGTGACTCTGGTGGTGGGTACTCAGGCGATTCTGGTGGTGGGTATGCAGGTGACTCTGGCATTGAGTAAACAAGTGACTCAGAGGGTGGTGCAGTGGTTGGGGAGTCTTGAAGGGTGGGGGGTGTTGTGGAGATTGGTAGGGTGGTGGGTGATAGTTCAGACGGTGCTTGGACAACACTGCCACAACGTCCCCCTTGTGGAAATTTTACACTGCACATGTTATATCACACAAATGTGACTCCTAGATTCTCTCGTATGGTATTACTTTTGTCGCGCTTATAGTGTGGCATGTAAAGTCATAGAATTCGATGTAGCCTCGCTCCTGTGGTACACCTTCATCGTGGTCAACTACATTGTAAAATACATGTCAATAGTTCACAACCACACTGTGAATATTTTCTGTGGTAATATAAGCAGGGCCTACAGTCGTATGGCCCCCAAACGTTAGAGTACTAAAGTCTGTTCTAAGCATGGTGAGTATACCTATTCCCTTCTCAATTTGTTGAGCCCCCAGATGTGAGTCATAATGGTAGTAGCTCACACTTTATGTTAGACAGCCGTCGAGAGAGGATGCCAGTGCACGCTCCCACCCCCAGTAACGATGGACAGAATTAAACTGGTTAGGATTGAAACATTGTATAGGAGGTGGGGGATCAATCAAATTAACTCATTCTCTTCATGACCGCCATCAACAGAGGAGTGCAAAATGCAAGGGACTGTACGTTCCTCACCAATAAAAACTGCCCCAAATAAACTTTAACTCCAGCCCCAATCCTAGCCAATAGAAGCACATGTAAATAACCAATAGGAACACATAAAAAACCAATGGGCACACATACAAATAAAATGAGCACACATTAAAAAGATCAAATAGGACAAAATGAGAAGGATTGTACAAGTTTGCGTAACCCCCTAAAAACTAGGTCAATCATCATTATGTCACCGATAAAAATCAAACCAAAATAAATCAATCAGGGTTGCGACATCACACACCACAATGACGTCACACTCACAATACCCACTCTCTCTCCACGTGTGAAGACGTTACTGTTTTAAGAAGTTCTGTATACTACTGAGAAGTAGTGTGATCGTCAAAAATGTGTACACTAGATTTTTAGGCGTTTTATGACCCTCTGAAACAAAAAAAGTGATTTTTGCATTTCTGTCTCTTTGTCTTTCTCTATCTCGGACTAGAGCCGAAACCATTTTATTGATTGGGTTAAAACTTAGTAATCAAGATAAAGTCACACCGAGGGGTTTTGGAATCAGATATCCAACCCTAAAATTAAGGGTGGTTTACTGAAGGGCTTAAATAGAAAAAATTGTATTTCTCAAAATCAACTCTAACAATTTTGATTAAGTTTTATATCTAGACACTATTTAATATTACACAGTATGGAAATTTTAATTTTTCCATGAAAATGACTTTGAGGTCTGAAATCTTCAATTTTGATCATATCTCTGTAATTATTTGAGATACTAAAAATGTATCATTATAAGGATGTATTATCATTAAATATACAATTCTTTTGTTTGAAATATATTTTTATAAAAGCAATAGTTTCCGAACTATAAGCCAATATACATTTTTATAATCATGTCTTGGAAAATAAAATAATTGATTGTTATGCTCTTTGGTGGAGTGTGATGCTCTTTATACAAATTTTACAAGTTTTTAAAAACTGTCTATTTTAAAATTAAAGATAGAGAAAGTCTGTGCGATGCACCCAATGATCTCTCTACAACGTGGATAGCCGATCCGATGTTGGTCGAGTGAAGCCGACTAAGAGCGGACGGTGCCATCTTGCTCTTAACCAGTCATGCTCTGTTGTGATGTAATCACATTGGATTTGCTTGTCTATATTTGGACTTTTTTTTAGGTTTTTAGGTTTTATTTATTTATTATTGTGATGCCTACGTGTGTAGGAACAAAACTACGAGATAAAATAGGATTCTGTGGTTTTAAGGTTGTAAAGTTTTCGATCGGTGATGTTAATATATTGATTGTTGATTTGTAGATTGTTGTTGATTGGTTGATTGATTGTTTTCCTTACTATTCAATTCAATATAAAAAAATCAATTTAGTATTATTGGACTCATACATTTTTTGATGTGTAATATAAAAAAGTCAATTTAGTATAATGAATCACCACATTTTTTTGAGTGTAATGGTATAATAAATGTAGCAGGGGTGCCAACTTTATTGAACGAGATCTACTATTTTCCTCAACCTAGTTATCGACTTTATGATTCAATTTTTTGGCCACAAAAACTTTAATCATAAGCCATACCTTTTCGTTGATTCCTATAGGTAGAATCCTGTTGATTCTCTGCATGAGTTTGAAGTTTAAAGGCCGTAAGCCCGGGCTGCTTGGTGGTTCAAAACCTCCCCCCACCCCTCCATTTCCCCCCGGAAAGTTAATGAACAATATATATAGTGGTTTAATTATGTTCTAACAAATTCAAAACTTAATATACACGAACAATTAGGGGGCTTGTTGACATAAAAAGCACGTTTGCTGAGAACTTCTAGAGTGTGTTTTATCCTATATATTTATTTATGTTGTCAATATTCCCTTTTTCTATACTAATACAAGGCCTACAGCGATGAATAGGTTTTAATCAGTGGTTAAGGAATTATTTACCGATTTAGGGACATAGTTTTACTCAGGTCTACGTTAAACACATTGTTTGTTTCAGTGGCGACTCGTTGACCAAAAAAATAGGGTTCACAATTCAAAACTTTCTACAAATATGAATATACTATTTTTAATATATCATACATTCAAATATTTAAAATCTTTTTACTCTAGGCTAATATTTGTCACAGCAGTACGAGGGTTTGTGTAGCTTCGAAACAAAATAGATTCGACTTTTAAAAGAAAAATCCATATATACGAATTACAAAGTTTTGACGGTACAATATTGACAGCTAAAAATAACCCAAATATTAGTAAATTACTGACATCTGAGCTGTTATTTATAGTAACATTAAATCAAACCAACATTAATTGAAAAAAAAAAAAAAAAATTGAACACACCTTACACTATTACAAATCTTTACTTTTGCCTGGCGCAATCATAAAAAGGGGGGGGACTTTATAGGGGGGGGGGGGCGCGTTAGAAAGCCTCCCGACGCGACAGAAAAAATACTGAAAAAAAAACCACAACAATACAAAAAAGCCAAACGGGGGGGGGGGGGGGTTCAACAAGAAAAGCGGAAAAAACTCTGCTCTCTCTCTGCGCTGGTCTCTCTCTCTCTCTCTCTCTCTCACACACACATCTTATAAAACTGTTGAATATATTGGTAAATCATTGATATAAGTTATATATATATAACACAAGAGCAAAAAACACATGCGACAACTTAAAACAAAAAGAGCAAGATATTTAGTAAACAAACACCTCAAGTCACAGTTGAAAATAGGGTGGCTAAAAAATAAGAGTAATATTACACACACACACAGTGCAATTGTTAATATAAAATTATATATAGTAAGGGGGGGTAAAAAAAACGTTCTGAGGGGGGGGGAGGGGGGGGGGAAATCTAAACAATATATCTATCACTATTTCTATAATTGAGTTCGAAAATGAAGATTGATTTTACGAATGATAATAAAAAGTTAAAAATCGGGGGGAAATTACAAAAAAGTTTAGGGTAGAAATATAAAAAACAAACAGACTTAGAATTTAAAATAGGAGCAGAATCTTAAGCGATAAAAGAAATTTAACACACACACACACACAAATCAATTCAAACTATTCAAACACATTCTACACTCACGAGAAACACATAAGAGATCGCTAGGGGGTAGGCATGGGGGGTGGGGGGGGGGGGGGGGGGGGGGGGGTTGTTTGGAATTTGGGTGATATATATAAGGGGGTGGGGGGGGTGGAGGGTGTGGTGTGTGGTTATATATAGGTGGGTTTTGTTGTGAGGAATGTTGTGTGAGTGTGGAGAGAGTTGTATATATACATATACATAATGGTTATAATTATAAAATTACTTGCGCGCCAAAAAAAGTGAAACAAACAGGGGAGCCTTACTAAAGTCAAGAAAAAAAGAAAAACAAGAGAAAAAAAAAAAAAGGCGAGATAACATATCCATTAAAAAAACATAAGAATAAAAAATTAAACACCATTAGGACAAATTACACACAAAATAAATGACATATTATTCCAAAACACCAAACAATTTAATCTAAAACGACTCAAGCTACTTTTAAATAAAAACTCCATTCTTCTTTCTTTATGATTTTGCAATTTCTCTATGACACTAATTAAATTCTGAAATGTTCAAATAAAGTTTCTCGACAGACAGCATGGCAAGAGTCCTGACAACCTTTCCTGGTGCTAATTATTACTTAAAAATGTTATGGACACGTTTAGTGTAGAAAAACATCTTTCTGCTTCTGCCGTTGTAATAGGATTGTTATAATATATTAAAGTTTTAGGCATTTCAAAAATTTCACTAATTGTTTAAATATAATGAGAACAAAGTCAAAGCGCCAGTCATTTCGAAAATCATCCCTGACATAAATGTTACTTACTCTGTCTATATTTATTGTAAAAACTAAAAAATGGTTATGAAATTGGTTGTGAGTCACTAAATAGTTATCAGGAAACTACTTACAAAAATCAGACAAACTTCTGGCATAAAAATTCTATTCAGTGCATCAACACAGATGCACCAGACTAACAGCCTAAATCTGCACTCTCTCTTTTGCTCACAAATGAAGACATCACAACCCTACCCTTTATTTACAGTTGGCTCCAATTTCGTCTCCGCTTTATTTTATATCATCAAAGATCATTCAGTTTATATAATTTTCATTTCTTATTTGAAATTTCCTCTATGAAACAATCTATTTGTTTTTTAACAAACGCTGGATCAGTTATCCCTTTTTTGCAACTGGTATTCAATATATCTACAAGAGGCATATAATAGAAAAAATATAGCCAAAATATAATAACATCATGCGATTAGTGTTCTATCAACCAGACTTGTTCACTGTAGCTATATTTTAATGTCATATCTGTTTCATTGTGTCCATTCACTTGATAAGCTCTTCATTCTGTATATCGCAAACTGTTTACTGTTCGAGAATGAAAAGTCCATCTTGTAGGAGCTGACGTGGTAAACGTTTACCCACAACTTTATCTAAAATCGCTGTTCTCTGAGAGATTAGAAAAAAATGTTCAAAATCCTCTTAAACTGGGCGAAAAATATACGGACATTACGATTCTAATGAACTGAATTTGACTATTAAATTTTAAGTTGATTGCATGACAGTGAACATAATAAGCACGTTAGGATAGCTCTGCTTTATTTTAGCCTGGAACATCATTGAGAGCGATCCACACATAACTGTTAGCACCAATACAGACTGCATGGTGCTAATAACTATATGACGAGCTCTTTCTCTCTCTAACATGCGATTCTTTGAACAATTTCCTCTCTCTTGCTGAGAACAATTTTTGACAAAGATGCAGCCGTCATGATGGCGGGGATTACATAGTTTCCATACAAAGTCTCTTTCCCACTGGGTCTTCTTCCTTTACTATATACCGTAAATTAAAACCAATTCAAAAGTAGCCGAGATAACTCAGTCGTTCATTCAGGCGTACACAACAGCCAAATAACATGTGCATATAATTTCTTTGAAATTTCTCATAGACAAATATCCACGATGATTGAAGTATTTTCATTTCTAATGAACTAGAGTCCCTTTAAAAACGTAGACTTGTTTCTACTACAATTCCCGTTACAAACAGCATCATCCAACTCCACACTAACTTACTATCCACAAATATTCCAGGTTAGAAGATGAATCAGTTATCTCATACCTCGAAGCCATTCAGAAAGCCACAGAATCGAATACATTTAGGATAATATTTCAAAACATAACTGTATGTTATCACTTTATCTGTGAAGCTCGATAGCTCTTCTCTGTAGTCCAAAACTCAACTGAGATCAGCGCGATATTTTGGTCTTGCCATATAACAGCCCAAAAAAAAAATTAAAGAATTCGATTCTAGTTAACAATTATATTTCATTTCTTTTCGGTCAACATGCGCAGCGAGAGCTCACTTAAATCGCGGATCTAATCAGTCAGCAACGAAATTCGACTCTCAGAAAATAAGGTCACCACCCAAAGAGTAACACACACAAGCAGAACAAACGCATTTTTTACAGTCACCACCACATAGCATGCGGATCTTTTTGTAAAGTTTCTGCGTGAATTTTCTAGTAAACTCCGATGTTTTAGTTTTGTTATTTTTTCTAGAACAATTATTTGGTGTCGGCTACCAATTTTTTTTAATTTTCTAATTTTCCTCTTGAGTACACAAAGAAATATTTTTTTTTTGCAAAATGTTTTGCACAGACTTCATTTCGGATATTTAAAAAAACCACTAACGCGAACTCGTTCACAAATAAAACTATTTACATAAACCAAGTTTTTTTATAATTAATGGTTTTGCGCAAAATTCTTTTTTTTATAGTTAAAATAAGCACTAAATCAGTAATTATTATAATTAATTACTACATTTAAATAATCATTGTACTTAATTAATGAATACAGATTATAAAAGAAAAACCACCCTTTAATAACATTAAAACTGGTAGAATGGTTTGGTTGATCAAAACAATCACCAAGTTAGCTATCAAGCTGCCATCCAGCCATGTTTTAAAGTCCCTCAATAAACTAACTTGCAAGGTCCACAACCTCTCTTCTTCGCGGATGCGCATCTCAGATGGTTTGCACCCCTAAAGTTTAGAAGAAGCACTAGACACGCTATCAGCAGGAAACGGTGGAATAGTAAATAGAATGAAACATGCAGGTCATATCTAGTTTTAAGAATATATTCTTTAAAAAAATCGTCTTCATTAGAATGTTAATTGTTATTATTGTAAATAAAATAATGTTAAATACTATTTTGTGTGAAATTATAATGGTGCACTTCACCTGCGCCTTAAGGAGGAGTCGCCACTGTTTGTTTTAAAACTTAAGTTAAAGAAAAATATAACAAACGTTTGTAACAGTTACGAAAATAATAAACAATTTGCTATTTTCGTATATACACTTCGCTGTTTATTTTGTTTTCGACAACCCATCAAAAGATTTTTTGTTGAGTGTGTGTGTGGGGAGTGAAGTTGAATATGTGTAAGTTTCGACTAGCTACTGGTATTTAAATTTTCTTAGCCTACGGAAAATATGAAGTTAAGGTTGACATTAAAAGCACTCAAAAGATCCTAGACAAGTTAAATAATTATAATTTTTCCTAGCCTCCAGCGTTTAGGGGCTATGTTGGTATAAAAAAAACATTATAGAGAGCTTCTAGAACTGTTGATAATTTAGATTTTTACTAATTCCTCATTGGATGTGCCAACCAACACCCACCCCTGAAATTAATGCTGCAACGTCTTGTATGAGCTATATGAAAAATTTGGATAATATTATAGGTTTTATTGAATATTACCTCTTTAAAACCTAAGTCCGAAAGCTTATTAACTAAGTTACACAATTAATTTGAAGTTTTTTGCTATCATCTCTTCCGCCAATCCAAAGTTGGTGTATAAGTGATCAATGCCATCTCAGACAGATCTTCATGGTTGATCTGTTAAATTCAAGCGAAGTTAAGTTGCATTGTTTTTTTAAATACGAAAATGCTGATTCGTATAAAATAAGCAGAATGTAAAAGTTCGCGATCATTTTTATCATTGGATACATTTCCTTTGAAACAAGTTCCAAAAATATTTTCCTGGAAAACTGCCTTTCAGAATATAGGTCACAATGATGTGTAATTATTTCAATTTTCTCTTTGTAACTTGGTCCAATTGATTAGTTCTGAAAATTATTGCGATTGGTTGTGTGTCCTTATCCTCCTTGAATTAATAAATGTAAACTGAATCAATCTCAATTTCGTAAAGTCACTAATCTGTTTTGAAGCCATTAAGAACAGTTTGATTAGGTTAAATATTTTCCCGACACATGTTTTTTGTTTTTTTAATGAACCGTTTTTATTTGTAAATCCTAACAAACCTTTATTTACGAATCCTTAATCATAGCCAGTGCTTGGTTTCTTTAAAGCAGAGAACACTGCTCATCAAATCACTGATTTTTTATATTTGCTTTTAGTTCTAAGTTCATATATTGGTTTTCTGTAAAACTGCGAAAAAATTGTAGATTAACATAAACAACCATATTTTCCACCAAATTATGATAATCATCACCTCCTGTTCAAGAAAAATTGATAATATCATCCAACAAGTCACGAAATAATTTATAAGAAACTGCTCCGATTGAGCCACCTAACATTCGTGTGCCAAACCAAATCTTTCTTATCTTACAATTGCATTTTTTAAAAAGCTTGCTTTTTGAAGAGATTAACCTCGATGAAATGACGATTTTAAATCAATATCATGACACATTTTATATTAAGCCTCTTACTAGCTAAAGCTTGCTGCTGAATGATGCAATGATAGCTAAGCAATCTGAAAAATCTTATCTTTAAACACAAGTCCCCAAAAAACAAAGTAATACCACAGCTTTACGGAGATTTGTTGCGGATGTCGAGTCAGTAGAACATAATAAAACCATGATAACAGCGCGCTTCCAAGTGAGAATTCTGTCAAGCAACTCACTTGCAAAATGTTCTCATAGAAAGAAAAATGAGAGCTAAGAGTTTTTGTTTTGTTGCTGCCGTCTCTCCGAGTACTATAATCAGTTAGCGTTAAGTCTTACCCGCCTGACCCTTCAACCTTTCATTGACCAAAACTTGGTCATACAATAGGAGCGTTGGACCCAAATATACAATGCCAGTGCTTCTACCAGTTTAAACATGACATAAGTCTTTGTATAAGCACGTTGTAAATTAATTATTAAATATTTTTGTGACCAGCTTCTGCTTCACCAATCTTTAGAATCAATTCTTCGCTAGACTGACTTCAAATAACTGTATATCAGTGTTCGAATCCTGATCGTGTCTGAAGTGGGTATTTCCTAATATTCTTTAATTCTCCCTGAACCAGTACGATCTCGTACCAAAATCTTAGCAAGCTCGGTAAGGGGTTCCCTCAAGCTAAAAGGGAGGTCCAGATTAAAAAGAAAAAAGAATTTTATGCTTCAATAGCTATTGGAGTTTTTAAATAATAGTTGTGCTTTGGGGCTTCTGTTCTTGGATTACTACATTCTAATTGTGGTTACTATATATTATACATTTACTTATAAAATTCGTTTGTTTAGCTTTCACTGATATACACATCAAAACAAAAGCACCTATTATGTGTTTTGGTGTGTGGTGTTTTGGGGACAATAAACTCCACAAACTCTAAATCCCGGTACGCACAACACTACTTCTTGTACAAAAATTTGTGCAAAAAATTGTACAATATATTGGTCACATAGATTGCATACTAATCCTACCAGTGATTGTCTTCATTGGCATTGTGTGATGCAAACAATATCTGATGTTTTTGCGTTTTTACCTTGTTTATGGAAAAAAATTTTTGGAATGATTTGGAAATATAATGATATTAATGTAAATAATTTTTTATCAATTCCCAAATATGAGAAATAGTTTTTTTCCGATCAATTAATTGATTTTCTTTAACGTTTAAACTTTATAATTTGGTTAACCCCTTAAATGATAATTATATTGTTTGTTTTATCAAGCATTTAGCTGTTTTCTTACTATCATTTCCTAAAATTATATTAATTGTATGTTTCCAGCATTTACCTGTTTTCTTACTATCACTTTTTTTAAAGTAATCCATCTGGCAAACAAGTGTTCATGTTTATAACCAAAAGTTGTGCAAGAAAAAACTGCTGATATAGGTAGTAGAACGCGTTCAATTTCCAGAAATTGTATACAATAAAAGTCTGCGAAGCAGATCTGTACAAAATATGGCTCACACGACGCCATCTTTCAATCTGCAACTTCGTGTTCAACTCTATGTACAATAAGTTTTGTCATGTGTACTGGGCTTAAAGATGTAGGGCACGGGTCAGTACCTTGAAAGAATGTAGTGAACTTCGGTTTCTATGCTCACCTTTTGGGCAAAGAAGTCGTATTTCGGCTGCCTTTCATTTTACTGATATTCCGCAAGCTCTTCCCTTCTTCTCGCCTCTGAAATATATGACGTCCACAAAATTACCTACACTACTAAGCAACGAATAAATCTTCGGACAAATATGCGACTTTCAACCCCCATTAGATGGACTATGTGCTCGTTTAACATGCAATGTTATGGTCACTGCCATGAGGGAATTTTTTATAAACCCACTGATGCTGAATACATTTAAATTACTACAAGGAGAATATTTTTCAAACATAAAAAAATATTACATATCTTCAATCAAGGCAAGCATGCTTGCCATTGCTCTCACCTATGGAACCCACTGCCTCTAAAACCAAAATACGGCATATTTCCAAACATTTTTTACCTTCTTTATTCCTATCCTTTGAGTAAATACGCTTACAGCTTGGAAAGAAGCGTAAGACATAGCGCACAAAAATTTGCACACTAATCTGTTTGAATTTTTATTTCCTTTAAATCATCTGGTTTACTTGTAGCCACACTTAACTTCTAAAATTTAAATTTGAGACATCCCTATGCTGTTAAAGGAACCCTCTTACATTAGCCTTAACAGAAATAAAAACTTACTAAATGAGCATGACAGGTTGCACTAGAGTAGAAACGTAATGAAACTAAGAATCCGAGTGATTCATTTACCTGACCACTGCATTTAATACCTGAGATTTCCTAGCAACGGATTACCTTGTAATAACTCCAAATAAAAGCTCAAGGACAACCCTGAAGTCGCAGGAATAATCTCTATGATGATGATTTTCCCTCCGACATCTATATGTGTACATCGTATAGCAAGCAACTTGCACCTGCTTGGTCCTTGCTGGTATAAGAGCTCACACCGTTTATCAAAGAAGCTTGTCCAAAATGAGTTCTTCTCATTTCCTACCAAATTAAAGATATTCTGTATAGGTCATCTTAAATCCAAAACAATATACTACACGCGCTTTTTTAAACTGCAGATACACTTTTGACAACTAAAAATTATATTCAAATTATTCTTCTAGCCTAAACGGTTTGGATTTATATCTTCATTGCTTTACGTCAGGTGCAAGCAGGCAAGGACTACTTGCCTTTTCCATGAAGATATGTGAGTATTTTATTAAATGTTGCAAAAAAAATTATTCCAGGTAATCATTTTAAAATGTAATTCAAGCATCGGTTGAGATTGAAAAATGACAGTGACGCGTAACATGAATGTAAGACGTCAAACACCCTAGTCTCCCACACTCCCCTAATGAAGGTTGAAAGTCGGTAGTTTGTCCGACGTTTCATCCTATTGCCTCTACTAGTTAGTTCTTATTGTACGTCATAGGATTTCAAGAGATAAGAAGAGCTGCGGATGTCAGTAAAAATGCAGCACCGAGCAACGACTTCACTTGCCCGAAAGGTGACGACTAGAACCGAGTCACTACTCTCTCCTGGCCTCTTCAAAACAATGGATGTATGGAATGAAGGGAAATTAATATTTTCAAGTACTGACCGCCGGTACTCACACATATTTATACTCGGTACACACGACACAACTATTGTAAACAAGTACTCTGCTTTGAACAACTAATTGTAAACAATTTCAGGAAATTGAACGTAATCCAATATCAACATTTTTCTTTACAACGATTGAGACGTAAACACGAAAACTCGTCTTATAGACTGTTACTTTCAAAAAAAAAAAGAGTATGTAATAAAAACAGCTAGATGCTTGAAAACAACCAAATATTGTAATTGAAGATGGTACCGATGTCACAGGCTGCTAGGGACAGATATATTCCCGATAGAGCAGTAGTACTACGTTTGTCCGTGCTCGATAACGCCCGTTAAAGAGGGAGACCAGTATCATTACCTCTCACCTTAATTAACTTCTCGCTTGAGTAAAAATAAAAGTAAGAAAAGGATTATTAACACTACAGAAAGTGTTTTACATAGTTTGGGGGAATACAATGCACCGTTAGAAGACAAATACTTATAAGCTACGCTAGCTCAATGGTGAACCAGGGCTGTTGTATGGTAATGTTTTTTCACAGAGGCTCCTTCAGGAATACAATTAATTATTTGATAATAAAGATTTTAATTTATAATATTTTAATGATAAATATTGCGGATTAAAAAACTAGTTGAATAGTAACAATTATATAACAATACTTAAAGAAGAACACAATTTGGATTAATCAATTTTAACTTTTAATACAAAAATAAAACATAACACACAAAAGTTCCGTCACAATAAAAGTAATAAATAATACTCTTTATCATCAGCCTCAGTTTTTCTAGTAATTCTGCCTAAAATAGTCACCAAAATGTGAGTAATATATTAATACTAAACTTAATTTATAATATGAAAACATTTAGTTTTTAATCCCTTTTCTTGCTCTAAGCTAAGAATGAAAGAGATTTTGCCGTAAATTTTGATAGTCGTGTATGAAGAGTAATGAGGAAACGGGTGTAAGTAAGAGATCATACTTCTTACAACTTTAAAGTATTGAGTTTCAATATTCTTATAGTCTCACATTTTTCTATGCAGTAGGGACGATTAGCACCCAACTCCACCTGGGTCCGTTCCCCCTTGCAACAGCCTAGCCAGGGAAACTCGAATAAATATATTTCTTTAATGTTAATGAAAACAAATTCACACTCTAATTCGGTGTGTAACGATGATTACAAACTCCAACAAGTTAATATTACCAACAAATTATAATACACTTATTTGGTAAGATGTGGGATAAAAAATGACATTAACAAGGTTTTTTTTCATTCTTAAAATAAACACCTTATATTAAACAAAAATATGATATCATCAACGAAATTACAATAATTTAATGATCTTGATATTTTTTGACACAATGTATAAATTAACTACGACTGAACTGCATAATGATAATGATATAAATTTTCTAGCCTAAGTACTATAGTTGTATTTGTAAACAAAATTAGTTACCAGGTTCAATATTGTTTACACTGTCATTATACAAAACGGCATTAACTTCATAACAACATATCCGGCGCAAGCGGAGAGACATTGGCGACACGATTTGAACACGGGTTGACAAGTTCCATGCTAGTGGACAAAGTGTCAGCCAACTGCCTACTCAATTGCGGCTCCCAGCTAACGGATCGACAGCAACCACTGGTTAACATGTGTAAAAAAGTGGATCGACAGAACAAGTGACTGTCAAGCAAAAGCATTGTCGATCACATGGTCGATGTAGTAGGACATGTGAAAAAGACCAATAGGTCTCTACAAAAAAGTATATCAAATATTTGAATGATGGTGGATAATTATCTAACCCTAGCTATGACCTACTGGTCGACTAGCCATGCATACTAGGAAAAAAAAAAAATTAAAAAAGAAATACAACCGCCACAAAGTAGTAGATATACACACGAAATATTGACCACATTTTGATGCTCATCTAAAACTAATCAACAATAAACTGGTCGATACGTGATGAACAAAGTATCGACAACAAGAAATCTACACGAAAGTAATACTTAGTACCAAGTTGTGTAAAGGTAGACCATGTAGCTCAGACGACCAACTGATCGACAAAATATTAACAAACCGTTGATAACTAGGTAATCTAGTGGCCGTCTCATCACTCGAAAAATACTACATAGAACAACAAAGTGATAGACAAACCACAGGTTCGACAAAAAACAACTGCAGATACATATCGTTGAGATGGATCCACTAAATAATCAAGTAGCGACCCCACCAACATTTACATACATACAAGAAAAGCACTCAGCGCTAAGCCAAGAAGCTAGGATGCTTTCTATTTTTGTAAATCCAGGTGTTCTTTTTCTCCACTATTTATTAGTCACATTACAGTAAACGTCTGACATTCGTTAGTAATAACAATGCCAATCGATTAATTAGTGCTTTTACATAACATAAATAAACAATGTCCCTTCTAGTACAATGTACAAATACCAAAACAATTTAAATGTTGTAAATTAACACCAATCATATACATAATATACAGGTGAAAATGTTAACCAAATTATTGTAAAAATAAATAGCATAAAAGGGTTATTTCTCAAAGAAATAAAATACAAGAATTAATCAAATATTAACAGTTAATAATTTTATTAACGATAAAATAATCAACAAAAATATACACAATTCTCTAACCACATCACTCACATAGCCTTAATTAACTTTGTTATCTCCTGATTAAATATTACCTTATTTGGAAAGACATCTCTACCGGATTATTTTTTTAATTGGAATGTATATAGAATCAATTTGAAATATCAGAAGGTGTGAACTACATCTAGAAGAGGCTAATTTATTCCCAAGAAGGGCAATCACCCCTCTTACACTCACTTATCGTTTTAGATCTGTCTAATTTGAAGTGGTCCTTCCCCCTTTTTTGCAAACTATACTCTTTTAAAAATATTATGGATAATAAGAATAGTCCCCCGACAAAATAGTTAGGAGAAATAATTTCTTGGGGCGCACATTAATCAAAGAGTTTAATTGTTTCCTGAATGACTCGATAGGATATGCTTTATGTACATACACGTTTGAAGATGGGGGACAGGTGGAGGTGGGGGATGACTGAGAGATGTGATAGGCGGCGGTTTTAGGCGAGGGTTCCTGCAGGTTTGTGGGTGTGGGACGGAGGGGTGACGTAGGGTGGAGTACTCAGATTGAGACACTGGGTGAGGGGTCTGGAGGTGAACATATATATTTCTTCGTTGTGGGTTCGGGAATACGAGGACAACAACTGGTTATTTTGTAGCATGCTTTCTTGAACCCTCACTTTCGCATAAATGAATCTCCTGAATCCTGGAGAGGGAGCGGTGTCGGTCTAACAGCTGGGAGAGCGGAGAGCCGCATCTCGGATGAGCGGCTGAGATGAGCGGGATTACTATAAATATTCCACTCCTACCGTTCCACGCAAATCGTTCATTCCCGAGGTTTACTCACGCCTGGATTTTTTTTTTCTCCTGGACACTACATTGGTCTTGAACCCTACGTAATCCACTCTAACCTTCACACAAACGGGTTCCCTTCCAACACCTACCGAAGGCACTAAGACCTAAATAAGACGAAGTTAATCTCTCTCAAACCCTATGTCCAGCCTAGCAAAGAATGGGAATTAAGGATATACATTATTATTCACCTCGTGGTATGTGTAAGTGTATGCGTATGTGTCGGAATAGAGTAATGGTGTTGAGTTTGTAAATGTGTATGAAGTCGGTGTGAGGTGAATGTGTATTGTATGTGTATCGTTGTGAATATTTTGTTTTAAAATATAGAGTTCTATCTCGAAATGGGAGACCACTCAATGCTCGTCTATCATATGGATTGGATTCCTGGGTAGTATGCTGATGTTCTTGTACAGACGACTGGAAGGTAGAACCCCCACACATCCATCATCACGTGATTAGCCAGCAAGCCCTCATTCCCGAGAAAACAAGTTGAATACCATTTTGCATAATGCACCTATAAGTACACCCTGGAGTCTCCACCGTCCATCGTCAGTCCTACGATCTAGCCTGCCTACACATACCTCCACACAAAAGCGGGTTCCACATTCCCAATTCCTACCGGGCGAGGCAGCTTATGACCTGGATATGACAAGTATTATTCCCTCTCAAACCTGACGTTCAGTACCAGCAAAGATTGAATTAAGGGATATGACAATATTAATCTGCCCCCCTCTGAAGTCAATAATTCCATATTTAAAAGGATTCTCAAGTTTTAAAAATGAGTTTAATTATTCAAGTTGTTTACGAAGTCATATAACTACCAAAAACCGTCGTGGAGGGGAGGTGGGTAATATATAAACTTAAGCTATTATTAATCGTGTGGTTTTTGTGTTGTTCCCCAAGTGTATAGATAATGGTGTAATTAAATTAAAATGAGTTGTTACACATGAAATATAAATACAAGGTGTGTGTTGTGTGCTTGGTTATTTGTATGTTACTTTTTGTTTAGAGGATTATGAGAAAGAGTCTTTTGGAGTTTACCCAAAATTAATAAATTTGATTTTTCCTTCGCATACAATATTATGCATAACAAAATTCTCCCCTCTCTCTCTCATCTATCAAGTCTTTAAGTCTTTTCGTATTGAGGAGGTTTATGAGCACCCCAGGTGGAGGGAACTATTTTTTATAGGGTTATCCCTCTCTCTCTCACTCTCTCTCTTCCAATCATCGTTATGTAAAGTCCATTGAGGGCGCTCGGATATGACAAGTATACATTCTCTCTCAAACCCTGACGGTCAGTCCTAGCAAAGATTGGAATTTAAGGATAAACAAGTAATTCCCCCTCCCTAAATAAATAGTACAGTTTTTTTCTAAACCTAGTAATATTATTAATATTACAATGATACATATATATTCAACAAAATTCTTTCATTATAGTCGTATCTTTTCAACATACCATACGTATATCCTTTCATCCACTTGAAAGATCGTATTGTCGTCGCTAGATAATCAGTCCGCGCTGCGGACGCTTAAATCCGACTTCTGTATCTCGCGCAAAGTTTTTACCTGGAAGATGCACTTTACCCACATAGTCACGACACGATTCGGCTCCCTCCGCTCGCTGATCTCCTCTCTCCTTCCAGCGAAAACTTGTGAGCCCCGATACTTTCGATGTCAGATAATGCTTTAACACGGTCGAGTTCCTCCCCGTCTATCCGATCAAGCGCCGATGCACAAAGCGACTCTTCCTGAGCAGGGGAGCGTCTTCGGCTGAGATTTGCGGCTCGTCCGCTTCCTCAGCTTTAGACGGACATTGATGTTTGCGAACAGTATCTCGACGGACTGAACTCGCCTCGAAACTCTTATCCCGGATTATGCAACCGATGCCAGTGCTTCCGAAGAGTCGCATCACACTCGCAGTAACCCTTCTCGACTCTCGCGATGTATAGTCCAACTTTGTCTTAGATCTATGTTCACTCATTAGTTCCCCCAGACGATAACCAACCGTCCTCCTACAACACTTCACCGAATGAGATGCTCCCTCCTACCCTCCCGTCGCCATTATAGCTACGTACGGAGGGGAACATACCCTCGCCTCCCTATTCGTCGCATCGATCACGAATTGCGTGTAATCACAAAACAACTAACGGAACAATACAGATCAAATAGTCCCCATTCATCCTCGCACTTTCACAGAACACAACTTAACGAAACAGCTACTGATCTAAGGTCCCAGTTTCAATCCCTCTAGATCACAGAAAACAACTTAACGAACAGATACAGATCTAGAGGTCCCGAGATTCAATCCACATATATAAGTGTAGAATCCACAGAAACAAACCATACGACAGGCTCAGATCTAAGGTCCCAGTTCAATTGCCTCATATATATAGTGTAGATTCACAGGAAACAACCTATGGAACAGATCTAAGATCGAGAGGTCACGTTGTCAATCCTCACTCTCAGTACCGTAAAACCCTCCTTCACCTCTGACACGACATCTTTTGAATGTGAAAGAACAGTTATCACCGAGGTTTCCAGCATTCCTCTTAAGCTTAGGTCCCTTCATTTCATCTCACAATCTCCCCTAACCATTACACATTACGTAATATACCGTGATGCTAATAAATAATAACTCCCTGGTATTGATGCAGTCTAGTGCCTTTTTCGTCCTATTACAATCTGACTAATCAACGTCAACAGAGCTATGTGAGACATAGTGTGTATCCTCCTATTACAATCTGACTACTATCTAGCGTCAACAGAGCTATGTGTTAACCCTAGATGAAGTTCTCCTATTACAATCTGACTATATCTACAGTCAGCACCAACATACCTATGTTGACCTACGTTTTTCTTCCTATTACAATCTGACTAAAAAAAAAAAATCTAGCAGTCAACAGAGCTATGTGTGAGCTAGTAGTGATCCTCCTATTACAATCTTACATATCTACGACAAACAAGCTATGTGTGACCTAGTGTGTTCTTCTATTATAATCTGACAAAATCTCATCAAAAGAGCTATGTGTACCTATTGTTCTTCCTATTACAAACTGACTAGATCCTAGCGGTAAAAGCAGAGTCTATTGTGACCTAGAGAGTTCTACCTATTACATCTGACAAATCCAGCAGTCAACACAGCTATGTGTGACCGAAACTCGTTGTTCTTCCTATTACAATCTGACTATATCTAACGGTTTAAGGGGTTATGTGTGACCTAGTTGTGTTCTTCACTATTACAATCTGAATCTATATCTAGCAAGTCAACAGAGCTGAATGTGTGACTAGTGAGTTCTCTATTCCAATCTGACTATATCTACAGTCAACAGAGCTAGGTGGTGACCTAGTGTTGTTCTCCTATTACAATCTGACTATATCTAAGGGTTGAAAGATTATGTGTGACCTAGGAGTTCTTCCTATTCCAATCCGACTTAAATATCTAGCATCACACAAGCTATGATGTGGATCTAGTGATTCTTCTATTACAAACGACTATATCTAGCATCACAGAGTTTTGTTGATCCTAAGTGAGTCTTCCTATTTCAAGCTGACTATATCTACATCAACAAGCTATTGTGACCTAGTGTGTTTCTTCCTATTACAATCTGACTATATCTAACGTTTTAACAGAGTTATGTGTGAACTATGAGTTCTCCTATTACAATCTAACTATATCTACAGTCAACAAGCTATGTGTGGAATCTAGTGATTCTTCTATTACAATCCGACTATATCCTAGCATCAACAGAGTTGATTTGTATTCTAGTGAGTTCTTTCCTATTACAATATGATATATCAGGCGGTCAACAGAGCTATTGTGAGCTTGTGTTTCTTCCTTTTACAATCTTTTACTATTATCTAACGGGTCAACAGAAGCTAAGTTGACCTAGTGATTTCTTCCCTATTACAATATGACCATACTCTGAGCGGTCAACAGAGATATGTGTGACCTAGTGAGTTCTTCCTATTACAATCTAATCGACTAATAACTAGCAGTCAACAGCCTATGGGTATCTAGCGTGTCTACCCTATTTCAATACTGACTATAACTAGCATCAACAGAGCTATGTGTGACCTATGAGTTCTTCCTATTACAATCTGACTATATCTGCGGTCAACAGGCTATGTGTGATCTAGTGAGTTTTCCTATTACAATTATGACTATAATTCTGGCGTCAACAGAGCTATGTGAGACCTTAGTGAGTTCTTCCTATTACAATCTACTATATCCTTACATCAACAGAGCTTGTGTGACCTAGCGTGTTTGTCTTACCTATTACAATCTGACTATATCTAGCAGTCAACCGAGCTAATGTGTGACCTAGTGAGTTCTTCATTACAATCTGACTATATTCTTCGTCACAGATCTATGTGTGACCTAGCGTGTTCTCTATTAAATCTGAACTAATCTAGCAAGTCAACAGAGCATGTTGAACCAATTTGCGTTCTCTCCTATAGAAACGAATATAAAGAGTACATAGATTTTACAAGAAGTTTATCAGGCTTCTGCGGTCTCTAACGAGGTGACATGACCAGACGAAGAAAAAACGACAGACGCTTCTAAACGATAAGCTCGGAAAGAAGATAGAGCCCGCAAAAAGAAGCCTCGAGAGAGTTTTGAAGGAACGTAAGTCCACGATTAACACAAGAATTAATATATTGATTAAACAGAAACGAATCTTGTAATAGGCTCTAATGATTTTAACTTTTTAATGTTTTGGAAAAAAAAAAAATGTCTTATGTTTATCTCGAATCTTGTAATTAACATTTAATGATTTAACTTTAAATGATTGAAAAAATAAATGTTTAATTATGAGAATCTTTAATAGGTTCTAATGAATTTTAACTTTAATGATTGCTGAAAATAAATTTTCTTATGTAATGTAACTTTTTTTTAAATAAAATATAACGATAATTAACTTACTAATGAAAAAATTAGAAATAAAGGTATAATATAGATTTTTAAAAAAAAAAATAAGATTATAGATTATAACTTTCTTGAATTCATTTAATCATTGAGGGGGAGAGTAGGCGGATGAAGGGAAGGTTGAAAGATAAATAAAGAACACACAAACCCATCCATAATTAATTCTATTTAATGAAATATACAAGATGAAAACAAATAGATACATCACTAAAATAGTCGTTTCTTTCACAATATAGTTTCTTGAAATGTTGTTTTTATAATGAATATGACGAAAGATTTTAAAACACATAAGTACATACTAAAATAGTTTTCTTTTCTACAGAGTTATAGTTCTTGAAAATGTTGTTTGTTTATACATTAACACTAATCACTACCTATAGAGTACAGGACGTGAATATATTTTTTAGTTTTTAATCACTTACACACAGATCCATAATATTTATACATTAACACTATAGAGTACAGACGTGAATATTTTTTAGTTTTAATCACTAACAGTAAAAGAACATGAATTTTTTATACATTAACACAATAAGAGTACACATCACGGAAATATTTTTTCATAAGTGTATAGTTCTTGAGCATTATATCATTATCACTAAATCCCTTACACTAAGAGTCAGAACGATTAATATTTTTTTTATCATATCACTTACAGTATAGAACCGATGAGAATATTTTAATACATTACTTGGAATTTTTTTATATTTTTTTTAGTTTCAATCACTTACAGACTGAAACATGAATTTTTTAGGTTCTAAGTATCTAATCACTTATATTTTTTACACCATAACTCACGGTCACTATAGAGTCGAATGTCTGATTGATAATGACCATCTGGAAAGTATTGACATTCCCTGTACTCTATATCTTTTGTCTTCGAGAGATATAGCATTATACGACCCTATCATGAATTTTTGTGTGTAAAAGATTGAATCCTACTGCTCTTATTGACAACGAGAGTCTCTTTCATGACTCTCGTCCTCATCTGTCAAACAATACACATAATCCTTCTAAACTGAAACGTTCTTACGCGCTACTCGTGCACCCCTTTTAGCTTGAGAGTCCTCCCCAACCCTTGTAACCGAGAATGAATAGAGTTTAGGACTAAACCAATGAACTCCAGTGATGAACAGACCTCGAGTCTCGTCTTTTAGGTTTTACCGAGCACCCCTTTATTTCACTACGGCATCCTGAAATATTTCTTGTCCCGTAGTGGAGGGTCCAGGTAGCAATACTAACAGTTCAATTCTCTGTATGCATCCTCAACAGTCATTGTAGTAAAGAAGTAGAGTCTTATCAGTGTACATTGCTAAGTTTTAACGTACCTTTAGGAAGGCAGGACTCATAACCTGGAATAGGGGCAGACCGATACATCACTACCATCCAGATTTCACCAAAATAGTTCAGCACTCCCGCAATAGATAGCAATCACAAAGCGTAAAATCACTTGCGGCCTATCTCGATGATGACTAGGTTTTCTGACACTATCGAGCATTTTTTAAGTTAGACTGGCTATGATGTTACCCGCTCCAAAATTTCCCATCCCACCTGTACGCTATCTTTAACGAGAGCCCCACCCTATAATAGACCCTCTTGTTAGAATCTGGGCGGCCAATGCGCAATTGTTCCAACAGTTGCGAAAAACCATTTTTTCAAATTTGACTTACACGCTTATACACCCTTCATTTCCGCGCTTCAACCTGATATACGGAGCCATCCACGGCGCTTGCTTTGAACTCGATAACACGTGAACTCTACGTCATTATTCAAACCTATCGCTGAACATACTTATATGACGTGTAGTGAATGACGTACCCCTCTACCGCTAAAGTGTTAACAGTTTTCTCATGTTCCCTACGGGTGGAATCCCTTCTCAGAGACTGAACGCAAATTCAAAATGAGCGTCGTCAACATCTTGCCCTTTTGGGCTACCAGCAGAAAACCCCAGCACGCCCTTTCTTTTAATTTGGGCTTTTCCCTTTGAAACCCCTGGTACCGGGGTTGGGAGACCGTGAAAGGATCACCTAGAAAATCAGATAGGCCATTGGTTATCCCTTGCAATCCCTTCGCTCTGCACAAGTTCCAAATAACTTTCAAGTTAAAATTATGTTTTCAAATAAACAAAAAAACTTTCACATTCTTTTGATAAAAGTAGTACTAAAAAAAACCCAAAAACCCCAAGTAAAACGCCCAATAACGAACCCACACAATCTTTGCATCGACTCACCCCACCCACCCTTTGGGGTTTGTAACGAAAATTCTGACAATCTTGGGCCCAAAATTTAAAAGGTTAGGGGGGTGAAAAATTTTAAAATTTATGATTTGAAACGTTGAGTTATGTCCTAAAGTAAAAAAATTTCTAAAACGAAATAAAAACGCCGTACGTTCAAAAATACGTTTTTTTGGAGGCTGATGGGGTCCCGGGCCCTGGACAACCTTTTTTTATTATAGCCCCTTCCCTTCATTCCCCGGAAAGGGCCCCAATTTATGCGCAGCTCTTTACAGGGTCAATTAAAATAAATTTTGCCAAAAATTTTTGGGTTTTTCCTTTATTTTATAAATTACCAAATAAGGTCATAACGTATTTCCCCCAAAAGGGCAAGACTATTTGATATCTTTTTTTTTTACACAAAGGGTATAGCTTTTACATTAAGGAAACCATTTTTCATCAAAAAAACCCCCGATCTTTTTGGTGCCACTTTGGTATAAATCAAAAATATGGTCATAGTGAAACCGTCAAAGAAAAATTCCTATCCTTATGGGTTTTCCCACTCGGGAAAAAAACTTTTTAAAAGAGGTTTTTAAATAAAAACCCGAAAGGTTTAGACTGTATCTTTCTTATTCCACTAAATATTGGGTCTTTAGAGTATTTCTGTCAAGATAACACGACTCCCGTTCAAAAATTTTCCACTCTGATATAGCTTATAAAACTTTCCCCACAGTGTATCCTTCTAGGAAACATTTCTAACTCACTTTAAAAGGGGAGTGTACCTTCAGTGTTACCCTTTCAAAATTTACGGTTTTTCCCCCGGGGACCTTCCTCAGAATTTACGATTTTCCCGGGACGATAGCCCCACCCGAGTACACCCAGGGAACCCCAAAGTCTGCTTCGACTTACCCCCCCTTCAACACCCACCCCGCTCCCCCGCCACTCGCCGCCCCCGGTGCAGAGCCAGGAAGGGGGGACTTGTCTTTTAACCTGCGGCCCGGGGGTAAAACTACAAGCGCCCCCCCATCTCCTTTCCCAAAAAGAAAAGAGTCCCTGCTAAAAACGTGGCAAACTCTTTCGGGGGGGCCCGAACCAGGGAGCATCTATTTTAGGGTTTGTTCACGACCATTTGCATACTTAGGTTATACAATAACTAGCTTAAAAAAATCATACCTGTAACATTTACTCCCTATAATCGTAGAAACCTTATTTTTTCTAATTTAAAATTGTGGGTTTTATAAATAAGCATTTTTAAAAACCCTAGAAATTAAATATATTTTACAATTTAACACTATCTATTTGTAGCATGTAATATAAATAAAATAAACAAATTTAAAAAACTTTTCCAAAACAATTTGCTAAATTAAAGGGTTTTGGAACACTTCGCTGAATATATTTGCAAAGGAGTGACACTTTTGTGGAACAACCCTATATTCCCCGAACTTTTTTGTGGGCTCCCGATCTGGTTTAAGACTTACCTTTAATTTCCTATTTTTTATTTTTTTTAAAATTTCCCTTTTTATTCATAATACTTTTATTTTAAGAGACTCTCAACTGATAGGATATCGTTTCCAGGGAAAACCAGGGTCTGGTTTCACTAACGATTGGGAATTTTTTCTCCGGGGCAAGCCTAGAAATGGTGCAACTTTGCACCCAAGATACCTCAAAAATGCACCCTTTTTTATTTGCTCCATTTCCGAATTCACTAAACAAACACAAACTGGTGGGAATATTAAAAGGGAAAGCACCATAAATGTCTAAAATGTGCTCTTTTTGACCAAGCGTTGTGGGAAAAATTTTTAAATTTTAAAATCAAGGCTAGTTTTTTTTAAAACTCCCAATAAAAACGACAGCCCTACACAAAAATTTCTAAATATTTTGCTTGTAAATTTGCAAAAAAATTAGAAGTGGGCCCTTTCTGGTGATTTACTAAAAAAATATTGGGACATTATTTAGCATTTGTCTAATATTATTTTTAAAACTTTAATTTTTCTGAAACCCGGGCCCTCACTTTAAGGACCTTTTTAAGATTTCCCTTTTTTTCAAGTTTTTTTAAGGCTTTTACTAATGGCGTTATCAGTCTGGATTTTCAGAATTTTTTTTTTCTTTCCCTCGAATTTAAAAGCTTTTTCCCTCATAAGTGTGCAGTGGTACTCACCTTCCAAGGGTGATGACCAAAAGTTTGACATTTGGATGTCCCCTGAAAAACCCAAAAGGTTTTTGCCTTCGCTTCCACCCCCTTTAAAAAACCTTTTTTGATAGGTTTTTGTCTGCCAGAACAGTTCCATAATTTCTTGGAAATTTTCGTTTCGAGCCATTGATCGACGAAATAATCATCGAAAACCTGGTTTTTCATTTTAGAAATGCGTCTTCTTTTTATGAATAAAACCCTTTATCGTCACTCTTATTTAGTGGCACGTGGGCCAGTTACCACACATTAGAATGTGAAGCCAAACTTATTAATTTTTAAATTAAACCATTAACTAGAACCCGTTATTTCACTTTCATCCCAACCCCTGGCTGAAATGATAGTTTCAACCGCAAAACTTTGCTGATGAAAAATAAGATTTACTGACTGAATTTAAAGACCGCCCAAAATCATAACAAAAGACTGTGGATCACCACACGCAGTTTTTCACACCTATATAAAAATTGTGCTAGGGTTTAAACATCTTGATTATTAAATGTTTGCAAATTTTATTATCTTAATTGATTATTTTTAAATTTAAATTTAAATTTGGGTAGGAAGGGGCGTTGGGGTTTTTTGGGGGATAGAGGGGTTTTTACTCATCGATTAGGGGGTTAAATTTTTTTGATAAGCATAAAGCGGGTCGCGCTCCATGTTAGGTTAGGTGTTGGATTTTTTGGGGGCTGTAAAATTTGGGGGAGCATGAGGCCTCGGCACAACCTCGCGCTATGGTTGTCGCGGTAAAATGAACATTGGTTCCCCCGGACAAGGGGCCCGTTCGGCACAACCTCTCCTGACAGCGTTCAGGGAGAGTGTATAATGTTTCCCCCACCTTTCACTTCCCCCCCAAACCCTTGGGGCCAGGTTGGCGGTCGCAAATCAGGACAAAATAGATCGGGGGGTTTCCAATGACGAATCATCGCGTGTTTGCGAAACCCTGGGGCCCGGGTTGGGGGGTCGCAAGACAATTAGACAAGAAAACCTGACCTCAGCAACCCGGGTTTTTTTTTTATGACGTAATCATTGCTTGTTAGTCGCAACTCTAGCTGACACATGCAAATCAGGGCAACGGGAAACCGCAGTTAGGGGCCGCTATCCCCGCACAAAGCTACTTAAATTAAAATTTTTTGGTACGTCTTTCACAATGCACGATGTGTTATCCGTCATGGACCGACAACCTTTTTTTTTTTCCCATAACTAATCATTGCGTGTTTTTGTCGCAACTCTACGTGACATATGCACAATCAGGGGCCACGGAATCCGGGGGTAACTTAAATCCAAACAATAAGTTTTTTAAAAAAATTTATTCCCACAACACTTAAAAAAAAAAATTTTAAAATCTCAAAAATATTTTAACTTTTTCAAAAAAAAACAATAATACACTAAAGAGGATCTTGAAATTAGTTTTACTTTTAAATATGAAAAATATATATTCTGGCTAAAATATATAAAACATTTACGCAAAAAAAAAAACCCCTTCGCAAAAACTATTTTAATATAATGTTTTTTAACATATAGAAAAACCCCCCTCAATGGAGTAGTTGGTTAACGCGCTTGGTGTATTGAGCTCGGTTTCTGAGGACTAGGGAGATCGAGGTTCGAATCTTGGTGGGGTTGAACTGAGTGTGGTTTTCCACTCGATGATCAGGTTTATTCTTCAACAATTTATGAAGAAAGGTATCCACACATTTTCACCGCTAAGACGACAGGAGTTTCACACATTTACCTTCGGAATCGACTATTACATATGCAGTCCACTTTCAGCTAGTGTCCAAGCTTGAGTGACTTGCAACGGTATTTTCACTGGGGGGGGAAAAGGGGGTGAATTTTGACACTCTGGCCCAAAGGCAACGACTCCTTGAGGTTCATCCCCCCCATATGAAAAACCCCCGGCTCTGGGGGGAGGGTTTGGAGGGAGAATTCCCGTGCTCATGACCTCAGGAAAGTGAAATGGTAGTTGGCCCATCAGAAGGTAGCGTGCCCCTGCTGGAGATGGTTAGTTCATTTGCTACCCGGGCAGCCGGGGGAGAAAGACTCTAAAATCGAAGAGTGCGAGCCCGCGGTTGGTTTTATGCTTCATCAAATAACTACAGCCCCCTAATAGATGAATAAAAACACCTCTATCCCACCAATAAAAACTCCAAAGCCTCTATCCTCCCAAATTTAAATTTAAAATTAACAAAAATTAAATTAACGATAATTAATTAAAATCATTAATAATCAAGAACCAACATGTCCGGGGTTTGTTGACTGTAGGCGAGGGGGGAACTGAGGGGAGGGGGGAAAGTAGGTCAGGGGTTGAGGAAGAAGCAGCCAATCAGAGAGCCAGGAGGGGAAAAATAACAACCAATCACAGAACAGGAGGAGGGTCACGTGACCTGTCTTGGGCCAGTAGAAATGCGGGGATGACGGGGCCATCTAGCTACTTACACTTCCTTCCTCAAACAAGAAACTAGATCCAAATAGAAAGGTTGCACCTCGTTCGCTATAATTCAGAACCGTTTTAGGGCTAAGTAGATTGGGTTTAATCGGTTGAGAAGCAGGTGAAGCAAACTTTCTTCATTGAGAGCCATCAAACTCATATGTGCAAAGAAGAAAATGTACTCAATTACGGCCACGTGGAATAATAAGATGTTAGATCGTACGTTCCCTTCCAAGTGGCCACTCTTAATAGTCCTCTCCTTAGTTTCCTGATGGGTCCGAGATTAGGCCTATATATAATGTACCAAGAGTGGCAATAAAAATACTCTTGCAGGACATTGAGGAGTGAAAGAAATTAATTTGTTAACTTAAGGTTTTCTACAATGTAAGATAAGATTAAATGTTCTTGGGACTAAAGTTATTATCTACTAGTATCCAAATTAAGTTTAGGTTTCATAATTTGTATATTTTTATGGAATTTAAATAGATTAAATATAAATTTTAAAATTTTGGGTTGGTTTTGGTTGTAAAACCTATTCCCTAACTTTATTTTTACCCACTCACCACATCTGACCGTAGTGCCATTGTAACATCGTCTTTCATCAAAACATATTTCCCTTTACCTTGGTTTCACATACATACAGAATATCAATTTTCCTTCCAATCATTTACTCTAATATTCTAACAGATCATTTTCTTTACCCACACACTCCTCTCACATTCCTGTTCTAATATTCCATATTGTCGCCAAGTTTGTAAACCAATGGGCCCTTCAGTTTTAACCTCAAATGCCCATCAAAGCTTTAATCATCCGAAGTTATTATTTCACAATTTCTTGTAGTAATTTAAATAGATTAAATGCAGTTAATAGCCTTGATTTTACCCGTACCCATCACAGTATTAGCTTCTTACGGTAAAAATGAGATACCGATCGATGTTGGCACATTTTACCATTATACCACACATACAACCGTTGCTCAGTCTTTCCCTGACACTGTTCCTACAAACCAGTTTCCCTAATATTTGAGACTTCCTTGCCGGGCCCGTATACTGTTGCTCTGTCACTACCACTAGAGGTAGGGCAATACACTGACACACCAATACACATAATAATAATATTATATAATTTTGAAATAACATACGTAGCGTGTGTGTGTACACACCACATATAATATATTCATTTTTATAAAGCCATTGATAGAATATCGCTTTGTCTAAATTTAGACACTTACTTTTCACTCTAACCCATCGGCTTGTTTTAAAATTTTTTTTTACCTGGGAGCTGGGTTTTATTTCAAGTTGCACTGGCTACACAGTGTAAAAAGGAGGTTTGGCATGGGAAACCCTCCGCCAATCACGCTTTAAAATTTGCATCGTTTTTCGTTAACTGAAGGGGTGATCTTGGCACAGAATTTACTCTCAATCTCAACACTTTTCTAGTAACACGCGATTTGACCTATTTTAAAAATTTTTTCCAAGTCTTTTTTTTTCAAGCGTTTATGAGATGAGATTAGGAATGAAAAAAATACCCATCCTAGTATTTTATTAACAAAATTTCCCTGCCCCACAGATCTTCGTGCCTACTGAAACAGGGCGCCCTGGGCCAACACTAATAGAAATTATGGGAAGAGAATACAGTTCACTCTGGCCTATGTCACTACCATTAGGAGGGGAAAGGGGATGCACTGTCACACCAGGGCACTATAGAAATATGACAACTGAAGCTCCTAAAAAAGACTAGAGAAAATGACTCTTGAATCCCAGAAAGAAATATTTCGTCTTTATAAGAAATTTTTGACACCAGGTTGGGCAAATGAAGCTGAAGTTTTCAAGATCTTAATGAGCTCCAGTTATTGAGCCTAGTTTTAAAAAAAATTTAGAGCCCAAATCTCGATTTCCTGAATTTATTTTTTCCTTCAGAAACTCCGGTAGTCTTTTCAATTTTGGAAATTTTCAGAGTGAATTTTTTTACAGTTTAATAGACTTTTCAGACAAGGCTGGGACGAAATTATAAGTTTCCTGGAAGAAACGACCTAGCAGTAGACCCCGTCCCAAGAAAAAAATTGGTTTTTTTAATATCAACAATATCATAAGCACACCCATTTTTTGAGCGCAACTTCTCTTTTTTGAAACTTTTTAAGACGACTTCGCGTAACACTCATATGAGAATAGGCTCCCACACTTTCCCGTTCCCCAGTTAAAAAGGCTTGCTACAAATTAAAACTTATTCAAACTGTTATTGACAAATTCATTCAGAAAGGTGACAAAAGGGTTCTCACTCATATACACAAATAGCCAGATTACGCTATTTTTTTTATTTTTTATTTTCTTGTTTACTTATTATTTGTTAATTTATATCTTTATTTATGTTTTTATTTGTGTCCAGTCTAAATATTGTGATTCTTTTTAAGGAACAAATTACATAGCCTATACCTTAAAGTTATTTCTACGATACATATTAATTAATATGAGGAGTATCCTCCAAAATGAAAGGATCCTCGAACCCTAGTCCTTTTTGGGAAAAAATTTCCGCATCCACTGAGACATTATAATGTAGGTGAGATGGCGAGAAAGAAAGTAAAGGGGAGAGAATCTATACTTCAAACAGTGCTATTTGCACTTTTGAGGGTGGGGATAAACCAAATTTTCCATCCTTCAAGCTACAAAGTGCTGTGAGTTCTTTTTGTTTTCACATTTTAACTAGAAATTTCCCCCAAGGATAAAAAATATTAAATAAAGAAAAAAAGAAAGTTTAACTTTAAATGGAAAAGGACGGATTTGGATGTAATTTTCCACGTGATTGATCAAGACGGGGTCAAAAAAAATCACACCATTTAGGTAAAAACAGGCAAAGAGTTATATCTAAAAAAGGGGGGATCTTATTAAACATAATAAACATTCATTTTTCGTAAAAGAATATACTAGATATTTACCAAACTAAAAAACCCATATGGGAAGTACCTCGAAAAATAAATCTGTCACCCTTGTTGTTTAAGTTGAACACATCACAATTCAAAACATTTTAAACACAATCAAAGTAATACAGCAAAACCCCTGGTTAAGTGTTACGAATTACCACGATTTCTCCTTTTGATTGCCAATTTTTTCGCAAGCAATTCTTTTCTCACTTTCGTAAAAAGTGAAAAAAAAGTTTTTCCGCGTACGCATGGACCAGAATCCCCTTACAAATCAACCTGACATTTTGGGGCAGATTACACCCTACTATACACTTTCTCCATACCGTTTAAAAAAAGCACTAGAATTTTCATTGGGGATATTATTTCTAAATTTAGCGAATTTTTATTTATTTTGATGACTACCAACTGTACAATATTTCAACTCCCCCGAGGGGAACCCCTTCTTGTGTCCCCCTGGAGGGGGACCACCCCACCCTCCTCTTTGTACGCACTGATCATATATTCCTTTCCTTCTTGATGTTGACATAAATACAAAATTTCGTCACCGGTAACAATCTGAATAAGAACACGAGTTTCTTTTAACTAAACGACGCGCAATCAATGGTCACACCTGATTTTTTGTTGTTTCACTTAACGTCCCATTTTTTAACTTTGCCCTATGAATGCAAAAATTTTATGATGGTTTTGGGGCCAATCTATTCATTTTCACATTCTCGAGTTTATTTAGTGGTTGGTTAGGGGGGAAAAACTTTTTTTACGGCCTTCATCAAAGTCTTCCTAAGCGGGGGGGAAACAAACGGGGCAAAATGGCCCTTTTTTGAAACGAAGAATATTTTTAAAATTTCGGGGCTTCGTAATTACTCTCTACCCCCAAAAACCATTAAAAAAACAATTATAAACAAAAAAATTTTTCATAAAAATTAGATCATTTAACCCGGGAGATTGAAAATAACCTGGGCCCAAAAAAGAAAATTTTACTCTCATCTTAGATACAAGAATAATTGTTGTTTCATTTTCTATTTTATTTTCAAAAAATTAATATTCTAAAATTTACATAAGCTTTTAGATTGTTCATTTTCTCAGACATTTTTTTTTTAATAGGGCAACAACCCAACCACCCCCTATGGGGCTCAAATTACACAACTAAAAATTTCTGTCTGTCACAATAACAAACACAAACAAACCTTTTTTCGGGAAAGAAAATTTTCCACTCTTGCGAGTGCGTAGTTACGTTTGCTTGCGTTCAGCCAAAACAAAACAAATAATCAAAAACACATAAAATCATAAAAAAAAGAAAACATAGTTTAAAAAAAATAGGATAAATTTTTTTTTCTTCGTATAGTAAAATATTACCTTTTAAAAATTTAAATAAAAAAAACAATAATTAAAGAGTTTTTAATTAAAACCATCTTTTTAGAAAAATAGTCAGAGAGAAAGAATGGGATATATTTTATTGGATATAAAAAAATATGATACAATAACAAATTAAAAATATTTTTAAAGTGTTAAAATTGAAAAAATTTTAAAATTAAAAATAATACATCATAAAATATAAAATCGACTAGAATGTTCAAGTCGGGGAAATTTAATATAAAATATTAAATTTTCCCTAATACCAAAAATTACTAAACGTCCAAAACTAAGACTTTTTGAAAGAAAAACATAATATTTTAAACATGAAAAAAATAGAATTTCAAAGTTTGGGAATTTAATGTAAAACATAATATTTTAATGAATACCCAAAAATTTACTAGATGACCAAAACCAGAGACCCAATAATAAACAATACGCATAAATATCTAAATATGGACATGAGCCCAAAGTGGACGATATCAACACTAAAACTAGGGAATTTTTTTTACTAAATAAATATTACAGTACATATATATTAATAAATGGGGAAAATCTTCAAATTGTTTTATTCAACAAAACAGTTTTTAATGTCAAATTATTGAACTTTTTGTTTTTGATCAACGTGTTAATTTGTAACCGCATTCCCTTCTGTTAAAATTTACGGGAAACTACCTTTTTTTCCTAAGTGAAAAATTACCTTTATTTTCGCCGCCAGGGGGCCCAAAAGGGCTTCACCTTTCCGCCTTTTGGTAATTGTTCATAATTAGCTAAGGAAATATTTTACGATATTTATTTGTTGTAGCATTATTTTTATTATTTATATTAAAACCACCTTTATTTTTAAAGATTATGCATTTCCCTTTAGTTCCCTTTGGGCTGCTTTAAGCTTTTTAAAAGGGGTGCGACCCCATGTAATTTGTAATTATTTTTTATGATTTTAAACCCTCTGGGGCTCTTTGTTAGACGGGGGCACTTAAATCCACGCTATTTTTTTTTATCTTTAAAGCATGTGAACTTTTTTTAATTTTTGATATTTCTCGATGTTCTATTTTTATCACGGCTTCTATTAACTCTTCCATGATTTTTAGACCAGAGGTGGGAAACTTATTAGGAATTGTTGTTGACTTGGAATCCTTGTTATAATAATCCCAAATGTTAAAGCTTTTAAATAGCGAACTCGTGATATTAAAGCTCCATCATAGAACTTTAGTATAAATAAAAAAATATCCCTATATTTTTATATATAGTTTTTTTTATTTATATATTATTTAAAATATTTATATATATTATTTTTATAGTAAATATTTTAAATTTAAGTATATATATTATATATAAAAAAATTTAAGATTATATATATAATATACATAAAAAAAATTATATATCATAAAATATATAATATAAACAAATATTTTTATATAACTAAATTTTGGGTAATATATACTATATATAATAATTAAATACATATAATATATTATATATATGTAATATTATATAAATAATTACGTAAATAACAAGAACTGAAAACAAAAAAAAACCCTGAGGACCAGTGTTACAACACGGCCAAAGGACGTATGGGAAAGGGAATGGGTAGAGGCAACTCACCTTCACTTTATGTTGTCTGTTTGGGTGTTGCTTAAAATAGTCAATTTTAAATTAACACACCACACGAATAATTGAGATTAACCACTTCCAGGTGAAAGTTCACGGAACCTATAACCTTTCACTTTTTGGTCATCAGTCTCAACACACTTTTTTTTTTTGGACGACCCCCCTTTTTTACGGACGGAACCTTAGAGTTTAAAAGTGAAGGGGTTGTTTAAATCGATTATTGTGTTTTATCCGTGCAGAGCTAGGCGGGGGACGCCCAAACCCGGACCCCTCAGCGGGATACGCCATTTCCAAAAAAGACGACAATATTGATCAAATTCAACGGGGTTTAAAAAGGGAAAAATTCACAAATCGACTTTTAAAATGAAAATACATTTTCGAAACAAAGAGACATAAAAAAACACAAATTTAACACAATTTATGTCTGTACCCTGACGAGGACAGACAAGAACTACAAAATATTCCAAGAGACTATGCCTATAAACAATAAAAAGGGTTAAGGTTGAACAATACGTACAGTGACACAAAACCAATACTCCATCACACGGTTGTCAGAAGTTTGAGGTCACACACTAAAAAAGGAAAACTGCGCACACAATCCGAGATTGTCAATGTATACTACCCCATTGACCTCGGATTGTCTTAAAGAAAAGACCATACACGACTGCGAACTGTGTAAACTGTGGGGGCAGGCATACCAGCCACTACTTCAAGTGCCCAGAATACTTAAAGATGGTCGAAAGTAAGATTGAACATAGACAACATAAACAAGACAAACTAACTACTTCGACGCGAACGGAGACTGTTACTGGGATCATCCTTCCTCCCCTGCCTAACAAATCGATACCGACTATCACCATTAATGCTACACCCAAGACATACAGAGATACACTAATGAAACAGAAAAAAAAATCACACAACTGACAAAGGAGCCGGAAACATCCACTACAAATCCACTTCATTCCACCCCGTTTGATTTCAAGAAATTATATCATATTCAAGAAATGAACATTTGGTGGTCCAGATTAAACCACTTCAAACCTTACTTGCTCAGAAGCAAACACGCTAGAAGGACACGGCGACCAAACCATATCATATTCGAAACGGCCACCGACTTCTACTTTAATGACAACGGATGCATAAAAAAATTAACCACTCAGGATCCTCGATTTGGAATGCAATGGCCTTTGCAAACAAAAGCATGAACTATAAAGATATACAAGGAAGCACATATTGGTCGAACCTGGCGCTCATATGCGAAAACAAACCTAAAACCGACAAACGACTTAACATTACAAGCTACAATGAGTATCGTCCTGCCAGTCAGCACGCTAAGGGGGGGTGTGACAGCTGTCCAAGTCAAGAACATCTACCGCACTAACGACCAGCTATCGACGATAACAGAAAACCTTGAGGCCACGACCATAAACATTGGAACACCAATCCGGTTACATAAATTTGTTGGCGGCATACTACCCGCCGACCAAAATCCTCCTGAAACAGACTTAGAAATTGTCACGTCACTTGAAAACTACTCATGGAGGGGCGATCTAAATAGCTAAAACAGGCTAGGAACAGGTAGGTTAACAAACAAATGGACGTATCCTGAAGGAACCATGCAAGCGAGACTGACTACAACGTCTGGCGCCAGATCCTACCCACATACTACACTGCAAACTACCTCAATAGACCGCAGATTTACTAGATATTATAGCTACCAAATTGAAAATAAGAACGGACACATTAACAGTTATCCCCAAGCTCGACTCGGACCACAATCCTATTGCTGTGTGAATGGGATTGTCCGAACTTAGACCACCAACCAACTGCGAAGACCAAAAATATCCACAACCATACAACTGTGAAATACACAACCGACCTCTCAAGAAATCATAGCCGAGGAAACATAGACCTACACTCGGAGCAAGACATTGGACGCGACCATAGAACTTTATACCACGACACTGAATGAAACCTACAAACTTAACACCACGCAAACTCAAAAACCCGAACTATACAATCGACCACCACCGGGAACTCAACTATCTGCTAGCCCAAAAGAGGAGGCAAAGAAGGTATTGGCAGAGGTTGAGGAACTCCACGAACGATCGTTAAAAATAATCGTCTAAAGGGCGATTGTAAGGAGAACTGTAAACATGATAATAAACACTAATTTAATACTTATTGTGATCGAAAAACAGCTGCAACGTTGCAGGGGACCTGGACCTTAAACACAGGTGTTAAAGGTAACTCAAAAAATCAAGCACACACGGCCCATCCACTGACAACGGTGGGAAAGGCCCTTCACCAGTATAGATAAAGATATGCCTTAGCACTTTCATTCACTTGAAGACCAGTTCAATCCCAAATCCAGTACACGACCGAAATTATTTCAATAGGGACGACCACAAGAACAGTTTACAACTTTATTCCCGAGAGACCAATAACAACTTGCCCACCCCCGTCACGGAGCAGGAACTTCGAACCGACATAAAAAACCTAAAACTGAACAAGCACCCGGACATGATGGAGACATAACGGAGTTGCTAAAGAACATGCTTGAAGTAGCGATATCTCATCTCACACAGATCTTTAATTATGCGGCCCTCAGCAATTGTTTACTGTTCCAATGGCCTGGAAAGAATAAGGCAAGGTGGTATCTATACCGAAGCCGGGCAAGAACCCCATCTTTCCTCAAACAGGTGACCCATAAGCTTACTAAGTACTACCGAAAACTTATAATAAACACTAGTTCTCGAAGAGATTTAAACGACCATTCTGAACAACATGCAATAATACCGGACTCCAATTTGGTTTCAAAATTCAACAATCAACTAACCCTCCCACTTTCGAACTTCGTCGAAGATGCCACAGACAGCTTTAACAACAAACAATATCTATTAGCAATAATTCTTGGATATGAAAAAGCTTTGATAGGGTGTGGCATCTAGGCCTTATCCAAAAACTGATACACCAACTTTTCTCAGGTATTATACATTTAATATACAGTCTACCTGCGCGATAGGAAATTTTCGAGTCTCAGTCGATGGGCACATTGTCGGGGAAGTTCGAGCGGAGGCGGGAGTACCGCAAGGGGCCCGTGCTTCTGGCCCCCTTCCTCTACAAACGTTTATCGTGGCTGACGTCCCCAACCAAGGTTAATATGACAATAAGACTTTGCTGAGACACCCTGATTTAAACTAGACAAAAAAATGTAAACTTACCGTCATTAGCGATGCAGCGATCCTGAAGACTTTGTATCCTGGCTCTCCAAGTGGAGAATCAAAGTCAACGCGACCCAAAATCTGCCGCCCTGGTCGTAGCCAGAAGAAGGCAATACCCTAGCGACCATTTTCACACTTTAATACGATGAGGCGATACCTTTCAAAGACGATACTAAATACTAGGAAATACACATTGACAAAAAACTAATATGGGCGAACATGTCACTAGAAAACAAACAGGAAAGCGATGCAGAGTTTTACAACTCACACCTCTGCTGAAGGGAACCCGACTACCTCACGAGCGAAGTTTACAATATTCAATAGCCGTCCGATAACAACCAATAATTATACTCACTAAGCGGCTGTGTATCGTGGGGGTATGCAGCCAGGACACACAGCAACAAACTACAGATAGTACAAAAAAGAATTCTCAAACAATAACTGGAGTAGACCTTATACGCACAAGGATTGATCATCTCCACGCCATGACCCTGAACAAGTACTCACTGAGCTCCTTTCAAGGAGTTCAAATAAATCTACGGAAAATCAGCCTAACCACGAGAATCCCATCAAAATGCACTAGGGACTACGATGTAAATGAGTGAAAAAACATACTCAAACGCCCGAGATTGAGTAGGAGACAGATTCACCGACAACTTCACTTTCCACATTTTCATACTTCATAAATGTATCATTTTACTAATCAGACCCATAATTTCTTTTTCAGAATCACCTCACAACCTTCACGAACTCAATCACATCATGTCATTCATTCTTGTAAAAAATTTCATAAATTCACTTTTTTTTTCAACACCTCAGTCCATGAGGGGATAAGGGTTAGCGTATGCTGCCTGTAACATCGCAAAGAAATACAGCCCTTTACACAGTTGGACCTAGCTTACGCTTCCTGTCAAGGTGATATCTTGTGTCGGGCTACAGACAACTCAAAACCGTGTACTTGTACAATCATTCTTATTGGTACCAAGTCATATGTTATCTAAAGTTACATAAGCAACGAGGATAAGGGTCTGCGACCAAACACCTGTAACTCGGAATATCAAATCATCCAATGCGTCTTCATCTTGTCACTGTAATTGTTGGCAAAGTGGGGAGGTAACGGCAACAGGGGAAACCCATCCAATCACGTCTCAGCACACACTCACTAAATCGCAGAACGAAAAACAGCGCTAGTGACACTGGCGGGAAAAACAATAGACCTAGAGGGTCCAGGTATTTCTTTGTTGCCGTCCAAGAGTGAGAAAGGCGAATGAAGGGGGAAGGAGTCCAATAAAATATAAGAAAATTCCCAAAAAAAACTTTAAACCACAACAAAAGCAATCAACCACAAGACAAAATCAAAAACTAACTATTTTGAGGCATAGAGAACCTAAATATAAGAGCACTATCCAAAGAGTTAGCATAGAGACAGAAACGTGAAGTAGAAGACGTAATGTACTGATCTAACAATAAACTATGCACAAACAATAACTATATATATAATATTATATATATACTATATATAAATATATATATATATGAATATATATATACATCTTATATATATACTATATAATGAAATGTTACCTATTATCACAGAACAAGGGTCAAAGGCATAAAGTTAGGCAATGATTATCGTGTTAATTTGTTTTGACAGTATATTTGAGTTGGATTTTCAAATCATGATGGTCAGTCGTCCTAGACTGTTGCTAAAGCTGGGCTTTATAAGGGCCGAGACCCCCCCAGCCCCTTTGATAATAAACGATAAACTTGTTTTCTTTCTTTTTATTTATAACATGTTTGTAGAATAAAATCATATGTTTTGGAGTACCATTCTCTATAATACAGTAAATTATTCGATTCGTTATACAGTATTCCAGTCTCCACAAAGATTCATACTCGCTAAAATTGTCACATGACCTTTTTTGATTTAAACTCAATTTTTTTCACTAAAACTATAAGAAAAACTTGAATTTAAACGGCTAGGAGCATAACAACCTAGTGCTTATACATTTATGTAGGTAGATGCTAGAAAAAAAATAAACTTTTTTCTAATGTGTGAATGTAAACAATTGTAGTTAACTGTGAGCAAAGAAAAACAGAGCTTATTATGTTGTTATTATTATTTTTGGTGGTGTGGGGTTATTGACAGTGGTAGGTTGATAAAGTATCTTAAATCATTTAAGTGAAAATAATTAAAAAACACTAGTAATGGTGCAATCATTTGGAAAATAGTATAGGCTTAAAAAAACTTTGTAATCACCAAATATTACACGCTCCGGAGGCTACGTGGTCTAACACAACTGACCTAGGAAAAGATATACAGGCGATGACGGCAGATGATCTTTGAATCTTTATTGGGTGTACTGAATTGTTTTCCAAAATCGTTTTCCAATCTCCTACACGCAAATGTAATAACAATTACCTCTGACCATAACCTTCATAATTCCAAAACATAATCGTAATTTAGTATACAAGCATATAACCACAATGGTTAGTAATATTTCGCGCTAAAAAAAAAGTCAGTATTGCATCACAGACATTTTCGTTGTCGGAGCCTAGTTTCAAGTACGACAAAAAAGGATCAAAACGTCACTTTAGGAACACGTTTTGACAAGGCGGTCAAATCCACTGTCTGATTTTTCATAAGAAATACATTTCTAAATTCCAAACATCAACAACAGAGTAATACGATAAATTTGCCGTCAAAGAATACAACGTTCCCAACTTTAGTACAAATAATTAATATTTCACCCATGTTAATTTTAAATCAAAATCTATATTATTTTTATTTTTCTGTTTTGTAGATTTGTTTTAGTGATTTTGTAATTCTAGTGATTTACAAAAATAAGAAATCCTAAATTAATTTAACTTAAAATGGAAACACGTGGTAAGGAAAAATCATTACCGGTAAAGTTTATACTCTGGCCCCATCAAAAATTAAATACCACGCGCGCCACTGTGCCGAAAGGGTAAATGTATATGTTTAACATCAGGACTCTTTAGGGGAGGGGAATGGCCACAGACTGGTTCATAAACGAATCGAAAAATTAACAACATGGTTTGGGGTAGCGAATCCTATTCCTTATTTCCTTCTTCTGGTATTGTTCTCAACACAAAATAGCAATTTATAAACATGATCACATGGTTTTGTCACATCATATATTCATAAAAAGGCACCCTTTTTAGTTTCCTATTTCCTAGATTTCGTTTGGTGCAAGTTCAGGTATCGTACTTATCACTAGCCCATAATAAAAGTTTTGTACTTATATTATAACACCAAAATTGTAAATCCAGTTCCGGTCACCAATCTTGCAACAAATACAAAAAATAACTCGTTTAGTAACACAAAGACTTACTTTCTCTAAGTTATCGTTGTAAAACTACTACATTCCTTACAAATATTGGAGGTGATTAAAACACGTCCCTTTTGTTTAATTTCATTACAATAAATGGTAAGAAAACAGAGTAAATAAAAACAACCATAAAAAACACACATTTCAACAGCTCACTCTATATCTGTTTCCACGTAGATTAAAAAAAAGAACTAACCTGTGAGCAATAAACGCTAAACAAACAATTACTCTCCAAAATACATATGAACACTAAGAAAGTCCTCCACCCCCCCACCCCCCCCCCAATCTTAATTATACACATATTTAAAATCAATTCTAGTACAAACTATATTTTCGTTAAATCCCACGCCATTAATTTGGCTTGTGTAGTATAAAAAACACCCCTATGACACTCACTTAAAACCCATTGTACAAGTTGATCAGACTTGAAGCTATTTAAGTTGTACGAAATGCAACTATATGAGAAAGTTTTTGTGATGTAATTATATGGAATTATACATCTTCAAAATTATCATTCACAGAATATATATTCAAATACCAATTATCAAATAGAGCGGCTAAGTAAGATTATTATGTGTTAATTTGTTAAGTTGCAAGTATGGTGAACAAACTATTTACGATCTTCTGTTATAAAGACCACGCAGTTTTGTGGACTGAAAGGCACCTGGATGGACCCAAACCATTTTTCTTTTGGAAGCTTCGAGAAGGAAATGTCACTTGATATACCCCTTCAGTGTACGCATCTCTTCACTTCCTTCCTGACGAGGAGCCGAGTAGGTCGATCTGATGACATCTTAATCGGTTTTCTCAAATTCACGTGTCGGCATTGTCATGCATAATTTATCGTAATAGTCGGAGTTATTATTAACTCTACAACGTGTGAAATATCTAGCAAGAAAACTATTTATCTACTTAAAAAAAAATAGCTCTACAACAAGATAGAACTTTAAATTAAAAAATAAGACATCATCCCTTTTTAATTATCATAATACAGAACAGCAATTTGGACCCAATCCAATCATCAATCAATGTCACCCTAATGGTGGCGAACAAACATTAATCTTTCAGGAAAGCTCTGTTAAACGTACAGTGATCGTTGCCGGATCAAGCTGTGACGTTTTATAACAACAGATGATCAGATTTATAAGATTTTATTTCTGCACGATTGGCTCAAAGGTCAACAAAAAAAATGCAATTTTCCAGATTGTTTTTAATGCTGACGAGTCAAAGTTTATATATGCCCTCAAAATTTCGATAGACAAGATATGAAAAAAAACTTCAAGAAAGATATATGGTCAAAAAATATTAGGAAAAAAAAATCTAATGAAAAGTATTTGTGAAAACATTTTAGACCAAAAGATTATTCCTACGAGAGATGGATTGTAGCAACTAGTGATGAAATAAATTTGCAAAAGGGAAGTGTGCGAAAGTTTTTTGATAATTTAAGAAGATTAGTTACCTCTTAATTATTTCCACATTGGTTGATCAATGTTTGTCAATACAAAAAAACATCTGCTATATATCACTTGATACTAACTGATATATCAGTTACCAAACCACCCTATGTCGTTGGCTACTTGTATGTTATTTTAATTATTATAACAGTGATTTTTCAACTGCCTCAGATATATTTATATACCAAAGTAAAAAAAGTTTATTTTTTTTTAATTTGGGATGTTGCTCTAGTAACAGCACTGTATATTTCTCAATCAGTAAATTACAAAGAAATTTCCATTACCATTATACATTGCAAGTAAACGGCAAACAAATGATAACTATAATCAAAATCAAGGCCTATTTTAATATATTACATTTTGTAATAACAGACATAAATATTAATAAACAACAGATAGCTGAAGCATCATCTAACATTAGTGATCTTAACCCACTTTAGATATCATAATACTGAAAATTGAAAAATGACACCTGGACAAGTGGAATTCGAACCCGGGTACCAACGACTTAGGTACGCCAATGCTCCTAACCACTGAGTTATCCAGTATTCCCGGGCCCTTGCCCATGTCATTCTTCACTCATATGTTAAGGCAGAGACTAGATGTGACGTGCAGAAGTCGTCAGCTTAAAAACATGTGATATAAGGAATCACAAGCCATCAGACACACGCAGCCACCTGCGTCTCGGGTAGTTGCATATCAGCCAATTGACAATTAACCAGATAATTGTACGGAATGCCTATATATTATAATTAAATGAATCAGATAGCTGAAGCTAACATCTAACAATTTCATAATATGAAATAACAAAGAGTGTCACAGCCCATCTAAAATGTTAGATGAATAGCTACAGCTATCCGATTCATTAATATATATATATATATATATATATGCAATCCCGTACAATTATCATATAATTGTCAATTGGCTGCCATAATTGCCAACTACCGAGACGGCAGGTGGCTGCGTGTCCTGATGGCTTGTGGATCCCATATAATCACATGTTATAACGCTTGACGGACTTCTCACGTCCATCTAGACTCTGCCTCTGAAATATGAGTGAAGATGATCATGGGCAAGGGACGAATCCTGGAAAACTCAGTGGTTAAGAGCATGGCGTACTAAGCGAAGGTCCCGGGATCGATTCCCAGGTCCAGGTGTCATTTTTTTCAATTTCCAGAATAGCTCAACATATGTTTTTATCACTAGAATCCAATCCAAACGAAGGACAATTTATTTGCATCATGAAAGGTTAGAAAGGTAATTAAGAAGGGAAGATGCTAAAAAACTTACCCATACATATTTCACTTATTTTTGTTCAATTATTAAAATATTATAGTTTGTTTTTGTATCAAAACACTCACAAAAGATATGGAGAAACGACAGAAACTAAAATTAAATTATTTGGCTTTCGAAATTATTGACATACATTAAAAAAAGTAGCACTATTGTTTGGTCTTTTAGTGGCACTTGCCACAAAAAGTATTAAATTATTTCATGAAGAATGACTGCCTCACCATCCTGACGTGTAAAACTCCTAATATGACTGTACTACAGCATGGTAGTAATCATAGATATGTGGCTGCTGCAAGGTAAATATTACTACAGTAATTTAATTAGATCATATTTAGGGATGATAGCCTCTAAGATAAAAAATTAACCCCACTCATATTTAAAAAAAGAAAATTTAAATTTTTTTTTAATTTCCCACTCAAAAATCAACTTCCATTCACTCTTCACGTTTGCTTATCATTTTGCATCCCCTGACCCTTTTTTAAGAAAGACTGTATTTTTTAATTCAGACAATCAACCTTCAGGTTAAAAAAACCCAAAAAAAAAATCCCCCCGTTTGAAAGAGCTAAAAGGTAATTTTGATGATACTTAGCCCCTTCATAATAAAAAAATTTTTTAAAAAATAATTTAAAACCCCATGTTTATATAATAAAATTTTCCCAAAACAAAAATGCCTTTTGCGATTTTATATACAGTTTTTTCAAATTTAATTATTTTAAACCCGACGAGCAAATGATTAATTTTTATTTGAGGGTTATCATTTGTGGGCTATTTTTTTTTTATCACTAGTTATCACATTCGGGATAAAAATAATTTTTTTAAGCAAAAAAATGAAAAATTTGGAGATTCAAACTTCTCTTCAAAATTTAAATTGCGCGGCGCTATCCGAAACGACACTAACCCATTTTTTCATGTCTGTCACTGGAACTCCAGAGTACAAAACCATATTCTTTGACGTGTTAAAAACCCCAAACGTCAACTCTAGGGGGGGGGGGGGGGGGGGGGGGGGGTCTGGGGGGGGGGGGGACCTTTACCGGTTCCCTGGAAAGGGCCCGTTATTTCAAGGGTTTTTTTGGAATTTTAACAATTTATTCCATTCAACAAAAAAATGGCATTTTTTAGAAAAAATAGCGTGGTCAACAAAAATCGTTCAAAAATCCAACCAAAAACTAACCCCAAAACAAAATAACATTTTTAAACAATTTGTATGGGTCGTCAAATTGTTCACTAAATCAAACCAAATAGTAACCAACTCGAGAATCGAAATAACAATGGGAAAAGCAAGCCTGGGCGGTGATGTAGCGGCAAATCGCGTGCGGGAAAATTGTCTGCTTGTGGAGGAGGTGGACAGAGTCAAATGCTATTGGCGAATTTATGAGTGGGGTCTATTTTTACCTGACCCACCCCCCGTTACTAGTAATACAGCGCTCATAAAGATAATTGCAATGCCAGCGACCTAAAAAAATGCAACAAACACATTTTACAGCCCATTCCTTAAACTTTCAACTTTTTCCCACAAATTTTTTTACGGTTCCCCCAAAAAAGGGTCGTTTCCCTTTGAGGGGAAAGCTATTCCCGGGGTCCCAGACCGAGGGGTTGACTACTTTATTTTTTTTTTGAAAGCCACCCATTATGTCAACATGAATTTAATTATTTACTTTCCAACTGAAGAAATTTAACTTTTTTAACATGTAAAAAATCAAGAATGATAAAAATTTTTAAAAAATTATAGATTTTCGTTAAAATGTGGATAAGATATAATACCAATTTTTTCTAAATATAAAAAAAAAAAAACAATTTATTATTTAGCATGAATACAAACTCCCCCTTATATCGTAGTCTTCAGTGGTTAAAAATTAGAATAATTGTCAGCTAAGTTCCAACCGCACCCGAAAAACCCCCCCCTAGCACGTTTTTATATAAAAATTGTTTCCTTGGTTTTGATTTCCTAAGTTGCGATTCAATAATTGGGTTTTTAAACTGTCAAAATCAGCTGAGTTTGTGTTATTTTTAATTCACTATATTTTCAAACTTGCTACCTGACATTTCATTTGAATTTAAAATATTGATTTTTTTTAGAAAAGATTTTTTTGAAGTGGACTTTTTCTTTGAATTTGGGTTTTATTCTTTGGTTTAAAGCTTTTTTTTTAAAAACGACGGAAAAACGGAGTGCCCAAAAGACAATTTAAAACAAAATGCTAGGTTTTCAAATCCCCATCTGATGATTATGTTGTAACCCCCTTCGCCCCGGGAATTTAAATTCATTATTTTTAACGGGAGACTGTCTCCACATCAAGAAATGGTTTTAAATAAACCCGATGTGCGAGGAACTTATAAAAATGAAGGTGGGTGCAAAATTATTTCATCAAAATTACCCGAGCAAAACCCCACCAGCCCTTTTTCCCAGTTTATTTTTTCATTTATGTGAGTTATATAAAATTTAATCCAAATTCATCACCAGAATCATAACCATGGGTTTAAAGCCAAAAAGCTTAAATTCAAGCCACAAAATTATTTATCTAGTTTCCAATTTGTAAAATTTAAAAAAATTTAAATGATCCAAAATAACCAGCCTGCAAAATTTGGGAAGTTTTTGAAAAATACAAGAGAATTTTAGCTAGTTTTTTTTATTTGATGGCTTTTTCCCAAAAATGACCTCCATTTTTTTTCCCCATCACGTCAGGATTTTTTGTAAAATTTAAATATCGATATTTTTGCTATATTCTTTGGAAAAGGAATTCAAATCGAATACTTTTGCATTAATATCTTTTTAATATGGTTTTTTATCCATTTAAATCTATGTAAAAATAATCGTTTCTTGGTGAGGCAAATTAATTTTTAAAAAGCAATTTTTTTTTAATTTTTTTTTTTTTTTTTGTATAGGTTTAAATGGATGAAAACCACTTTTGCCAGATCGCGCGAGCCGCCTCTGGTCGAGAGAAAAAGAAAATGTCCCCTTGAGTTTAAACTTTTTACATCAAATTATGGGTGCAGTTTCTAGAAGAAAGCCACCACATACTATTTTAATTTGTTTTTATTATATAACTTACATAAAATAGACGATTGACCAAGAGGAACAAATATTATGGGTGTGTACATGAAAGTTTGAAACAAATTTTAACTGAGAAAAGAACAAAACAAAAGTTTATATTTAAGTACGTTTTCTTTTTCCTTTGAAACTTCTTTTTTTTGACGTTCTTCTTTATGTACAATCTCAGGCCTATCTCGTGTTAACATCCAACAGTAGTCAGCGAGCTTGTTCTTGTCCCATCCTACTTGATATTTGTGCTCCATATCTTGATGTCTTGTTGGAACCTTTCACCCTGTTCTTCGCTGACTGATCCTAAATTTCGGGAAAACACTCATGGAGCAACCAACGCTTGAAATTGTCCAGCGTATTCATAAACAATGCTTTATAGTCAGGATCCTTGTAATTACCCAGAAATTTACATGACGACATCTTTGAGTAATACAAGCTTATTTTTCCCTTGTTGTCATCTTAGTCTCAAATTCTAATCTTCATAAGCTTGTGGATATCTGGACCAAAAAAGATTACTCTCTTTCAACTTGGCTTAGTATAAACTTGGACACTTTTTGCACAGAATTTGAAACAATCACCATATTTTAGAATATCCTTGACAAACTGCTTCATTACACCTAATTTTGTATGCAGAGGGGTAACAATACATTTTTTAGATCAAGTAAGCAGTTCCGATCACATTCTTGGTGCCTTGTTCAAGCTTTGTTTTTTCAGCCATTCTTCTTAGACCAACATTGAGTCTATCACCGTGAAACATTGGTGTATAACCCGCCTTGTTGACCATAATCATAGAGATAACTTCAAATCCCCGCAAATGATTCAACCGTGGTTGGCATATTTATTTTGTCGAGGATGAGAGCCAGGCTTTCATAGCGTTCTTTTAAATTCACCGAGTGTCCAACTGGTACAAGATGCATACTGGCTTCCATGATGAAGAAGGACAGCTTTAAGGCTCCTTTTCGATGAATCTATAAACAGCCTCCATTCATCTTCATCGAGTATGTGATATTACATTGCTCATCAATCCGGGAACATCAGAACAATAGACCAGGTTCTCCTCTTCCTCAAAATACTTAACAAATTCTTTTTCTCGATTCCTGTACAATAAAAATCGGTTACTTTGGCCAATAAGTTTTTTTCTTTCAATCTGGAGCCTAACAATTCAGCTGCCTCTTTCGAAAGGCCCAGATCTCTAGTCAGATAATTAAGTTCAACCTGAGAGAAGGGCTGAGGTGAATCGCCTTCAGAGGCTTATATTCGTATCGAGCCGTGAACTTCTGGATGTTTCGAGTCTGAAGACTCTGAAGAGATGACTGACAATTCAGTTGGAGGCAAAGGCACTGGCACATCAGTCTATGAGGAACGGTCGTATGGCCGATGAAATGTTATCAGGATAAGAGATTAGCTTTGATTTTTGCAGTTATAGCCACGGACATGGTAGGAACAAAAAGTAAACAATCATCAGAGTGGTTTTTCGGCTCCCTCCATGTCATAGAATCCCAAATCGTAAATCAGTCTTCTTTCCTTTTGAGACATAAGCGTAGACCATTGAGACACTGCATACAAACTTTATGAGAAGCCCACGATGTGTCCTGGTCTCCGAGTTCATGCCAAAATACGTAAGATAAAGTTGTCTTACATAGACTGTAATTGCTCCTCATGTGATTTTTAATAACACTATATTCGCCGCATATGTAACAAAAGTCATTTGGCAATCTTTCACAACGTCTCGAACTCGAAGCCGTGTTTCACGAAACGCACAGAAAAAAGCAACCGTTAAAATTGATGTACTTACGGTAAGTTACGATCTTCTGGGTTAAAGAGAGATAAACTGAGTCCCTCATGCGGACAACTCTTTTATTTTTCTTTTCTGGTAACTCCAGAAAATTTTCGAGAGAATTCAGTCTTAAGAAAGATAACACGTACAGGATCAAAGCTCGAAAAAATATAAGGTGACTTCTGATTACGCTCGCTTAGCGAGCGTTCCTGCGAGGTCAGCAAACCCCAAAGATAAAGAACTGAGATAAGTATTTCACACGACGCTATTTGTAGAGAGAGGTCACGTCTGGAGGGGGGGGGGGGACGGCAACGGGAGGTTTGTCACAGAGGGATATTTGTAAGTTTCACCACGGTGTAATGATGGTCAGGAAGGGAGGGAAGAAATTAAAACGCCGAAATTATTTTTAATTAATGTTCATAAAAATCCAATTCAAATTGAATTTTACTAGCAAACGTGACGTGATATAATTTTTTCATTTTTTTTCACTAAAAATATATAAAGTTCAGCTATAAATTCCCTTGTATTTTTTTCATCGTAAGGCCTGTGTAATTAGTTATAATTTTTTTTTCTATATTCTAATTTTCCGGCATTTGGTTCCGTCATGGAAACATATTATAGACTATGTTTTTTTTTATAAAACTTGAATTGTGTTATATCACAAAAAAATTATTTATAACTCTCATTGTTTAATTATAACATAATTTATCTTATTATGTTAAAGAATGGTTGGATTTTATAATCCAATCCAAAGAATATATATTTATTGTTTGGTATACAAAGTAATTTTCTTCCGGTCAAGTGAAATACTATTAACTTGTTGTTCTGTAAATTGGGAATGATTTCAGGTTATTCTAGCGTGTATTAGTGATGCTTTTACAGGAATAAGTTAAGGAATTCTAAATACTATTAAAAATCTAAGACAAACAAAAGATTCAAGTTTTTTTTCTTTCTTTATGAAAATGTGTTACCCTCATACATGGTTTATTCTCAAGGCAGAATAGTTATATTGTTGAGGATATATTTTTGTTTTCTGTGGGGTTTTTTTTGGTAAGGTATTGTTGAATATACATGACTAGGTTTGAAGCATTATGATTGTGGCTGATTGTCAAAATAACCAGGTATGTCAAACAAGATTGTAACTATCCTACCCCCCCACCCCATCAGTAGTCCAAGATCATGGATTCTCGTGCAGTGAGCTTGGCCTATTTCTCAGCCGGAAGCTCTGAAGGAGGCGATACATTACTTCTTTTTTTTCACAGCTACTACCAACTATTAGCACATGCGAGAAGATTATGTAATATATATGATAATTATGTTTATCATAAGTAACCTATTATGTTTTCATGCAACACCTATAATGTAGGTCCCTTAGGTCAGGTATATATTATTTTCACAAAATTCTAGACTATTACACATAAAACGTGTGAACACAAAAACCTATTTATGTAAAAAATTGTGAATTGATGAGAAAATTTCCCCTGTCAATACCCAGATCTACAGACAAAAATGGACTAAAAACTGCCAAAATATATTATTGGATATACAATAAATAGCGTGTACGACACCTGTAACAAGCCCGAGGCTATCAATTAACCTACATTTCCACATCCGATTAATTCACCCACCACATCAACCCCCCCGAGATTATTTTTCGTGAGCAGTGTATTCTGATGTCAATTAACTACTTTACACATCCAGTTGATTCCCCCCACCCCCATCAACCCCGGACCCACAGCGGGGTGGAGGCCACCTACCCACTAGTAAGGGCTTATGGGTTTAGCCCATTTTATTTTTATTTGTGCTCGTTAGATTATTAATGTGTGCCCCAGCCAGTAGATTTTATTGCACGCCCCTTACTTTTTAATGTGTTCCCAATGGTTTGTATTTTGAGCCCATTGAATGGGATGGACGTGGGGGGAGCGAGCAGTCTCGGGAACTTCTTCCACAACGTGCCCCGGCCCGGAGGAAGGGGGAGTATCTCTTGCCGATTGTCTAACATCGAGTGTGAGCTTTTGGTAATGTCTCGCTGTAATGTTCCCTGATTCCCTTTCCACATCCGGGTGCCTCAGGTCATTACTCAGTGTCTAAACATGTTCAAACAGGAAAATACTGGCTGGCACTGGTCTCAGTAAGGCGTTGTGACCCCCTTTTCACATCCGGTGCCCCAGCTCATTAAACGGTGACTAAACCTGCTAAAACAGTAAATATGGGTTAGCACTGGCACCGCTGTGAATTTCCCCTAACCCCTCCTTCCACATCCGGCGTCAATCGGATGTGAATATATAGGGGGGTCGCTTGGTTGTCTATTTATAAGCATCTATAGAAAAGGATCACAATAGACCAATTAAAGCAGCTGGTAAATATTGTTGACGCTGTGCGTACCGTAACATTGTGTGAACTAATCGTAGATCAAAAGTACTAGGTGGATAAACTGAAAGTGGCCAATACAAAGTTTCGGGAGACGCCTAATAGCATATCTAGATGACGAGTTTTGTGTATTTTTATCCTGTCGTTTGATACCCTAATTGATGAAGACGTCTGTGATCTTAATAAAGAAAAAACTGATATTTACCTGCGCCGGAGTAAAACACGGTTACACCTACCCTTAAAGAACTTTGAAGGTGTTTAAGAGACGAGAAACAGAATCGAACAGTTAACAACAACAGGTATTATCTTCCCTGGCAGTTAGAACAAGTTAACATAAATGCCAGAGTTAAGACGTGTAGTACTTAATTGCACAGTGGACAGGTTAAAGACTCAGCTAATCATCCAGCACGTTTAGTGGTCAGGTACGCTCACCATGCTAGAACCGGGTATATTAAATTAATGTTTGTGGGTCATACAATTGCGAGGCGTGCCTATATGACAGCATAAAATATTCACAGTATGACCGGTGAGCGTAATTTACAAAGTAGTGAACCAAGACAGAGAGGATCGAGGAAACATTGAGTTCTGTGACTCTACCTATCACACGATAAGAGCGACTAAAGTACTCCCCTATGAAGAATCGAGGAGACTTACCTGTGTAGTATGACATGTGCTGTGTACAATTTCCGCAAAGAGGACGTTGTGGTCTGCTGCCCAGGACTCCAAACCCACCACAACCCTTCACGATGCCACATCCACCGACCCCACCCCCAAGTCACCAGCATACCCACCGCAAGAGTCGTCTGCTTACCAGACATCAGAGTTACCCGCGTGCCCACCACCAACGGAGGAGGAGGTAAAGTTCGAAGAACCCATAAATTTCGAGGATTTAATAATGTACAAAACTTATTCAAATGTTAAAATTAGGGGTGAAACGCCAATAAACAACATAATCGTTCTGGGCAGTTTCCAGTAACGTCTTCCTTCCAAAGTCTGTCTATTATTTGGATTGTAAACGTTTTAAAATCCAAACCACGCTGTATGATATATATCGGAGGACAAAGTGTGATGTTTAAAAGTGAATTAAAATATTTGGCGCGCTCATGTTGCCATAGCCTCACCTGACCCCGTTACTATTCTCACACAATCTGCTGACGTCATCTGAGTCTAGTGGTGACATTTTTAAACATGTATAAGATAATTCAGTTTGTGAGTAGAGGGCGTTGCTGCTTGAGCGAAGTGGACAGGGATTTTTTATTTACACCATTTCTTTCGCTGCATCACCAGTTGCCATTATGTCATTTAAATGTAGCGGGTCATGTGCAAAGCTCTCAATCTAATTCAACACAAACATCATTGTCATCGAAATCCTAAAAAATCCTGCCCCCAGGAAGCCTGTTGGGACTAGGAGGTATTGTGTACTGCATTAGACCAGATCGAAAAAGAGGAATACAATCGTGTCAAGTGCTTAAACGAATTCGAAAAAAAAAAAGCTATAACGTTGTGCTAGCGGTAGAGGCCAGTATGAGCTAAAACATTATGTATTTGAAGGTGTGGGAAGAGTAAGAATGCCGTGTAAAAACTTTGAGAGATTGTCAATAGACGTTCTAGCGCCTCTCAAGTGTCCTGAAGTATTTTGGAGTTGACTCCTACTCATTTTCTAGATGGTAGATGAATGATATTCTCTCCTGATATTTTTTATTAGGTTAAAAGAATGATATATGTTTTTTTCTTGCTATCACAATTTTTTGCACTCTAAAACTCTCAACTTAATACCCCGTAGTGATTACAAGACCTAATAATATTAATATTGCTGCTTGTAAAAAAAAACCTCCATGTGTTGTTGTTGGGATTGCACGCTATGAATGTTTTAAATTAATTGCTGATTGTAACAACAACAAAAACCTAAGAAAACGTTGCTATTATTTTAAAATATCCCTAGAACATGCTGTTTGGAAATCCTGGATATTCAAAGACAGGGAAGAGCTAGTAATATTTACGTGACAACTTTGCCGGAATGAAACTGGTAGACTGGTAAATGTTATACTTTTATTTCTTACACATGTGTGTAATATAAACGTTATCAAAAAAAAAAAGGCTTGATTGTACAATATAAAATATAAATATATATATATTTATAAATTAATGAGTAGAAAGGATAAACCAGTTTATTATTGCAAACAGTTTCACTGTTTATAAATTAACAAAATTTTGGTTTAAGATAGGTTGCAAGCTCACACAAACACACACACACACACACACACACACGTACACAAATGCATTTAAAATTATTATGATAAATCAAACTTATAATCACATGTATTCATTTCTTAACCACTTTCATTCTGCGCTATCTAGCGAAATAAATGAGTTATTATGACTTTTTCAATATCTTGTGATAGTACATACATATCCATATTTTAATATGGTATTATTACTACTCATACCATTAATCTAAATACTCTAAATGGAGTAGGAATAATGAAAGCATTTATGAGGGTAAGTGTACTCGCGCATTTGTGTGGAGGGAGATTTGAAAATATCCTTAGTTTAATAGGGCATTGTTCGAACTCCAAACTCCTCAACCGACCTCACCAGACGACTCCGCTTAGTTACTTGTATAACTCACAAGACCTAAACAATATTAATGATTGTAATTTAATTTTAAAAAAACTTGGTGGTTTCTGCTGTATGCTTTAAGTAAAATTTATTAATCGCCTGCTGTCTGTTAAAAAATAACTAGTAAAAAAATGTGATTATTATTTTTTTTTAAATCCTTAGAATATGTTGTTTGAGAATCCTTAGAGAATCAAAGCATACAGGAGAATGCAATATACATGTATCAACATTGCCAGAATGAAATATTAAATAGCTAAAAGTAGTAAACTTTAAGCTTCAGTGATTACACATGTGTAGTTATTATAGATTTAGCATATATATATATATATATATATAGCCCTGCGTTTGTGGAGATCACGATAATTCGCGAATGTTAGATATGGCAATTTTTTCTTTCAGATGTTCACATTTCAGGTTACCCTGATTGCAAATATATGCTCAGAATTGTCGCGATAATTCGCGAAATCGGCGTTTTAGCGCGATATTCGCGATTTTCGGCATTCGCGTTAATATTTTGGGATATTGAAAAAATAAATTTTTGTGTAATATTTTGTCTTTGTGACTTGTACATACTTTTCCCGGACCAGCTGCGCTAAATCTTACTTTTTTAATAAGTTGACAGCACATTTTTTGCGGACTAGTGTTTCTTACCGTTTTGTCCAAACAAAATGTAATTTTTGGTTTTCACTTCAATATGTTTAGTTTACCTGTTTCAAACATTGTCCTGGTAGTCTAGTTTTAACCCAACAAAGTCACCTTAATCACGAAAGTTTGGTAAAAACCACTTTTTAATGCTTTTGTCTTAATTCGATAATTTCGTCGCAAAAATAGGATTTTTGTAATTCACCGCTTATTCACCGCTTTTGGGAAACTTAAAAACGAAACTGGGCTTTTTTATTTCACCATAAAAGCAGGGCTCTGTATAGAAAATATATATGCAATATATAATATATATATATATTTGTTTGGGCTGTAGGATATGAGTTATACAGGAGGGACAAGTATGCTATTAATATTATCATTTCCACCAGTTTCACTGCTTAAATATTGGTTTATAATTTTAAATAATATGGATTTAAAGTAATTGTATTTATAGATTAGGAGGGGGGTGTTTGGGTGTAGACGTTAAAACACAAACATAACAGTTTAAGAATATTTATTTACAATCAACAGGTTTATTTGATCGTGTATGTGTTTAATTCAACGTCACTCTGCAAGAACTTACATTTTACATGTTTTTAAATATATGTTTGTTACACCTTCATTACACTTTTGGGTGTTTTCCCTGTCAATTTTATCATTCAACCATGTCAAATTCAAATATTTACAACTTTCATATCCTTTACCATCCAACTATGCCAAATGAGACTTTATATAAATCTATGTAATTGCAAAAATTAACTCTAAAACTTTAAGACCATTTATCTTATATTTGTTTGATTATTCAATATTACATATTATGGTATTTTAAATTGTTATGAGCTTTTAAATGATAATATTTTAAAATGTTATTCTTGTCAGTGCATGTGTTTCTTATCAAATTATAATCATTCAATTATGTCAAATAAAACGTCTTATACAACTAAGTAATTGAAACTTGAATTTATTTTAAATAGGGAAAATCATGGTGGCAATAGATTTTGACGACATAATTTATAACTTTTACATAAGTTCATAAAAAAATATCTAGAAAAAAATCACGGGCGTCTATTTAACTTTTACATAAATTCATATGTTGTAACATTTTAAATATCTATAGATAGTGTGTTTATTAATTCCCTTAATACAAATAAAAATAAATTAACCTAGTTTATATTTCCATCAAACAATAATATAAATTTAATAAATTCACTAAACAAAATAATAGAAAATTAAATGAACAGCTTCTATATTTCCTGCAAGCTGTTAAAGTATTTAAGTATTGAGTATACTATCAAACATAAGAATATTTTGTTATTATAGACCCTCAAAGATTTTTCTACCTCTAATATACTACCCTTTTCACCGCATGTGTTTCTTATTCAATTTGACAATAATTTTGATATGGGGTAGTAATTAAATTTTCAACAAGATGTAAATCTGTTCTAGCAATACATAAAGCTGTTAACACTTTTATGTATAATAGTATCTATGTTTTATTTTACGTGTTTTCAAATAAGACTTTATTCATCCTCTTCTGACGTATTTAGGGAGGTTTTTTTCTAATAGGTTTTACAATCTCCCTCCATGCAAATGTGGGTACACCCCTTTTAATTCGGCCTAAGACTGTTATATATTTCTGTGAAACTTTAAATGATCATATTTTAAATTATCTACATTGTCACTGAAAGTAAAGAACCACAACAAACGGGGGTGATATCTCCTCCAGCACCCATCATGTCAGAGGAACGGGTTAGAGGGGAACCACAACAAACTGGTGGTGATATCTCCTCCAGCACCATCATGTCAGAGGAACGGGTTAGAGGGGGAAGCACAACAAACGGGGGTGATATCTCCTCCAGCACCATCATGTCAGAGGAACGGGTTAGAGGGGGAAGCACAACAAACGGAGGTCTTATCTCCTCCAGCACCATCATGTCAGAGGAACGGGTTAGAGGGGGAAGCACAACAAACGGGGGTCATATCTCCTCCAGCACCATCATGTCAGAGGAAAAGGGTTAGAGGGGGAAGCACAACAAACGGGGGTGATATCTCCTCCAGCACCATCATGTCAGAGGAACGGTTAGAGGGGGAAGCACAACAAACGGGGGTGATATTCTCCTCCAGCACCAATCATGTCAGAGGAACGGGTTAGAGGGGGAAGCACAACAAACGGGGGTGATATCTCCTCCAGCACCATCATGTCAGAGGAACGGGTTAGAGGGGGAAGCACAACAAACGGGGGTGATATCTTCTCCAGCACCATCATGTCAGAGGAACGGGTTAGAGGGGGAACCACAACAAACGGGGGTGATATCTCCTCCAGCACCATCATGTCAGAGGAACGGGTTAGAGGGGGAAGCACAACAAACGGGGGTGATATCTCCTCCAGCACCATCATGTCAGAGGAACGGGTTAGAGGGGGAAGCACAACAAACGGGGGTGATATCTCCTCCAGCACCATCATGTCAGAGGAACGGGTTAGAGGGGGAAGCACAACAAACGGGGGTGATATCTCCTCCAGCACCATCATGTCAGAGGAACGGGTTAGAGGGGGAAGCACAACAAACGGGGGTGATATCTCCTCCAGCACCATCATGTCAGAGGAACGGGTTAGAGGGGGAAGCACAACAAACGGGGGTGATATCTTCTCCAGCACCATCATGTCAGAGGAACGGGTTAGAGGGGAACCACAACAAACGGGGTGATATCTCCTCCAGCACCATCATGTCAGAGGAACGGGGTAGAGGGGGAAGCACAACAAACGGGGGTGATATCTCCTCCAGCACCATCATGTCAGAGGAACGGGTTAGAGGGGGAAGCACAACAAACGGGGTGATATCTCCTCCAGCACCATCATGTCAGAGGAACGGGTTAGAGGGGGAAGCACAACAAACGGGGGTGATATCTCCTCCAGCACCATCATGTCAGAGGAACGGGTTAGAGGGGGAAGCACAACAACGGGGGTGATATCTTCTCCAGCACCATCATGTCAGAGGAACGGGTTAGAGGGGGAACCACAACAAACGGGGGTGATATCTCCTCCAGCACCATCATGTCAGAGGAACGGGTTAGAGGGGGAAGCACAACAAACGGGGGTGATATCTCCTCCAGCACCATCATGTCAGAGGAACGGGTTAGAGGGGGAAGCACAACAAACGGGGGTGATATCTCCTCCAGCACCATCATGTCAGAGGAACGGGTTAGAGGGGGAAGCACAACAAACGGGGGTGATATCTTCTCCAGCACCATCATGTCAGAGGAACGGGTTAGAGGGGGAACCACAACAAACGGGGTGATATCTCCTCCAGCACCATCATGTCAGAGGAACGGGTTAGAGGGGGAAGCACAGGTGTCCACGTCCACCACGTTCATATCCTCATCCTCATAGTCTTTATCGTCGATGGAGGGGAGCATATGCGGCGTCAGTGGCATGTGGAAATGGCAAAGGACATCATGGACGTCGCAATCCTCTACTTCATCAAAGGGACGCTTCTTGGAAGAGGTGAAGGTACTGTCGCTGCATGTGATGGAGGGTGACGGCGGACATGTCTCCAAGCAGGTAGGGGCAGGGTCAATCTACCCCTGTAGCATCCACCAACTCATCAGTGGAATCCTGACAAAGAGTCATCGGGCATGAGGAAGACCTCTGACTTTGTGATCTCGTTCTTAAGCAAAGATTTGTTGTTCATTTTCTCCAGAGTTTGAGTGAATGGAAAGGTGTTATCCTTGTCCGTATCATTCAGTACAGATTCCTCAGAGCTCCTGGTGTTGGTCCCAGAGAGAGGGCTCAGGACACCACCATCTTCGCAAGGAGTATCTTTGTAGAAACCAGACGGTGTATAGCATCATGGGTGGGAATGGACCTGTTGTTTCTATAACTTCTCTCTCTCCGGCCTCTTTTTGCAGGCGTTTCATTGTGTTTTTGATCAGCACCGATCTTCTTAAGGAACTCTCGGGGTATTTTTATTTCTTCAGTTTGTTTTTAAATATTTATCACTGTGCGTCGTTCCTCTTTGAGATGGTATTGGGCACTGATCATGGTGGGCCTAACCTTGGCAATGATCCCATTTCCGCTGCACAAATTAGAGCCATATTTGTGAGTGGTGTCAAAAATGTCATCATCGCTGTTGCCATTGTCTCGCACTTTACCATCTCTAAGCAGAGCAGGAGTGTTGCCTTAAGGTCAGGCGTAAAGTCGTTACTGCTGCGTGCACCTGCAACACATTCAGCTCCATCACACCTTGGCTGTTGTGGGTCAATAAGCATGTACCGACGACATAGAAATAGTTTTACACGGTTGCGAATAATTAGTTATTGTTACGGTTATTTATATAGTAATATTTATCAAAACGATATACAAGAAATTTGTATATATATATATATATATATATATATAAGGTGCTCCCAAGGTGCATTAACACATAGCTTACCATACCAATGGTTTAAACCTAGATTCCCTTACCTAAAGAAAAAGTATTGTAAACGCTAAAATGTATTATGTATGAGCCGGATGTAATGTAATATAATTGAAAAGTGCGCGCTACTCCAATATAACTCACGTTGATCATTGTTAATAGTTTTCTAGTGATATACAGTAGGTAACAGAGTAGATTATTTCATTTATAATTATTGGTGTAGTGTTTCTTCAACACTCTAAAGCCTATTATATAGTTTCACAAAGTTTAGGAGATTTTTAATGTTTCTATAGACCTATAATTTACTTTCACAAAGCTTAGAGGTTTTTAATAAATATTTATTTTAAGATAAAAGCAAGAGAAAGTATGGGCGGTGCACTGTACCATTTATTTATATAAGTTATTGTAAATATATTATAATTATATATCTTATTAGTTTATTTATTCATTAACTATTGAAGAAGTTCCTATTGTTGATGCCAAGCTGATTGCTATTTTAATCATATTATAAATACAAATATTAAGAAAGTTTGGATTTTTAGACATACATAATAGTAATTGTTGTCTTGCTTTATTCGAACCCAAGATTACTCCTGGAGAAAATGGGTGTCGATCATGAATATATATTTGAAGTGTAGTTAAGAAATTAAACAAGATATAAAGAATATTTGTTCAAACAGGGAATCATTTCACTATATTATAAATAATCCGACCCCCTCAGCCCTTCTAACCATCAGCATAGGTGTTTGTGCATTGTTTATTGTTAGATCAGTACCATTAGTCTCTACTTCATGTTTCTGTCCTCTTGCTATCTCTTTGGATAGTGCTATCCTTTATCTAAGTTCTCTATGCCTCGAAATTAGTTAGTTTTTGTTTTGTCTGGTGATCTGATTGCTTTTGTTGTGGTTTAGACGGTTTTTTGGTCTTTTCTTATATTTTATTGACTCCTTCCACCTTCATTCGCCTTTACTCACTCTTGGAGGCACAAGAACATTACCTGGACCCCTCTAGGTCTATTGTTTTCCCCGCCAAGTGTCGCTGGCGCGGTTTTTCGTTCTGCCGATTTAGTGAGTCGTGTGCTGAGACTTGATCGACCAATAAGTGATGTTTATAGGTTCCGTGAACTTTCACCTGGAAGCGGTCTCAATCTCAATTATTCGTGTGCGTGTGTTAATCAAATTGACTACTCCAAGACAACACCAATCAGACAACAAAAGTGGGTGAGTTGCCTCTACCCATTCCCATTCCACCATACAGTCCATTTGTCCGTGTTTGTAACACTGGTCCTCCAGAGGTTTTTAGTTTTCAGTTCTTGTGATTTACGCTACACCGTACATAGGCCTTATTTTTTATATTATGAAAATGTTTTGTATTTAATCAAAAAATACATATTATTATGTCACAAAATATAATTGAGACCATATTTAAAAATAAAACTTCTTTATTTGTAATTTTATATTAACTCATAACCAGAAAAGATAACACTTTATTAGTGAAGTAAATTTGATACTCTTCCAACAGGCAAACTAACTGGTCATGTGTAGGTTGATTGCTACTCTTTCCCCGTATTTGAATATCTTGTAATTTACGACTAGGCTTGTATTCTACCATCACAACAGTTACAATTGATAAATAAAAAATGAAGTTAGATCTTGTGGTGAATTTGCTATATAAACACCAAAATTAGTTCCTTTTTTTACTTTCTCCTTGGGTATCAACAATAAAAACAGGTAGTGACGAACTAAAAAATTATATATCTTACCTTTATAGTTGATTGTAGATGTAATTTTTTTTTCCTCTCGCAGTGACGTTGAATTAATACACTCACACGATGAGTAAATTGAATTCCTTTTCCGACAGTATTTATACCCTTTCAGTGTGATTAATGCAACTAATGTGGTGTGTCTGGATATAAGTCTCTGCCTTAATATCAATTATCTATCAAAGTGACTGTTACGGACCATGAACTTAACGTATTAATATTGCAACCCCCTTTTCCTATACTAGGGTGAAGATGACTGGAAAATCATCTGAAATAGCCTAATTTTAACAATATGTCTTTATTTGTATAAACAATGAAATAGTACAATATAATAGTATATCAACAAAAATAGAGCGTGCAGCGCGTCTTCCTTCCTAATATAGAAATAGATCCGTTTAGAGTACGAATACCTTAAATCAACAATGCAACAATGCAAAAAATGCGACAATGCAACAGTGCAACAATGCAACAGTGCAACAATGCAACAAGCGCGAACGAATAATTAAAAACATACCAGACAACAATCCTAACTGACTTATATTAAAGCCTATGTTTCTAGGTTCGAAGAACATCCAATCTATAAAGGTGAGCTTTAAAGACTAAGAAATTCAAACTCCCCTGTAGCACACAGGCGTTAAGCGCTTACAACCCTCAACGAATATCATAATAGGTACAATAATAACGACCAAAAGAGGACCAAGTCCCAATCTATCCTATAAGGCCCCGTCTCCTAATATAATGTAATAATTATCCAGACGACACCTAATCCTAAGCATAACTCATGAATAAATACCAGATGGGTTATAAGCCCAAGACGCAGTGTTTCACTTGCACATTCGATAGGATGTAAATATACCAACAAAGCCAATAGGTGAAATTAAATAGGGCTGGAGCCCAAAAAGACGGCAGAAAAGCGACGACATTTACGACTACAGCGAAGAAGCGCATGACGTAGTAAGTTTTAAATATTCAAAAATAAGATTTTACGTGCAGAACTATAAATTTAGACTGTTTTCCCCCATTACGCCGAAATATAATTTTAGTTACAAACATAATAATAATCCCCTGCCTACGGACGCTGTTTCTCACCTTTCTTTCTTAAGTGAATTATTTTTTTCCATTCTACAAACATATTTAAATAAATAAAACATAAATGAAATAATAATATTTACCAACCCGTTAAGGGTTCTTTATATATCAGTCCTTCGAATAAATTGAAATAAAAGTTGTTTCTGGATCCCCAAATAGGGCACATCTTTAAACTATTGCGGTGGGGTTTTGGGCCCTCACCTCACTGCACATATTGCCTGGTCGGCTATCACTCACTCTGGCCCGTAACAAACACTGGGTGACCAGCACACTGCCCTCTAACTCGGCCTACTGGCCGGCATCGACCGCTATCTGGCCTCCCCTCCCAGTCTCACAAAGACTAAAAAGGGGGTCACGACTCCCCAGATTTGACTCCGAGGTCACCTGCCGTCCTCGACCCGGGGATTTTACAACGCCGTCCCTGATTCGGCGGTATGGATGGCCAGGAGCGTCGTAATCGCCGATGCCCCTGACGATCATGTTCGAGCTGGCCTGCGCTCGGGTGAAAAAATCTTACCGCCAGCCCACGGATACGGCTGTCCAGGGATGGGAGGCCTGACATGTCAGGAGAATGCGGTTTGGGACACGGGCGGAGCCCGAGATCAAGCGAAGAACCGGTAGGATTACAGAACGAAGATGATTGTATCTGTATCTACGGAGATAGGAAAAAAAAAATACGGGAGTGGAAATAGAGAAGGATGGACATCACACAGAGCAGGAAAAGCCTGATCTTGTGACGTATTTCAACGGACTGACCGGGCGCAAAAGTGGAGCTAGCTCAACATGACGCCCTGGCCCAACACGCCACCGAACGCAGGTGCGGGTCCCAGCTGCATTTCGCCATCCAGGGTCACCCCCAGCCACCAGACTGAGGCGACCACTGGACCGCGTACCCTCCACGCGAATGTGCTGCAGGGAGCCCGTTCCCCGACGTGTGAACATAATAGCCTGCGTCTTTTGGGATTGGATGGTAAGGGACCGAGCACGAAGGTAGGTCATAGTCCCCGCAACGCGAAGGTAAGTTTGACCCAGACCACCCTTAGCATCTGGGGACTGCGCCAGGATAGCGGTTCGTCTGCGAACTGGAAGAGAGCTGTACCGTGCGAGACGGGCAATGTCTCGCACGAATAGGGAATACAGGATCGGTGAAAGGTAGGAGCCCTGGGGGACCCCTGCCCGAACCGGTCGGGGGGAGGAAAGGGCCCCCTCGACTCCCACTCTGAAGGAGCGGTCGGCAAGGAAGGACTCGAGAGACGGAGGATCGGAGGCGGGATACCCACCCCGGCGAGAGCGGTGAGAAGCCCACGGTGGCTGACGCTGTCGAACGCCCCTTTGACGTCCAACACGACGAAGCCCGTCCGGGCCCAAGTGTTGAACGCGCACGGTCACCAGGTCCACCACCTTGGCGACCGCGTGGTCGTCGACAGGCCCTTCCGAAAGCCGAATTGGTGATCCGGCAGGAGGGGGTTCACCTCCAGCCAGGCCTCCAATCTAGCCAGGATCATTCTCTCCACCACCTTGCCGACGCAAGAAAGGGGGGAGTGGGTCTGTAGGAAGCCGGGTAGGCGGGGGGCTTCCCCGGCTTATGGATCGGAACGACATACGCCGCCTTCCAATGATCCGGAAATTAGAACAGTGTCAGGACGGCGTTAAGGATACGGAGGAGAAGTACGAACGCCTTGCGAGGTTAGGTGAGTGAGGAGAAGGGGGGAAACCCGGTCGAGCCCCAGGCGGACGAGGTTTTGAGCCTCGCCAGGGCCCGAGACAGCTCACGGGGATGACCATCGTAGGTCTGGTAGGGAAGATATCCCTCGACGGGGGAGGAAGGGGTGTTCAGGGAGATCTAACCCAGGAGGCTCCGGATCTCTCACCGGCAATCCGGTCGTCACGCGAAGCTGGCCTCAAACGCCACCGACAAGGCCTCCGCTTGGTCCAAGGCGGCGGACGCCAAACCGCCCGCCACGCGCAACTCTGGATAAGATCGGGCCTGCACGCATCCCCTTCAGATGGCGCCACAGGGAAGATCCTCGTTATATATGTCTTGGAGGCCCCCTGCGTTGAGTAGCCGCCGGCAGCGGGAACGGAGGACTCTGTAGATTCCCTGGCTCGAAGGATGTGAGACCGCTGTCACAGGGCTCGCGCCCTGTCGCGGAGCGTATCTCATCAGTATATTAAATGGCACTTAAAGCACTTCTTATTCTAAGAAGGCAAAAGCCACTGATCAATGACGTCACGCACGTGACATTAGTCAATTCAGGTTGACAATTTAAAATAATAACTTCCTCTTCTCGAAGGTTCGAATAGAGATTTTTAAATGTAACTTGAGTCATTTTCCGGCTCTAGAACCTCCCAGTAAGACAGAGATGTTTTTGTCTTGTATTTGGTTTTTCTAAACTAAACCTTCTCGAAGCTTCCATGAGCAATGGATATATACGAAGGATGGTGCAATGTAAGGGCAGTTGGTGTCCAGAACTGACAGAACTCACTTGGGCACTTGGCGTCCAGCAACACCTGTCCGCGCTCATACAATAGGCCGCTTATATATTTCAACGACATGATCTATTTTCTCATTAAATAAACAGATTCAAAAATAAAAAACATGTCAAGAATAATAAGTGTGTATTAATTATAACTCTTTAATTGGCGCTCGATCACGGGGCTATAAATACCAATTAACTCACAACATCAAAAAACCGGACCGATTTAATTAGTGCTCGACCACGGGGCAATTACCAGCTAATTAAACGGTGTAACTTCAATCGACGCTCAACGCACCGAACCAGAACACTTCAATTGGCGTCCATCGCGGTGCAGTAAAATATTCCAGAACATCACAATTGGCGCACAACGTAGGGACCCAAAATTCCAGAACATTTCAATTGGCGCCCAACGTGGGTCAGTAATAATTCCAGAACATTTCAATTGGCTTCCCAACTTAGGGGCACGAAATACCTCCCCGAGGTAATTAGAGGTGAATCACCGACAATAGCAGCAGAGCAACGCCGAGGACCGATGGAGGCAGCACGAGATACCTCCCCGAGGTAAGCAGTAGAGAACAACGCGGAAGACCGAGATAAGCAGCACAGCAACGCCGAGGACCGAGATAAGATAAAGCAGGAAGCAGCGTCGAGGAAGCAGGAAGCAGCGTCGAGGAAGCAGGAAGCAACGCCGAGGACCGAGATAAGCAGGAAGCAGCACCGAGGACCGAAATAAGCAGCAGAGGACAGCGTCGGGGACCGAGATAAGCAGGAAGCAGCGTCGGGGAATCAGGAAGCAGCACCGAGGACCGATAAAAGCAGCTTACCATCACCAAAGAAGAGTGGGGGTGGAGACGAGTATAAAGAAGAGATCACAGATAAGTCATCAACAGAAACTTAAATTAATTAGTGAAGAATTATTTTATGTCATTTGTGCAATTTGGGGGTGGAACAGTATAATGGTTTTTGTGATTTAAATTAAGGGAACAATAATTAAAAAATGGCAGATTCAAATTATAATAGTGACGCTAGTAGCTATTCTGGAGAGGTAGAAAATGAGACTAGACCTAGGCATCAGTTAGGTCTAGAACAATCAGATGAGGAAATAAGAGAAAGTGAACAGGACAATGAAGAGTCATTTGCAGAGGGAGAGAGAGAAGGAGATAGGACAAAAAAAGAAAGAAATGTTATAGTAGATGAGGAAGAACGAGAAAATAATAGGGAACAAAATATGGAGCAACCGATAGTAGATTTAAATCAACTTATGAAAATGTTACAAGAAAGTAATCAGAGAATGTTACAAGAAATTAATCAGAAAATAGATAAAAGTAGCCAAGAAACTAATCAGAAAATAGAAAAAACTAATCAAAAAATAGATAAAAGTAGCCAGGAAACTAAACACGAAATAATAGATGCAACTAAACAGGAAATAGATACAAGTAGACACGAAATTAATCAAATAATATATGCAAATACCCAAGCCATCAATCAGAAAATAGATACAAATCAGACTAAACTTGAACAAATTAATAAAGAACTAAGTGCTAAAATAGAGTTAAGTAAGGAGGTTTGTGATCAGAGATTTGGTTATGTAGAGCAAAAAATAGACCAATTAGAGACGGTTCACAAAAACTTAGCAGTACAGTTAAATGAGGTAGACACAAAAGTGATAGAACAGGAAAAAGTAAAACAGATTTTGATTGAAAAGCATGAAAACTTAAGGAAAGGACAGTTCAAGTTAATGGAACAGATTTCAGCCAATAAAAATAAAATAGAAACAGTAGAATAAGAATCAATTAAAGGGTTAAAGGAACAGGTAGAACATACACAAACTAATGTTAAGGTAGTCCAACACAACCTTGAAAAAGAAATAAATGAGGTAAAATCAGTACTTGATTCTCAGCAAGACACAAATAAAATTTTAATTAAAGAACAGATAGATGGGATCGTTAATAAGGCAGTAGAAAAACTAGATAAAAAACTTACCGATTTTGTGGTTGAAAATCAAACAAATCTAGGGGAATCTAGTAACTTACACGATACTACCAACTTATTTGCTAAGGGACTAAGAGAAACGTCATTAGCACTTATTCCAAAATTTAAAGGAAAAAAAGGAAACATTTCAGCAGTACAATACATAAATAAAGTAGAAAGAGTATTTAAAGGAGAAAGAATAAACGAAAAAATCAAAATAGAGATATTTTTATCAGGCCTAGAAAATAAGGCAAAATCTTGGACAGATGATATAGAGACCGAACCAGATACCACGATCGAGTCAGAGACCGAACCAGAGACTACAACGCGAACAGAGACCGAACCAGATACTCCAATTCAGTTAGAGATCGAACCAGAAACTACAATGCAAACAGGGACCGAACGAGAGAATACAACCCAATCTGAGGTTGAACCTAATACTATAATTCAATTCAAAAGATCCGATCAGAGATCGAACCAGAGACTACGATTAAAAAGAGTTCTAACTGTAGAAAACAGTCCAGTCTGAAATCGAACCAGAGACTAGGAAGGAAACTAAAAGGAAAAATAAAGAGTTGCTTTCAATACGTGCCACAGAAAGTCTTCGACCCAGGAGGTATTAGCAAGGAATTTAAAACGTCGGATAACTAACATTTTAATTTTAGAAGGGTATTATTTAAATACAATTATATAACTGCAATTAGTATGTAAGTAAATGTTATGTAACTGTAACTATTATGAATCACTAAATAATGTGAAATATTCTATCCAACTTTAGCTATAGTAAAAAAATGTTTAAAATAAAAATTTAAGTAAATTTAAAAAGTATAAATTCAGCGAAGTAAAAGTAATATTTCCTGTGCAAGAGAAGGTTGTGCGTATTCGTAGAAATTATAAAGAAACCATTAACGACCAAACACGAAAAGTTACACTAATCTTTTTTTTTTTTTCTGAAAAGGTTAGAACTAATATTTCTTTTGTCAAAATGAGAGGGGGTCCTTATTGACTTGTAGCTCAGTTCCATACTTGTGTTTAAACAACATTCATTGTTATTTCAACATAGCATTCAAAGTACAGGCATCTTTTGTTGAAAAGCTACGACGACACACACAGACAAGGGTAACTATAATTATTTAAACGTAGTAAGATGTTAAAAGCATAAATTTTACACATAAATATAAATTTAAAGAAACCATTAATGACCATAACTACGGAGAAGCGACCCTAATCTTTTTTTTTTGAAAAAGGTAAAAGGTTTTTATTGTTAAAATGTAAGCCTTAAAACAAGTTGCCGAAATCTTTTGTTATTTTCTACCTCCAAAACAAGATAAAGATAAACATATATTGTTCAAAAGAAGAGAGGAAGTAGTACAATGACAGTTACTTGAAGAGAAAATAATATTTCTTTGACTTAGAGTCAAACCCGGTATATAATTTTAATAAAAAATTATATAATTTCAATTTAAGAAGAAAGTTAGGAAGTTTGATTAATTAATAGACGATCTCGGAAATCTGAATAAATATATTATTTCATCATTGCATTTTTTTAATCAAGATAAGGATTTTAATATTTAGGTGGGGGGTCATTTTAAATTTAATTGATTAAATTTTATTGAGTTTAAGAAGATATTGATTAAGATAGTAACGGAATCACAGAGTAGGCTGATAAGCTGAAGAGTAAGATCTAAGATATCAAGAGAGATTAATTTAGATATGCACTTGAGTGCTTATTACAGTATGTTAAGGTGAGTGGAAATAAGAGGCCAGTATTGTCTTGTTTAAAAGCATTTTTTTTCAGATAGTGAAGATGAGGTCTTTTAGTTGAGATTGAGGTGTATAGGTTAAGGAGATAAGGTTTATTGAGGTTAAGGAAGTGGAGTTAAGGTTTTTTTCAGATATGGTCTTAGCTATGGGCAAGCCATGATCTAGATTATGCAATCATCGTTATGAGTTTAAGGATGGCCCGAGGGCATCTAGCAGCGTTGAGGAGAATTGAATGAGGAAGTGAGGTGTATTAAACCATGAACTTAGATGTATTAAGCCATGATGAATAATTTCATTTTTATAAGTGGTGTGTCAAAGGGATCACCAAGTTCAGGTAGCAGGTATTCACAAACTTTAAAAAGTCAGTACAAATAAATGAGGCAAAGGCCTAAGCTTTCCACTAAATAATATGCGATAATGTTCAATGGTTAATTCTGGATTAAAGTTTAAAGATATTGAGGAGATTATGAAGAAGTTTAAAAGGGTATTCTGTGATTACGTGATGTAATAATGATGTATTAACAAGGATAATGAGAGCTAATTAGGGTGTTCGACCTAATTAGGCTACTATAAAAGATTTTATTATAATTTCATTTTTTTAAATGCCTAAGGCAAATAGGCAATAGTCAAAAGATTGTAATCAACAGAGAAAGATGCAGGTAAAGATTTTTTTTCACTAATGAGAAATTAAGTATTCAATTAAGAAGGGGGAAAATAATTTTCAATATTTTATAATGGTGTGATATATAATTTCATACTGATTTGAAACGTGCTTTATGATTCCAAGATTATCTTCTATATATTTCAAGTATTTTAATTTTATTTGAGGTTAGGTATCCTCATGAATAAATAAAATTTTGGTAAGATGATACAGATGTTTTTTTATTATTATTATCCTTTCTCTATCCGAAACAATGTAATTATATTATCTTTTAAGTAATTGGGTTTATTTTGTAAATTCTTTTTTGTGTTATTAAGCTAATTATTCAGTAAATGTATTTCAAGTGATGGCTCATATAGCAAGTTTGGCCGTCAGGCTTTTAAGAGTATAGTAGTTGCTCATATAGCGAATTTGGCCATCAGACTTTAAAGAGTATGCGTAGCATTAAGAGTGTTTGTTAAGTATGTCAATATAATAATAATAGTAAAAGTGGATCCGTGAAGGATCATCATAATAATACTAATAATTAAAAGTGGATCCGTGAAAGATCATTGAAATAAAAAGTGCAACGAAGTGTCTAAACCAATAAATGATTAAAAGACACTTTGATTAGTGACAATTAAATTCCATTTTTTTTATTAAAAAGTTTAATGTATTTTAATCAATCTTAAGGACGTTAGAGCAACGAATTTTGTTTTTTTTAAATAAAAAATAAAAAACTTTGATTAGTAATAATTAAATTCAAATCTTTATATTAAATCCAAATTTTTATATAATAAACTTAGATTATTTTATTTCAATTAATTGTAATTTTACTTAACAATTTTATATCTTGATATTTGATTTATTCAAACTTTTGATTAACATTTTATATTTTAATGTTTGATTTATATAACTTCAATAAATAAATATATATATATATATATATATATATATATATATATATATATTATATATATATATACTTCATGTAAGCTTACAGTCGGAGAATACCACTTCAAATATTATTATCATTCAAGAACAACATTATACAGAGTGTTCCAAATTATTGGAATTTATCCAATTTGTGAAATTTTATACAGGATGTTTCAAAAATTGTTATTTGTGAAACTTTATACAGGGTGTGGGAAAAATGATCATGTCATCTTTTCTCGTCTTTTATATTTTTTAGCAAAGCGTATCAAAAAGTATACGACTAAGTCTCTACTTTCAGATACACTTTGGGGGGTATTGTAATGTAATTGATTTGCCCCTGAAAAGTATGTGAAAGCATTGACAATAATATCGTCTTAATTTTATAAACATATCTTATTTCATTTAAATTATGTAGTATATTAAATGGCGCTTAAAGCACTTCTTCTTCTAAGAAGGCAAAAGCCACTGATCAATGACGTCACGCACGTGACATTAGTCAATTCAGGTTGACAATTTAAAATAATAACTTCCTCTTCTCGAAGGTTCGAATAGAGATTTTTAAATGTAACTTGAGTCATTTTCCGGCTCTAGAACCTCCCAGTAAGACAGAGATGTTTTTGTCTTGTATTTTGTTTTTCTAAACTAAACCTTCTCGAAGCTTCCATGAGCAATGGATATATACGAAGGATGGTGCAATGTAAGGGCAGTTGGTGTCCAGAACTGACAGAACTCACTTGGGCACTTGGCGTCAAGCAACACCTGTCCGCGCTCATACAATAGGCCGCGTATATATTTCAACGACATGATCTATTTTCTCATTAAATAAACAGATTCAAAAATAAAAAACATGTCAAGAATAATAAGTGTGTATTAATTATAACTCTTTAATTGGCGCTCGATCACGGGGCTATAAATACCAATTAACTCACAACATCAAAAAAACCGGACCGATTTAATTAGTGCTCGACCATGGGGCAATTACCAGCTAATTAAACGGTGTAACTTCAATCGATGCTCAACGCGCCGAACCAGAACACTTCAATTGGCGTCCATCGCGGTGCAGTAAAATATTCCAGAACATCACAATTGGCTCACAACGTAGGGACCCAAAATTCCAGAACATTTCAATGTTAGCATGTAAAACCAAACAATGTGGGTAAAAACGCCAATACAACGTTTGACGTGGTTCAATTTTTAATAGCTATAAAAAAAAATTCCAGCCCGTATGTTAATGAGAGCAAATATAATTATTAACTTATTATGTAAATATTAATTATTGATTTTATCATTATCAGAACTATAAATTAAAATAAATTTAGTAAATAAAATCATTCGTGCATCGCTAAAAGACATAACCCCTCCCCCATCACTCCTTACCTACAGTCAAGAAATAATTTAAGGATTTAAGGCCTTCTCTAACTTAGGCCTTGGGCGTAGCTAAGCAAACTATTCTGCAGGCATGTGTGGAGGTATAGCACACCACGCGGGCAGAGTGAATAAGTTGCTACCTTTCAATATCGACGGAGTGTACATAATATAGGGGGAGAATGGGTTCTTTTTTTTCTTGGGGTGACCCACCATGGGTCCATTACTGCACAGTTACGCCTTTGTACATGTTACAACCTATTATTGGTAAAGCTAGTTTTATAATAGGAATTTATAGTGCATCTCTAAGATTATATTAAATATTAATGATAACATTAATAATTAGTATCTGGCTTATGTAATACAAGAATGAAAGTAAAAAACACAATTTCTTATTTTGAATGTATATGTATATCTCTTCCCTGTTCCCCCTTACTTTTAAGGGCTCTAACAATTTTAAAGGAGGGTCCATACCTCTAACCCCCAATTTTATATGTCCATGAAAGAAGGTTTAAAAAATAAAAATACTTTTATGTCAATTGATAAGATATTTCTATTACAATTATTATTATTATTATTATTATTATTATTATTATTATTATTACTGTTATTATCATTAGGATTTTTATACTTTCCATCAAAAGTGACGTATGAATCTTTTAAAGAAAATCAAGTAACCATCTTGACTCTCAGACACTGTCCTCACTCCGCATAGCTTGGGTTAAGTCAGCCGCTGAGGAAATGATCTACATTCTACGGAGTGTCTGTCGATAGTTTTATATCCAGTGTTATTCATTGAGGGTGAATTGGTAAGGGGGGGAGGGGTTGATAGGGCAGGGTATTACCACATATTTCTCCTCCCCCTCAACCCCATTGAAATGTGCCTTCCTCCTGTTTGTTAAACTTCCCTCTGATATACTTGAGTTTGAAGCTGAAAGATAGTTTGCATCAAACTTCAAAAAGATTCTATAACAATCTATTATTATTTCTAAATACTTAAGGGACACCTCAAATAGCTTTTAGTGGCATTCCATTTTCAAATATTTTCCACTGGTTTCGATTCAATACTCTAAAAACTCCTCAAAAAAATATTTTTTTTACCAACTACCTCGCCCGACACTAATAAAGTTTCGTCGACACTTTTGGTAGTCCTCACAGTAGTATTTTTTTTCCATTGTGGCTTACTAACCGTTTGAGTTGTACACATGCATCAATTCACCCTAATGAACTAGGAATGATGGTGGCATTTTATATTGAATGTGCTTACATCTGCGTAGATTGAGAGTGGGGAACAATTATAGGGAAAAATACACTTGTTACAACCGACTGGGATTTGAACTTAAATCTTCCCACAACAAGCAATTCAGTCTAATAGTGTGTGTTACCCACCGTGTTTAACTGACATGCTGAAGATGGGGAGATCACGGTTCGATTCCGGTCAAGTGGTTTGCCCTAAATAGCTTTCTGCTCTCACTCCACGAAAATGCGGATGTGCCTCCTCTTAATTTAACATTCCCGATGCTAACACATTAGAGTAATTAGTACATAAGCCTTAAGCCCAAACTGGTACTAAGACGCAGTGCTAAAAATAAATAAATAGAAAATGCGTGTTTGGAACCTTTTTAGGAAAAAAAAACCTCAGTACACTACTGGGATTTGAACCCCAATCTCATCACCAGCAATCTAGTCTAATAGAGAAAGTCGAATGAAAAAGGTTTTCTTCCGCCAGGTAAGAAATATAAAGAAACCCATACTACTGATTATTTGAGCTCAAACTAAAAATAAAGCATCTGGCCTTTCCTTTCCAAGAAACTTGACCCGTGTAAACAAGAGATTAGCTCGCTCCCCCTTCACTCTTTCAGTACAAACTTGACAGATATGACAACACCGCAACTCTAGCTTCGTGTCGGTTAAACAGTCCAAATAATTCGATATATGGACGTTTCTTAGCAGTCGCGCTGATAGTACTTCTCAAGTCCTTCCACTGAATGTGGATCCTAAAAAATCTCAATATATTGTTATAGGGTCAAACACATTACTATCCACATTGAGTTTCACATCTGTACAACAAATAAATTTAAATAACAGCCCAATTACATTTGTGTCTGTTGTTAATAACCTTGGTTTACATATAAATGCAAACCTAACATGGAATAATCATGTGAAACAAATATGTAAAAAAGTGTTATTTGCCTTACACTCACTTAAGCACATGAAAAAATGTATACCAATGCATATTGAATCCACTCTTATCCAATCTCTTTTCCTCCCGCTTTTCGACTATTGTGATGTAGCTTATAATGAATGACCTGACAGCTGACCTTGCGGCAAGACTACAAAGACTCCAAAACACATGTGATAGATTTATATTCAACCTCCGGTCACGTGATCATATTTCCCCATACTATAAGAGACTGACTTGGCTACGACTTGAGAAAGACGAACTCTACACTCGATGACCATCATAAAGAAACAATTGACTTCCAACTCCCCACAATATCTTTCTTCACCTATTCGCTCACTCAACCCTAATAATAATAATTTCAATATACGATCACAAGAAAATTCAACTTTATTCATTCTCTCAATAATTCCAAACATTACTCAAATTCTTTCACAGTTTCAGCTTCTCGTTTATGGAATACCCTAACCAACGATATAAAGAAATTAGAATTGAATGGTTTTAGGCGAAAAGCCGCAAATAATCTGCGTGTGGAAGCTAATTCGTGAGATTGAGGAGTGTGATACGTAATCACACCTTCTGTTGTGTGTGTTCTCATATTTCGTTATCCTTGTGTATTTTAGCGCTAGTTTTTAAACATTATTTTTGTGTGTTTTTATATATACTATTTTTGTTAAACTCCATTATAATTGTATTGGTTAAATGTTAAAAAAAAGGTGGTAGCCTTAACTTCGACATTAAAGTCGATTATTATTATTATTATTATCGAGGTTATAAACTACCACGGTGAAAATGACCTAGCGTTACTCTCATTACCATCCCACTTTTCACACACATTTCTACCACTGGACAGTTCCGTCTACGAAATATTCAGGAAGTTATATAATTCTTCTACATACTCTTGGATGAAGAGTAATCCACGATGCAAAATGGTAATATATAATATTCGTATGCTAATTAAGAAATAACTTCAAAATGCAGCCACACTGAAGAATATCCTTGCTAGCTTTAAAGCAACCGGTATATGGCCATTCAATAAAAATGTGTTTGGTGATGAAGACTTTCTCCCCTCAGCAGTAATAGATAGACCATTCTCTGAAACTAAACATGTCCCAGAACAAGGTGAGGTGCCAGAAGATACCAAGAAATTTAATGGAACTAAAAGTGAGCGTGAACTTCAGCTGGTGACTCCATATACATCATCCCCATCAAATATAGTCAAAAAAGTTGTCTTTTCAGCTATATCCCCAAGCATAGGAACCGATAAAACAAATTGCATCAAATGTTCAATGCCTTGGTCAAGGTCAAAGGCTGGTCAGAATTGGGTGCAGTGCACACAGTACAAGAGGCGGGCTCACTCAAAATGTGACAATAATGATCCTTGTTATGTGTGTCATAGCTGAAATTCAGATTTTGAAATTGAAGAACAAAGTAATTAATTAGAATATTCCTGCTTTGTAAAATGTAATGTTTATGCAATTTTATTTATAAGGTTTATTGTAGGCTATTCTGCTTATTATGTTTAGGATTGATTCCGATAGCAGAAAGGTATTTCATTTACATGTATTATCTACTATTTTCTTGTTGATATTTCATAAATGGATAATCGTTGCTATGGTGTTATTTTTATAGTGGACATTATTTATTTATTGTCTACAAATTTCAGCTCATGGCTGGCCTTGCAATTTGAGAGTTATTTATGATAATATTATTCTCTACATTATAAGAGGTTTAGTAGTACAATTATTGGGATTTAATGTTAAAAATTATTTCTAATACCTACTAGTTTTGTTATAGTTTTGTAGAAACATTGAATGCTCAATTTTAAAAACAATTATGGGAATATTAACGAATTTAAATATTAAAATTTTGATGGTAAAGCTTTCCAAAATTTTGCCTTTTGGAAGGTAGATTATATTTTTTCAAAGTTCTTATTCGAATTTTGGATACTTGTAGAGAAGCTCTATTTTGTGTTTTACATTCATGTAGAGAAGATATTTTGGTCAGTTCTGAGTAGAGATAGGCCACGTATTTTGATCCTATAATATTATAAAGCCGTGAACTAGAACTCAAAAGACGTAAATTTTTCATATTGAGTCACTTTTGAGTTTTTTTTTAAATAGTTGGTAATATTTTTTTTTTTTAGGTTAAACATAAATCTTAGACAGGAATTTGAGATTTTTTGGATTTTCTGTTTTAAGTTTTTATTCATGCCGAGAAGAAGTTCCAAGTGGTAGTCGATGTTTGACAGGACCAATGATTCATGTATGGTTTTTATTACGTCATTTGGTAGAATGTGTTTGAATCTATAGAGATTATTTAAAAAATACTACGATTTTTGTACACACAAGATGAGACATGTTTTCCCCGGGATGGATTTTCATCAATTACTACTCATAAGTTATTCAAGTTCTTTACCCTGGGTAACGGCACAATATCAATTCATATGTTTGGATCAACACATATTCTTTTAAGCTAGTTTCACTACCTATCATCATACAAGCACATTTGCTAACATTAAGCTTCAGGAAGTTTACGTTGCAACAATCCGACAAAGTGCTTAGCTCTTCATTTATACCTTTCACTACTTCATAAATATCTTCCGGTGCAAATTAAACGTAAAGTTGAGTGTAATCCGCGTGTTGATGAGAATACGGAGATTTAAAACATTTAGGTATTGAAGTTACGTATAGTGAAAATATAAAAGGGCCTATTGGCCTTGTGGGACTCCAGCAGTTACTGGTTTCAGGGATGAAGAGACTGGTCCACTATTACTGTTTACCTTTTGTTGCCGTTCAAGTAAATAGTTGAGGATCCACAGTATAACATTATCCAAGAACATGTATCATTGTTATAGCTTGGACAAAAAAAATATCATGATTTACGGTGTCAAATGCCTTTGAAAAGTCTGAAAATAAGAGATTGCGTAATTTTGAACTGTCAATGGTTTTGTAAAGGTCGTTTGTTACATTCTGAAGAGCAATGGTAGTGCTATGTTTTTAAAAAGGTGATTTCTCTTGATAGTTTTGGACAATGCAGAGAGGATGCTAATATGTCTGAGTTGTGCGTACGTCTATTGGAGACTCTTGAACACCTCAATGTGAAGACGCGAACGTTGTTGATATTTTTTTAGTGCACTATCACGTCTAGCACATTCCTGTTGTAGTTATGCCATCTCCTTCTCTGTCGACACAAGTTTTAGTGTCAGATCTTCAACATTGCAGCCATTAAAGTCAATAATTTATTTGAGAACCTCAAATACTTTACTTGTAATTATTTCGGTTACAGCTTTGGCAATTTCTTCTATTACCTTTGTGGACTTTAAAGAATCGGAAATTTGCTTCTTGTACCGCCATTTGAATACGGGTATGATCTTGTTCACAACTGGTTTCCTCCACTCTTTCACGCATTACTTGAGCATCAGTCGACTGTATTTTGTTTCCAAAGAAAATACATGTATTCTCAAATACACTATAGTCGATTTGTCATTTCTATATGTTGTCCACCGAAACTAGAAATATTGTATTTTATAAACCTTTATGATTGATTTGTACCCTCAAGGTGTCATTTAAAATATTTAAATCAGTTGTAGAGTTTAAAATATTGGGCAACTATAGCAAAATCTATAAATCCAAAATGACAGGCCAAAATAGTGTACATTTAAGTATCATGGCTTGTAATTCACCTAGAAAGGTTATTTTGTTTTAAATACATTCAGATTTTCATCAGGCATTTCATTTTACATCATTTACAAACAAAAGAAAACATAGTTGTCATATTACAAGATAGCCACCCTAATAAGTATAATGTACATATGATACATTATTACACATTATACAAAACGCCTATGAATAGCATATTTAGTTTAAAAAATTATATGTTCTAATCAAAATTTAGATACAAAATCATTATTTATTCGGTTAGTGAATGGATCTAAACATCCTTCTTTGCTGGAGCATTAGAAATATTATGTGTGAAATTGTTCTTTGTGGTATCTATAAGCCTCACTGCCATAGATCTTTCCCACATGCCAGTTGTAAGCTTCCCACAGCATCACCTGAAGATAGGCCTAAAGAGCTTGCGTAAACATGTTGTGGGATGTTGAAGATAAGGCCATGATTCTCTGTTTTTTCTTCTTGTTAGTGAAGAGTTTGAATCTAGCAGACTCCAGTGATGCCACTGGCTATTGACAATATAAGATAGTGGAGTAGACTGTAGCAACCTCAATTAGAGCCTAGGATGTAACATCAACTTTTCCCAGTACATCAGCTAACCCATTAAATTTTCCTGCAAGCAACGTTTTCAGTGCAGTTGCCTTGTCATTACCGAATGGATACGAGGTCGTGTGACAGCCGCTTATGGAATGCATGCCAAGTAACTGCAGACATTTTGGTTCAAGTTTAGCACAGGTGCCATTGATATTTAGCACCGTTCCATCCCACCACTCCATCTTCACTCTGGAATCCAGATGTTCCCGATACACCTAAGAGACAAATAAATCAAACACATCTGTGTCATCATTCACAGCATGGATAGCATCTTTATCACGGCTAGCAGAGTCAAGGCCAAATTATATTATGGATACGTCCACCTCATCATGACTAAATATAGCATCATCATTAGTCTAAACCTTGACATTTTCTACAAGACTGAAGAACCCAACGCACTTGTTAGTCTTTTTTTTTTGTTGCACTTGCTCTTCATTCTTGCATTCAAACCACTAGTATTGTAACATTGAATCCTTTCTCCAAAACCACACACCGACCAACATACAGACTTGAATTACACTCAACACTGTACTAACCAGTAATGTGGTGCTGTTCAAATTATAGTGAGGTTTAAAAGTATTAAGAATCCAAGCAATGACTTAAACAATTGAAATAAATACTCACATTCATAACACACAAATTCAAATATTATATAATTTATTAATATAAAGTCTGCATCACTAGACTATAGAACATGTTACTACAGATAAAATATTAGCAAGTACACAACAAGAAAATAGCCTATAGTATATTTCGTCTTGATTTCTGCTGAGCAAACTTGTCGATGATGACAGACAAATCCATTTTATCCACTAAGTGGCCTAAAATTAAGAAGATTGTCAGTGAATTAAGACGATCCTTTGTCATGATGGTACGCAGATACAGCAAAGCACAGCAATCACACACACGATGAAGCCATAAAATTATTTTAACTGGCAGAAAAAAAATACTTATTTTCTTTCGTCATTCAAAACTTGCCGTATTAGGCACGTGCCTATTAGACCTATGCATAAATAAGGCCCTGACTGCACGTGACCAGCAAGGAATAAATACTTGAGCATGCGCTCCAGAGTCAGTAGCTTCAGATGGAAGTACCCTAGACTTTCTGCTCTCTCAAATTGGTGAACGAGAATTGTTGGCCGAAGAAAGTTGTCATCCCAATGTTGACCATTGGGATGTTGACGTGCTTTTTCCAGATAATGTTTTATTTTCTCAAATGTCTTTCATCCAGTTGGAAACAAACGCTGCAAGATAGCCAAAGATACGCCACAGAAAGATCTCATTGCCTTCATCCAGGACTTGCCATTGAAGATACCAGTTAATCCCCCATGTGCTGAGGCAACATACACATCCAAACAGGATTTTTGTATGAGTTTCGCAATGCCTCCAACAAATTACATGATTATATATAATATAACATATACAGACAAGTATGATATTTACACATCAATGATTTACACGTAACCTAGTGGTGGCCATCTTGTGATATAGCCACTATGTTTTATTTTTTTGTAAATGATGTAATATCAAATGGCTGATTTAAACCTGCATAGATTTAAAACAAAAATTGACCTTTATAGGTGCAGTACAAGCCAAGATAATTAAATGTACACTATTTTGGGCTGTCATTTTGGATTTGTGAATTTTCCTGTTGTAACCCAATATTGTCAACTCTACAACCGATTTTAATTTGTTAAATGGCCCCTTGGGTGTACCAATAATACACATTTATAGTATTAAACGTCTCTAGGTTTTCTCTCCACCAAATCGACTACACAATGTTGAGGCTATACCTACCTAAAACTCTGCTGAAACCAAAGATTCCATTTAGCTTCATACAGTTCCTAATCTTTCTATATTTAAATGGCTATAATATTCTTTGATGAACGTGTTACTCTTTGGACAGGTTTGGACATATTTCAGAATACTTTTACTATTTTAAGGTTTTCAATATATGCTATGTTGCAGTTTGTATATTTCGACATGTGTTCTCCTTGAATTTTATTCCCACATAGTGGATTATTCCGTATTTTCATCTTGAGAAAACTATCCATCTTTATGCCTTAAGAAGACCAAAACGACTAAATATTTAGTCAGTTAATGAAGAAGAAACTAAACGGGATTCTCAAAGAATTTAACACTAAAATAAAAGAGATGGAGGGCTCTATAAATAACCAATTAGAACCAGATTTTGAATTATTAGCTTCAGCTATTTATACAATGTATACATGTAGCTCATAGATAGATATTTCTGCGTCAGATGGTACATTTCATAGACATAATAATTCTATAGGTACGAACCAATTGAAACTTACTAGTGTCTGCTAAAGAATTTATTTGAAGTTTTATTTTGGACAAAGAGGTTCTTTAGTTACTTATTGAGATCCAAACAAATGGATACAGCAATGTAAAACCTAGTTTTGAGATTTTTACATGAAATAATTTTTAAAAATACACAGATTTATAATAAAACTTCATGAACGAAGACTATTTATTAGTTTACTATCTACAATTTATAATAGAAATCATCCCTTTTAACATTCGCATGTGATGCATTATAAATATTTACATTCATTAACAGAAGTATGGTGGTACGACCATTTTGATTACGTCATATGTGAAACCCCACACACTATTGTTTTTAAAGGTGCTATATTTTGCTTACTTATCTGATGGTAAATTAGGAATACCTTATTGCACTTTTGGAATTTCTAAGGTGAATAAAAGTGACCTAGCTCTTGGACTATTCATATAATGCAAAATTAAGTATAGTATTGTGCCAATAAATAATGAGTGTTGAATTAAAACAAAAAATAAAGTAAAATTGTTTGGTTGTAAATAACCTTGAACAATGAAAATTCATATTAATAAAATGCCATAAATTCTTTGAAAACTGAAGATGCATCCGTTTTATTTCCACAGGTCCAAGTACTTCAGAGGGAAACGTTTACACGGAGACTACGACATCCGAGTGGAGCAAGCAGAATTCAAGGAACTGTCTCTAATAGCGAGTGCAGATGGAGGCACCACTGTCAGTATGGCAGTGTTTCGTAATGGCACAAAGGTCATGCGTTCCTTCCGGCCAGACTTCCTACTGGTGCGTCAAAACCTGAGGGATGCTGGAGAAGACAACAGAAACCTACTGCTCGGCTTTAAGTTCGGAGGAGTACATAGCATCAACACATTGCACGCTATATACAACTTCCAGGTCAGAGGTCATCTCTTCATTCGTTACCATAACTCAGTTCCTTTCTCTCTCCAGGTAATAATCGTATTCCTACTGGATTCTAGAATGATTCCGAGATTAATCCTTCTGTACCCTTCAATAGATTTCCTATCTCTTTCTCTTCATCTGACTTAATATTTCCTTCCCTATGAACAAGAAGTATAAGTAGCCCAAATTTCAAAATAAAAAAAAATATTGGTTCAAATAAATACAAGCGGATTCTTTAAGTTTATATATTGAGAGAAAAAAAATATATATGATATAACTCTCTTTTCAATATTTCACTGTCATCATTGCCAATTCACAGCGGAGGATGTAGGAGATTAAACCAGCACACAATACAGTGATCTGTAATGTGTAATGTTTTTTCCCAAACAAGCTTCTTCATGATTTTCTCAGTATCTATAAAGTTCTATTCATTGTCACATCACATATTAATTGGTATTCCTGGTCTATCTACAAAATGACGTAAAACTTGAATGAAAACGTTAGTTGACAGGGGAAGCTGTTAACTCTAAATGACCTTCCCGAAATACAGCGCAATTAAATAACCATATCGAAGCCATTTGTTCTCCATTGATGAATATAGGACTAGGACCAGGAAAGTCAAATATAATGATTTCAAATAAAAAAATGCGTACTAGATCCACTGGTAATGTTGCAGAAACATTCTATAAATGTTTTCCTCCCTGTCTTTTAGAGTGAATAGACTTGGAGATTTCAGAAGGAACAGCCTTACGTCCTCCAAGGATCCAGAAATCTTACACAAACATGACGAATCTTAAGCTTCTCATGGATTGTGAGATTGGCAGCTTGGTTATGAGCTGATAAAACAATTGGACAACTAAAATGTGTGCTATCATGTCTTTGCGTGGTTCTTGTTTTCAAGCGCACAATTCCATTTTTGTCTTTGTAAGGCCGTAAGGATACAAATTTTTTATTATTGACATCAATATTGGATTCACATTGAATGTAGTTGATAACTTTCTTTGCCACATTGTTAATTTCAGCCACTAAAGCTATCGATTTTTTTTCTAAAAATGTTTATAAAACAACGTATCCATGATACAAGATGAATTATTTTCTGGTTGGCTGAGAAATCAAAAAAAATTCCACTCCCACCTACTGTAGATAACTATCTTTTAGGATTAAATCAATATTTTAAAAACTACTTCTGGTGATCTTTATGGAAACCATAGATCCCTGTTTTAACTTAAACAGTAAATAGTTTCAGTTCTAGGCCAATATACAGACATACTCCATCACTAAAACAATTATTTAGGTCCAGGGAGCCATGTAACGTCGACATCCATCAAAATATCGATTTTTTTTTACAATCACGATAGTTCCTCTTTCATAGGGGTTGCGATAGAAGAAAAAGTATGTTTTATTTAATCTTCTCTACAAAATATTATGTTTGATATATTATTGACTTAATGTAAGCTGTCAGGTCTAAACCAATATTTGTATTGTACATTTTATGGTGTGTTTATTCAGGACAAGCCATGGGTGTTCGCACATCTGCTGCAGCTGCAGCGTCGTCTGGGCAAAGAGAACTTCCCTCTTATTGAGCAGACTTTCTATCCCAATTACAGGGAGATGGTAAGTAATCAATGTATTTTTATTATTGCTTGATTGAGGACCAGTGTAGTCTTTACCTTGAATCGTCAGGTCTACACTTAATTACAAGTTTAAACTCAAGGGTGTCGGCTAGCTATATTTAGATGAGAGATATTTATCCACGGTGGGCTTAACTAAAACATTTTACTATACCTTTACACTACCAAAGTTCTTATACCTGGGGGTAATCATTAAAGTTCAGTTGGGTCTGGACCCCACGATGCCCCCTTTCTGTGACCTTTGAAGGATAGAGGGGTAAACATATATTTGGCTGAAAATTATTATTATTATTATTATTATTATTATTATTGACACTAAAATTACATAACAAGATCCTGGTTTAAATATCATATAAACTTTAATAAAACCCTTAAGCTCATAACCAAATGTTAGAAGGGTAGTTTGGAAACGGCTGACCTTTTCCTAATTTTATAAATATATATTTAAGCACGATATAAAATAGTTTGACTTGAAAACTAGTCACAAATAAATTTAATTTTAGGGAAAAAATGGTAATTAGTAAAAATATCCAAGGTATACACAAATTAAATAATCTCTTTGAACAAAGAATGTTTACTGTGGTGATTATTATCTTTATAAAAACCAATTTTGCATGAAGCACCTTACCCCCTATACGGGATACAAAAAAAAAGTAACAAATAGATACGGTAGTTTATCAAACTAAACTTTCTCATCTTAAATTTAAATAAGACATTAAAACCCCAGGTCATACTCCTCATGAGGAACACAAAGCAATGACAGGCTAGTAAGTGTATACTGCACTGTACTGTTACCAGATACCTTATATCAAACATCGTCAGTAAGAATCAAAGATCAGTTTTAGGCCAAACAATAAACATCTTAACTACCCCTTCCATCTGGCTTAAGGAGAAATTAAGTGCCAGTACCTATCATTTTGCAGGAGGTCAAGGGAATCTGATTTACATATCACTCTCTATTCTTATTGCTTATACTCAGTTTGAGGGGAGTTAGAAGAGGTTCTACCCCCAGTATTTTGGTCCTCCTAAAGGATGATGGAGACCTCCAGAACCAAGGGGCTCCTCTGGTGCACGATAATATAACACTCCCACTGCTCTCTGTTCGTTATCCCTCCGATCAACCCTACCACAGACCTCTCAGGGACTACTTCTTAACATCCCCCCCCTCCACCAATTATTCTCCTAGGGCATAAACCCTTCATCCCTGGAATCTTCTGTCTAATATTATTACGCCAAAAAAAGTATTCATTTTATTATCTTTTATCTCCCACATCCACTAAGGTTGATTAAACAGTGTGTTTATGATCATCCTACAAACACATAAATAATAAATATTATTTAAATACATTTATTTTTTGTAATCAGACATACAAATAAAATAGGTTTTCTCTTTCTCACGTACAGAATATAGTCTGAGGTATATATATATATGTGTAGGTTTGCGACACCGTAAGTCTTCGGGTAGTATCACCACCATCACTTTAGTGCGTAGGTATCACTTCATAGATACGTTAGACTTCTTTGGGAAGTGTTAAAACGGTTTATAACTTCTCGCCCGAAATTCTTACGGGTAGTATTTAGGATTTTTCAGCCTCAAAGCAACTCTTCTTCTTTCCACTCTGTTCCCTCATGTTATAGGTTCTAACCTTCTCTAGTTCCGTCATGCTATTTACAAGAACTAATTCTTGGTCTAATGCTCAATGCAACGAATTTTGATCTATCAGTACATAAGATGTATGGTCCCTAAATATTGTTTTTTTGAAGTTATACTTCTTTAGGCGCGTTATGAAAAAATGATGAGAGTGAAAACACAAAAGTAACAGGTAGAAGCTAAACCGCTCATTAAGTCTCGGAAAAAAAAAGCTACCAACAAAATATAAATAGAACCTCTGTTAGTCGCGCATGTTGGTACGCTCGTCGCCTCTGATCACTGTTTTCATATATATAATATTTATCCACATGTTTCTAGTTTCTACATTCACAACACGTGTTTTAGTTTCATACAAGTGCGAATTATATATGTGCTAATAAATTATAATCAGTAGTGATATAAATTGAATATTTTGATTAATATTATTTACTACTCGTGAATATTAGTGAAAGAAATTGTGCTAATAGACTTTTTCAAGTGTTCCAATATAATTGAGGTTAACTATCTGTATGTATTATTTATTGATATAAATTAAAATATTATTATTTAACATAATTAATACTAAATATTATTAAATTATTGTTAAATATTTATTATTGGTTATTTAATATTTACAAAATAAAGAAAAAATAACATTCGAATAATGAGAGAATTTATGTTACACTTAATGTTAGAAAATAAATATTTATTTAATTAATTTTTCAAATTTAAGCTGAACTTTATTGACTGTGTTGACTATCCTTTTCCAGTCTTTTTATCATTTTATTGTAATTAATTATTTGCATGCAATTAAAAACTATTTTTAATGATGCCAAAGAAGTATAACTTCTCACGCGCGTACATAAGTACACACACCCTTTTTTTTTTTTTTCTATCTGATACTATAAAGCTCGCGATTCCAATTACTTTTGTTTAGTTGTCAAATGAATTAATAACCTTTCCTATTTGATAATGTGTTCAATAAATTATAATTCATATTCTTAACATTAATCTTATGTTTAATTTAATTTTTAGTTTTGAAATATAATTAAATTTTCAGAGTCAAACAGAATTGGTTGATAAAATATTCTACGCATTTTTATATGGCACGTATCCGCCATAATAATTGTTATTTATATTACTAATATATACAATTATTAATTTGAATTCTGTTTGGAATAAAGAATTCTAATTGAAGATACACTCGTAGGTAATTTTTGTGTTCTAGGTTGAAGAATATTCCGATTAGAAACTAACTTTGAGTTAATAGTGGAACTATATAGTTAATAAGTTTGATTTTCAAAATTTAGATTTTAAATTTTTGTCCAAAATACTTTATGTCCAATCTAGCAAATTTAACTGGGCACCGGGATGTGTATACTTTAATTCAAAGGAATTCCTGTGCATTCCTATCTAATACTAAATGTATTTTCGGTTGGAACTTAGTAGAGGTAATTAATTATTAAATATTTCAATTGAGCACCACCTAGTTGCTATATCAAACTTAAATAATGTAAATATTTAATAGTTCTAGTCAAATATTGATCCTTTTGACCAGTGAATTTAATTTATTTATCTGTAACTAATTTTAATGGCAAAAAGCACTCGTTTCAATTATAGCCACCTAACAACGAATACATATCAAACTGGAATTATGCGTCATGTTCCATAACAATATTTGTGATCAACATCGAATGAAATACAAATCTCTAATCAAAGTAAGTTGTTTTAAGCTATTTGAGTCAACTGTTTTCCCATTCGACATTTCAAAGTTTTACTTAACGCCATATTAGGTTATACAGGATGGCCCACGGAAAATTAGCCCACCTCCTATATCCAGCAGGCGCCTCACTCTGAATTGGAGGAGGTCAATCCCCTTTCACCCCGTCTGCCGATCATCCGTCTGGCGACGTCGTCACCCCGTGTGAAAAGTCACAACGTTAATTTCCCTTTTCAATCAATTGGTTTCAGTGCTTCGGCGCTTGTCGTGTCAAAAAGATGGCAACAGCGAATAATGATAGTGGAAGGCTATGTACGAAGCGGATCAATTAAGGAAACGCAAGAGGATTTCGCTGACAAGTACCCTGACATTAAACCACCGGCTAAATGTGGTATTCCGAGCCTTGTGCGGAAGTGGCGCCAAACCGGCTGTGTCGCAAACATGAAGAAACCAAGGCCTCCGTCAGTTCAGACGCCCGAAGTCGTCGGTGCCATTCAGCAGCGGATTGAAAATAGCCCTATAAAATCAACTCGGAGATTGTACCAGCAAAACGCGTAAATTACTGTACGTGGTTGCTGACTATGATCGTTGGAAGACTTTTGGACCAATTTCTGTATTTTATGTCGGATGAAGCGTGGTTTCATTTATCAGGTTACGTGAATTCACAGAACACAAAGTATCGGTCTACTGTCAATCCGCACATGACTCACGAAAAACCACTGCACGACCAGAAAATTGGCGTTTGGTGCGCAGTTTCAGGGAGACGAATAGTGGGCCCAATTTTCTTCGGTTCAACAGTGAATACTGCGGATTATCTAAACATGTTTGAACAATTTTATGATCAATTGACACCAGAAAAAAGATTGTGCTGCTCTTCCCAACAAGAGTGAGGCGCCTGCTGGATATAGGAGGTGGGCTACTTTTCTGTGGACCACCCTGTATTATCCATATAATAATAATAATAATAATAATTATTATTATTATTATTATTATTATTATTATTATTATTATTATTATTATTATTATTATTATTAGCACCGCGTCTTACTACCCGTTCGGGTTATACGCACTTACGCTAATGTGTAATGCCAGGGTGATTGTGAGATGAAATGAAGGACCTGCAGTTTAACGTGGAATCCGAACCACGGTGGAGGCCTGGCATTCCCCACATTCACAAGATGTCTCCATATAATTAATATACTTAGTATAGAAATAAATTTCAATGATTTTTATTTTATTTTTCTATACATTAAGATCGTATCCAAAGAGTGATCAATTACAACGGTTTTGTTCCATTTCGAGAAGGTGACGTTAATTACGACGTACATGCGTTCTTACAATGAATTTTAACTTTACAGGGTACTTTAGTGGTACTTTAGTTCATAAATTAAAAATAGATCAAAATTGTACTTATTTAAACTGCGGATTTACATTGACAGTTCAAAAAATATAATTTTTGAGAATTGAATATGTTCCTATAATATAAATCAAGTCCAAGGGTTTTTTAGCATAAAATATTATCCACGCGGTTTTACATAGTTATAGGAAATAAGTCTACTAGGAGAGCTTGATCGCTTCAACATTATCAAGTTAAAAAGGAGTAACTGTGTGAATTATGACTCTAAATTGTCCACCAACCAGGCGTATCGTACATTAACCAACACGTTTATACACGCTAAAATATACTAACTAAATTAAACACCCCAATTTGTGGGCTTAAATATCTGAACCAGAAAAATAAAGGAAAGGGCTATGATAGACAAGGGTTACATGCATAAAGTGATTTATAACGACACAGAATTGCAATGCAATATAAAGTGCATAGTAGCTGACGGACAGCCCATCCATGTAAGAAAATTAGAAAGCTTCGCTTAAAGTAGACTCATTTTAATGAACCATACTGTTTTTTCTCACGACCATCAGCTATGAAAATGGATAATGGTTGGAAAGAGCTGACTTCACTTGAGGTAAATCAAACCTGGAGGTTTGTGAAACCGAAAATCATTGACTCAAGATTTTTTTGTTGAAAAATTAGTTCATGGTGAACAACAAAAGAAAGTTTGGTATCGAGAGGGTACCAGCAGTCTGTTCTTTAAGAACCCTGTTGCCAGAAGGATGACACTGAGAACATTGCTGGCAGCTGAGTAGAGAGATAAAAGTACCAAAACAATTTGACCTTTGACCCGTCCAACTTTATTTTGTATGTGTGCCAATGTGATTTTTTTATGTTTGCCCATTTGATATTTATGATTACTCAATTTCATTTTTTACGTGTTTCCCATTCGATTTTAATTTAATTTTAATTTTATTTTAATGTGTTGGCATTTAATTATGTGTGTGCCTCATGATTTTAATGTGTGCCCATTTGATTTTTTTTATGTATCACCCACTTGATTTTTATGTTTATCCATTAAATTTTTAATGTGTACTCATTTGACTTGATATGTCACCCATTGGTGTTTTGTGTGTGCCCATTGGATCGAATGCCTGAGTAGGATTGAGGTAGTTGTGGGTTTTTTGGGTCAGTTTTTATTAGCATGAGCATACAGTCTCAGGAGTCTAGTCGTGCATTTCTTCCTCGATGGCGGTAACGAACGCGGCCATACATCTTTCTCAGGTGGTCGTCAGAGATCTACTCTAGTGATGGCAGAATCGGATGAATAGAATCGATTCATTCAATTATTCTGAATAATCGATTCATTCAATTCTTTCAAAATCATTCTAATGAAAACAGTAGCTGACATGACGCGAGCTGGCCGAATCATTCTCTTACCACTTCCTTGTCAGAAGTGCTGAGGAAAATCGACCTTATGATTATGAATGTTTCCAGACTATCTCTATACAGGTCTTCATTGCTATTAGGTTCATTTTCAATAAATAGTCTCCATTGCTCTACAATAATCGACCTTACGCTTTCGAATGATTCTACGACTAAGTTAATACAAAGTTTAAGTGGTTGTAGAGTTACAATCGAATATCATCCAAAAATAATTCGAATGATAATTATAAAATGATTAAATTATTTTACTACATTACTACGAAGATTGTTCTTTTTAATTTTCTTTAAATTTTATCTTCCTAACTAAAGCATTTAGCACGAACGGTTTGAAAGATAATTTTTGTTAACGTTGACTTATATTTATTAACTTTATAAGTATTATATTTTTTTATGTATTTAATAAAACATTGCCCGGCCGTAATATTCAGATCGTATTATAATTTTACATTCTTATAACACAAAATATTATTATCCAGCAAACTTGCGTCGTCGTTTGTCGAGTAGCAATTGTGAAGCTTTCAGGAGGCATATCATTGATTTAGATATTCAAATCAAAAGTATTTTATCACTCACCTGATATAAATAGAATTGTAAGCTTATATAATTTTATGTTTAGGAAATATTAAAGTGTCAATTATTTCGACTCTTTTAAACACAAAGGGAAACGTATGTGCTTTATTTTATTATTAATCGTACGTAAAAGTATTTATATTAATTGCGAGCTATTTATGTGACTAATGCGTTCACTCAATCTCTGTATAGTATTTAGTTGTGGCTGTACTTTGGTCTTTGACACTGGCACAAAGAACTAATTAATATAAAAGTGTTAATAAGCTGCAAACGCAAAGGAATGCGTGTTGGGAGATCCGACAGCAGGGTGAAGAGAATAGTAGCACAAAGCAAAACGAGCAACTAGTAACTACTTTCAGAAGTAGTAAACATCCGATTATTACCGACTCTTTACTACTTCTCAAAATCATTCGAATGATTCTTTCGATCAATTCGATTATTTTTCAAAGAATCGAATGATTATTCTTAAAATCATTCGATTATGCCTATTACTATTCTAATGAAGAGCTCGCTACCTGAACTGTCAGGGATACATCTTTCACACTTCACTACCCCCCCCCCCCTCTTGAGCCCTGTGTGTCATGTACCTCCGGGGGCTAAATGCGTCACAATCTCAATATCGTAACTGACTATCGATTTTGGAGGCTATCATTTAACCCTAAAGAAGAGCCGCTCATCCTCAGTGTGGCTAACCTTGTTTATTTTATTCATAAATGTTGAAAGTGGATAGTAATGACCCTATTGAAGAGTCATTAATCCCCACCAATAACTTAATAGTGTCCACTTTTGTCACAATTACTCGACGGAAAGTCCACTGGCACATCGGGTAGGGGTCGTCGTGTTTCATAATGCTCACTTAGTGGCCGCTTTTCAAAGAGAAGCTTATGAAAATGTGGTTGTTAAATATCCACCCTTGCCAAGTACGGACAGACATCGTCCGTACTGAGCTGGAATTGTGCCCCGATATCTTTTGCAGAGTATTTTCATGCCTCTGAATACTATATCGTTCTTCCCGCTCTGCATCCAAGCAAATGCTTCATTCCCGCACTTGTCTGAGTAGGCTGAAATCAAAATATTTAATTGAGAGTCGAGCACGAGAGTAGCTAGCGTTTGTTAATCATTTGACAGGGAGATTAACTATGTTAGGATGTACCAGCATTATCATGGAAGCTAAGTTAAAAAACCTACAAGCATTATTGTATTAATAAAGTAATAAGCGTTTGTTCAAAATAAAAGTATTTATCCTGTTGACAAAGGGAAAACTACCACCAGGTGGGATTGTACCAGCATTTGCATGGGAGTGAAATTGAAAAACCTTCAAACATTAATTTATTAGTAGAGTTATTAGCGTTTGTTCAAAATGAAAGTATTAATTCTGTTGACAAAGGGAAAACTACAAACCCTAGTGGGGATTTGAACCCCAACCTCCTGTCAGCGGCTGAGCTTGATATTTAGACTGTGTGCCCACAACTACAAAACATAGTGCCTCCCAATCTCCATCCAAGCAAATTCTTCCTTACGCTAGTGTGTTAGAAGTTTGAGTGTACCCACATTTGCACAAAAGTGAGAAAAAACCCGCTGTCTGTCAGAAACAGTCATATTTCCATTTTCCCAATCGCCCACCGCTACAAAGTATAGTTCCTTCCAATCTCCATCCAAGCAAATTCTTCCTTACGCTAGTGTGTTAAAAGTTTGAGTGTACCCACATTTGCGCAAAAGTGAAAAAATTCCGCTGTCTGTTAGAAACAGTCATATTTCGATTTTCCCAATCTGCATCCACGCAAATGTTTCCTGCCAGCGTGCTTATGGTAGTGAGTGACCAATGGAATTGTACCAGCATTTGCGTGGGAGTGAGGTTGAAAAACCACAACAAACACGACCACTGCGGCGGTATTCCTGTCACCTACGTAAGGTTTCTGTTTTAAGTTAGGTGACTAGGCGATTAAAGTAAATGAAGATGTGTACCAATATTTTCGTAGGAGTGAGGTTGGAAAAAATTCACGACCACAGCGGTTGGATAGTGGGACTTCACAGCATATTGTTGCCTTATTTGCCAGGGGAGGGGGAACACGTCCACACTTGCGGGATGTGGTAGAACGACTGACACGTAACTGTAAATTCCTGTGGTCTTACATGAATCGGCCAATCAACAATGAGGAAACAAAAATATTGACCAATAGGAGGCTTACGTCTTTACATACGGTTTACCCCTTGAAGCGACTATAAATAGGCCTTGAAGTCATTATATTCGGCCATTATAAGTCATAATTTGAGAGATAAGCTATCAAAATGAGTTTCGACGTACTAGAAACTTGTCAAAATTCAGGTATGTTTAAAATGGGTCTGTCTATTTTAATAGTAAATATTTTGTTTAGTACGCCTTTGATAGATTGTCAAGAGGACATACCCCTCGCCCCATCATTCATCCCTCAATTCCCGATCTGCTGGGATTATTTACCGAGGACGGAACCTGCCTCGTGAATACAAGCTGCACCATGGCGAGTAGCATACTGCTATGGATTTGATTGTGATTGGTGTTTCTTTCTTTCTTCGGTAGTATTCAATATTCATTTATTTAATGGCAAATTACCGGGATACAAATGTAAATATAAATATACACAGTAATAACAATAAATGTACAGATGTAAATGTAAATATAAATTGAAGTAGTGGAAACAAGTAAATGATTTTCTTTGAAATAATAACTAAACGTAAATTAAAATTAAAATTGGTAGAAACAAATAATTATGCTGCGTAATGAGTATTAGGAATATTAGTTGGCGTCATATGGTAGTGATTCAGTCAGAATCAAGTTACTTTCAGTGGCATGTTCTAACTAGCAAGAGATTTGGTATATCAGTTTTGCCAAGCTACACTAATAGATTTAACTATGTAACGTTGTAGAAGTTCGTATTTTTCTAAATTACTGCGATTCTACAGATGATAGGTCGTTATGGACTCTTTATTATATATGTATCGAGGGCGAGGTGTTATATATTACGGGACTGACTCCTACCCTCTCTTCCATCCCTTCTGCATCTGTGCTCTGGTTTGGAGCAATGTTCTTCTTCTGGCTGGTGTCTTGAAAAAGAGATTGCCGGACGCTTCACCTGAGCCTGTATCAATTGCAGCATGCAAAACCACCGGTTAAACATGCACAAAAAATACAGTAGATATAATTAACACAATTATTACAAGTGCTAATATATTAAAATTATAAGTGGCAGGTGTTAACTCACTGTGGATTTATGTTGAGCTTTGAGCTCTATTGCTCTATGTCAATATAACTTATTTTTTGTATGTCAGTACTACTTACTTGTTTTACTTATGCCCTTAAGGCATAGTTTATTTTGTTGAACCTTTGTGCTTTATTGTTCGATGTTCATGTGGCTTAGTTTTTGTATTATAGTGCTAATGACTTGTTTTCCTTATGCCCTTAATGCATAGTTTAATTTGTTAAGCTTTTGTGTTCTATCGTTCTATAACCATATGACATAGTTTTTATATGTCAGGACTACTGACTCCTATGACCATAAGGTATAATTTATAATAGTGGGCTTGTGCTCTATTTTCTAAGTCTATTAGGCTTAGTCACAAATATTATGGTCAAATTAGGCTTCTTAGACAATATCACCATGCTGCAGCTAGTTCAAAGAATAGAATTAAATAATGGAGGATACCAGGTTATCTATTGCTTTGTTTCATTACCTAATTGGTTCTGTAACCGACACTTGTCTCTGATGTGGCTAAGTGTGTACTGGTATTTGGTGCGCAACCTGTGGAAGTGCTACTTGTCCATAGTAGTGGCCCGTGGGGTTTTTCTGTTGTGTATGGCCCCTATTGGTACCTTTAGCGTTAGTCGAAAATGATCACTATTTTGTCTAGTAATATTGTCCTCTATTCAGGGTAACAGAATAACCATATTATTGATTTCTCAGACAGTACTAGTTAAGAATTGACCAGTAGTAGTATCTGTATCGTTTAGATTCCTGGTAGTTCGTCTTTACTATATGTAAATTAATAGTTTCTCCTCTAGGAGCTTATAACGTTGTAATGTCCAACGCTCTATGGAGTTATATCAAGCTATCTCATGTTAAGTACCTCCATTGTAACTACTTAAACTGGAACTAAAGTTGTGGGGCTTACTTATTTATATTTGAAAGTATGTGTTGTAGTTGGAAGCCTCAGTCAGCAGGCTGGAGTAGAATCGTGTATGGTAAATTTGTAATTGTATTTGATTACCGCCACTAATTCATATTACTGTTGCTGCCTTTCATCCTATTTGATGAATTAGTAATTGTCCTGCTTTAACGGGTTACAATATTTCTTATTTACACCTTCTGACCTACATGTGTGGGTTATAGGGTGTACCTGGGTGCTTCACACCTGATGTTCCTTTGTCGAGCTATTTATATTATTGTAACTGTTTAAACAATGGATGGTTTGAATAACTTCTACCTACAGTTCTATGTACTTCCTCTTGAATTGTTTGAATATTAATAAGCTGATTTGTTAAACTTGTAAATTAATCTTATACTTTGTTCTTTCCAACCAACATTTAGAATTTTATTTGTGTTGTCAACTCTGCCACTCTGCCATTAGGGGACTAACCAGTAAAAGTTACAAAAATACAATATTATTAAAATATATAGTCTATTTAATAATATTGCTTCACTAATAATATTATGTATTAAATTAATTTATTTTATTATTATTTAGGACATTATAGGATGTTGCAAATATGCAATGGTGCTAGTCATCATGTTGTTTTTAAGTACCAACCCCTTAAGATTTAACTGGGAACTGCCTCCTTCTCAAAATAAAAGGGACATCAGAATCTACAAGGGCCAAATTGAATTTTGTTATGAAGTGTACATTCCTTTGAGATGAACACGTTTAAAATGTTGCGTGGATTAGATTGGCATCCAATTTTGTCACTGATACATAGGCGATTGCCATTGAGTTGGCCCTATTTAGTACTATACATACACATATATAGAAACCAACAATCACCTTTATTTTTATTTTTAAGGTTACCTATGGCATTAGTTAATATGGTAATTAGAGTAGTAATCGGCTCTTATAAATACATGTCTAGAATATATACTCATAAATGTGAGCTCAAATTAAATGAATATATTTAACGTTACTTGTACAATTTTCATTTACTAAGGAAACAATTTTTGATGACAGTCACTGTATAATTAACTGCGACTAGGCCTACTCATTTGATTTGAGATTGGACTTTATGATCTAGATCTATCTTGCTTTTGAGATACAAATAATTTTATAATATATATTTTGTATCAGTTTTCAGTTTGAAAATTGGTCACACACACCTCTTAAGTCATTTCTCTAAAATTTCACTAAATTTCAGCTTTCTATCTCATTGAAATGTACTAAAAGCCTTCTAGACAGTTATAACGACCTACATACATACATACATACATATATACGACTGTACAGTGTACCCACAGATTCCCATCATCAAACGTTTCCTGGACTTAACCCATTTCACGGCCAGTCCGTGTTGGCTCACGCCCCTCCAAATCACGTCAACTTGAGAAACATTACCCGCCTGGATGGAGTGAACATAAAAACGTTTGAAATGTATGTTGGCATTCTCGTAAAACCTCACCAGAGTAGTCTCCCCTGCTTGTTCTGGACAATTCACAAGCGTGTGAGCTAGGGGACGCAAGTTAGATGTCCATTAAGTTGTAGGGACTTACTTGTGGTCAAAGTAGGTTTAAATTCTTTTTGAGCCTATTTATTTATTATGTTTTTTTTAAATTGAATTAACATTTTGGTCAACTCTTTAAAATTATTTGAGGCAATATTCAAATTACGTTTTGGCTCAATTTTTTTTAAATATATTTTTTGTACAAAATAGATTTTGGGAAGTTTCTCCATGCTAAATTTATTTTTAGGCTCAGTCAGATTTCAAACATTTGATCTATGTTTATATTTCTTGCGAAGTTAGCATTCGTTTGATGGATTCATTCTATTTTCTTAACGCTGTTTAAAAAGCTAGCGCAAAGAGTAAGTCTTAATTTAATGATTAATTTGAATTAGGTATTAATTCTCTAAATAATAAGTTAATAAGCCTATTACCCTCTATTTTCTTGAAATCATTTATCAACTCTCACCTTTGTTCACAATATGTTATTAGGTTTTAGGGATTCGTACATGGGCTGGATATAAAGTGTTTTTTTATTTGTCAAATTATAAATCTCTAGAGATTACACTTTGCTCTCCTGTTTGTATTACTTTGTACATTGGCTAGTTACTTGAGCTTACTATTGACATAGGGTCAACCAACTGAATAGCATGCACAACACATACAAACGGACCCCATTAGATTTTTATTAAAAACGATATTTTTTCACGCTGTTCCTTTATTTCAATAAATATAATTTTAAATATAGAATATTTATAAGTAATCTTTTCAATTCTAATTGTAATTTAAATTTAAACTATATGAACAAGTTAAAATATATTTTATTGGTTTTTCAATACTAAATACAGTATAATATTTGGCTCAACTTTTTGCTTGTACAATAATATAATTGTATTTAATCTATAAAAATAGTTTCTATTATTATCAATAGGTCTTGTCTTTATTAAAATGTAATTAACAACTGCTTCTTTTTAAAAACTACATATTTAAATTTTTGGTATTTATATATAGGTATATATTTAATTATGTTTATATATGGATATCTATATATAAATACTGTATATATATATATATATATCTTGATAAATATATACATAAATACTGTATATATATATATATATATATATATATATATCTTGATAAATATATATTGATAAACATTTATTTATGTTATATATATATATATATATATATATATATATATATCTTGATAATATATATTGATAAACATTTATTTATGTTATATATATATAAATATATATATAAACTAATTATTAAAAGAAAATCTACACCATTAGCATCGGATGACAAAATCTATGATGAGGAGGAACAGAGGTTAAAACTGAATGGCCCATGTGTAAACAAGCTGACGACAACATGGACTATTGGAACATGGAATGTGAGTGGAGTGTGTGGTAAAGAGAATGAACTGTTAACGATATGATTAGAATAAAAATTGAAAATCATGTGTATATGTGAAACCAATCGGAAAGGGAAATATGTTTTGATGACGAGGAATGGTACCTGGCACTATTATCATGTGTGGATGAATGGGGGAAGTAAGGGAGTAGGTTTAATCCTAAGACCAACAGCTGATATGTTGTGAGTATGTGTGAGTTGGTGTTATATAGACTTATATGGGTATGTGTGAAAATAGGCAATTGTAGAATTATGTTAGTCGTTGGTTATCCTCCAGCGGAGGGTGAAGATGAGAATGTGAGAGTAGAATTTTTAAATGAGCTCACTGAAATCTTGAATGCATCTAAAGCGGGTTAAAGAATTATCTTTCTAGGAGATATGAATGGATGTGTGGATACCCAAAGAGATAATTCAGATGTAGTGTTAGGAAGGTATGCTGATGGCAAGGTAAACGCTAATGATAATGAGTTAGTGAATCTATGTTTAGAAAAATGTTTAGTTGTGTTAAACACAGGGTTTGAGCACAAAGATATTGACTTGTATACTTGGAAAAGGGGTGATTTGAGAACAATGCTTGATGTTGTGGTGTATGCAAAGATACTAAGAAGTTCAGTAAAAAAATACCAGGGCCATGCGTGGAGCTGAATGTGGAACGGATCACTTCCTAGTGATCTGAGTAGTAGAATTAGATATGGATTTTGTGAAGAAGAAGCAGCGCTAGAATATTAAGCAAGTAAGAGTCAAAGTGGGACAATATCAGGATAAAAGCGTGAGAGTGGAATATGAAAGAATGCTGGGTTAGAAATTTAATTTACAGGAGCATGAATTGTATGTCGAAATAAATGCTAATGATGTAGAAAGTGCTTTGAATAGAATGTGGAGTGGAGTGTGGAAAATATGTGTTTGGATATGCGTTGGTGGGAAATTTAAAAAGAGATGAATGGTGAAATGGACTGTTGAAAGAAGCTGCGAGAGAAAATAAAGATATGTACTAACGAATGATGTTTGTGAAAAATGAAACAGAAAGTAAAAAGTGGATGGACCTATACAAAGAGAAAAAGATTAATATAAATAAAATAGGTAGTAAAGGAAAGAAAAGAACAAATGAGATTAAAAGAAAGAGAAGAAACGCATAATGGTTTTGAAGGAAATAAGAAGCTGTTCTGGAGGTAGAATAAGATAATTAAACAAGGAATAAAAATATAGTTTTATGGCTTTCAAAATAAAAGTGGTGAGATGATATGGGATGAATATAGTATAAAAGAGCAAATGCTGAAGTATTTTGAGCATTGCTATGGCGAAAAAATCAAGAAACAAGCATAGACTAGGGAACATATTTTACGATGTGTGGTGGTATTAAAAGCTATGAAAGTCTTAAAGAATGGATGGCAAGACTAGGTCGTAGATGGGATCACAAGAGGAATACCTAAGAGTTTGGCCTGGAATTACTTGCCAGATTGTGTGAGTTATTAAATGTTTGTGCAGGGGTTTTGAATATTCCTATCGACTGTAAGAATGCTGTCACTGTCTCTTCGTACAAAGGCAAAGGTAGTATGAGTGAATGTAAGCGTTATAGGTAAATTAATTTGTTGTGTACTCCAGGCAAAATTTTAGGGAAAATCATAATTGAAAGGGTGCGTGACAATATTTGGGTCATACAATGTTGTTTAATACCAGTTAGAGCTTGCATGGGTCAAATTTATACATTGTAACAAATGATTAAGAAATGTATAGCAGTAAGGAGGAGAATGTGTTGTGCATTTTTTTTATTAGGAGAAAGCGTGTTATCAGTTAAATAAGAGTATTTTATGGAATATTCTGAGAGAGTATAGTGGGAATTCATGGTTAGTAAATGAAATTATGGAAATGTATGATGTAATTAAAGCGTGTGTTAGGGTGGATGGAGAATTTAGCTAATGGTTTGACATTGAAAAGAGTACCAGACAAGGTTGCAATATGTCTCCAGAGCTGTCTAATGTAGTAATGGATAAGTAAGTGTATGAGGCATGCCTGTGAGGACGCGGTTGGTGTACAAATGGACAATGTAATGTTAAAGTGCAGCTATATGCGGAATATTGTCGTATTAATGGCTGAAAATGAAAGCAAATTGTGTAACGCATTTATTCGTTTGAGTATGGTGACATGAGAGTTAATCTCTACAAATATCTCCAAAACTGAGGAAATATTATTATTATCATTATTATTATTATTATTATTATTATTATTATTATTATTATTATTATTAGCACCACGTCTTACTACCCGTTCAGGTTATACGCACTTACGCTAATGTGTAATGGTAGGGTGATTGTGAGATGAAATGAAGGACCTACAGTTTAACGTGGAATCCGAACCACGGTGGCGGCCTGGCATTCCCCACATTCACAAGATGTAACTGAGGAAATAGTTTTTTATTAGGGCAAATAAGGAAAAGATTGTCAGCTAAGTATAAATATAGAACTGTTAGAAACTCATGAGTAATTATGTGTATCTGGGCAGAATGTTCTGTAAAAATGAAAGAATAGATGGTAAAATCGACAGACGGGCGAATTCATCTCGGAGAGTAGTTTTGAGGTATGTGGACTATTGCAAAGACTGAAGTATCAAAAGAGGCAAATATGGCAGTTATATAAAGTTTGTTAACACCAACATTGTGAATTGTGCTTTGTCAGGAAAAATACAAGAATATGTTTGACTCGATGTAGAGATGTTGTTGAAGTGAATGGAGTATTCAAGGATAAATAAGTGTTGAAAAAGTTAGTAAGGATGGATACATACCTATAGAGGTGTTGTTTTTTAAACTACATGCACAGTTTCTTACCTACCCCGTAAGGCAAATCAATGATTAGATATGCATATATATATATATATATATATATATATATATATATATATATATATATATATATATATTTAGTTTATGTATATATTTATATATAGTTTATGTATATATATTTAAATATAGATACACTTAGTATATTATTTTTTTATAAAATACAGATGCCATTATATTGTAGATATATATTTATGTTTATATAAATATCTATAATATACATGTACACCTAATCATGCTTTTACCTTACGGGGTAAGAAATAAACTGTGCATGAAGCTTCAAAAACAACAAATCCATAGTGATATATCCATCCTCTCTAGCAATTTTCCACACTTCACACACACACACACACACACAATATATATATATATATGAGGATGACTTACACGAAAGAAAAAAATTCTTGGTGATTAAGGATTAGGCAAAAACCAGGGCACATTGGTGGTCTAAGTTTACTGACAAAAGGAATACTAGACTTGTCTTAGGAGAGTACACTTAGTAATAATAAATATATATTTATATAGGTCTATACTATATAGTATCTATATTATACATACTATATATACTATTTATTTATATAGTTAATATTATAAATACTATAAGTAACACATTTTGGAATAGCATTTCTTGAATTCAAAGCTTCCTCTGAAACGAAAGTGACAATGGTGAAAAGAAAGGTGCTGACAACCCTCTGTGATGCATCAAAGATGAGACAACAGCAGTTGTGCAATTTTATGTCACAAAACACTTTGAAATTATCTACCATTTTTACTATACCTCAACAATTTTTTAAACACGATCCAAATACTTGAGAAAACAATAATGATTTCCTTGAATGTCGTCAAAGAATTAAAACCTGAAGGAATGATGCAGCCAAACGTGGAATCTCACTAATTCAGTTGTTCGATGGAGTTCTTACCAACCAAGAAGAGCGGAAATATTACTTTGGCATTGACAGGAATATCCAAACCCAAATAAATCTACAATGGTTGAAAAAATTTTGTTTAAGAAGTTAACCACAACACTTTTCTAATGTTGGAAGTTTTACGTGACAGTTTGACATGTTTTCTATCAAGAAATACTATATATATAAATGTATTTATATATATATATTATATATAAATAGCTCTAAATGTTATATATAGATATATGTGAATATATAAAACTCTATATTATATATTTACATATTATGTATATACAATATATTATATATATATATATACATAAAAATTTAATCATTTTAATACCAATAATTTAAATATGAATATAAATACATAAAAACACAAACATAGCTAAAGTTATTGTAAATAAACTTACAAAACTATTTTGAATTAAACTTCTTAAAATCCCGTAACTGTTTTGTATATCATAATTAATATAAATTATATTATGTTTATGTTCTAGTGTTAAAATAAAGTAAAACTAAACATACATGTTATAAATAAGATCTTATATAATTATAAACCTCCTGGAAATAACTCAATTTTATGTAGGCCTATAAAACTATATCTAAGGAGGCTTACTACAAGACTTAATTAAATATTTTAACACAATATTTACATTCAAATAATAATTTTGAACTACTAATCGAGCCTTTGCTACTAATACATTTGTTTCTTTCCTACCTTAATTATCATATTAGCCTAGTAATGACTTTGTTCGTAAATTAAACATACATATTTTTGAAGAGTTTTTTTTAATAAAATAAGGTTACTACCCTAAGTTAATTTAAACTTGCCTTAAAACAGGATAATTAGGATAGAGTAACGTATGCTCAATTTTAATTTTCAAATAATGTTAGGAAGAATAATAAATGACGGTCACAAACTTTAGTAAAATTACTTATATATATTCATACCTTAAGTAATATAAGTTACTTCCTAAGCTTGTGATAGATATTGTCAATAACTATAGAATAACATTAACAATCAAGCAAAACGTTATCAATGTTGGCCACAAAATTTTAAGATTGTATTTTCTAAAATAATGTTCTTCCTACTAGAATCAGGTAATATTTTTATTTAAATAGTTAGAAAACTTTTCTAATAAATAAGCATTCTTAATTTTTGTTTGTAATTATTTACTGCAAAAGAGTGCCAATTCCAATTAATTTTTGATTCCCTTTATTTATGGTTCTTTGGCAAGTTGCTCGTCCCTCATGCGGCGCCTGGTTTTCATACAGGCATTGTATTGGCGGTCATTGGTCCAGCCACAACCTCCTCCCGGTAGCTTCATGCAGATTGAATGCATCCCCTGGCAATCTGGTAGCGTCTGATGGGAACTCAGACTGGTCTTCCACTGACATAAGTTCTTTGAACTGTTCTTCTCACCATTTACTAACATCTGGGCTTTGTCTTTACAGTCCCTCCACCATGGGCAGTTGACAATCTTAAAGAAAAATATTAGTCAAACATAATCTATAAATCAGAATTCACCAAAAAAGGAATGGATAATCAATGGAACCTCTTTAAACGTACATTCAGTTGAACCCCTTAACATTTACAAATATAAAACTATATCTATTGTGTTGTACTTCTGTTTTCTCACAAGTGTCTGAATTCCCCTGCTCTTTCTGCAAGATTACATTATAATAAGGATTTTAATTTGGCGGGACTGTTTCACACATTTAGACATTGTCCCGAAACTCTTTGAAAGCTGAAATTATTTTTAGAGACCTACTCTTAACCAGCCTCACTTCAGATAATAAATAATATTGTTCTGCTTATAATTGTGCAGATATTAATTGGCCAAAGCTAATTGTCAGGACAACCTTTGAAAGTAGTTTACTTTAAACCACATTTATTATTTCCAAAAAAGGTCACAAGTTATCTAAATAAATAGTTATAGAGGGATGGCTATCTAGATATAATGCATCAATTAGATCAATTTTTTGTCCAGGCTGGACTTTGTTAATCAAACACTCAAAAACATATTTCTGTTTATGCTTCACCCTTCATTTTAGAAAATCAGCTTTATCTTTGTAACTGTACCCATTTACTTAATCTACAGCATAAGGATCTCGAAAGTTCATTACCACACTTACATAAGTAGGCCACCAATACCTATCTTGTGCCAGTTACAGGGGCGGAGATTTATGATTTACCCAACCCTTGAACCTAAAACTTTGGGATGAAGGGGGTTTAAAAAATATATATATATACCTCTTTAAGATGTTTCAAAGGTTTTTTTAAAATAGTAATTGTGGACTTGGGCTTAATTTTTTTTAAACTAACCAAAAAAGTAAACCTAGCCTTAGCTCAAAGAAATTTGTCCAAACATCCTTTAAAAAAATCATGTTTAATAGACTACAGCTTTTTCAAAAAACTTATAATTAAGTAGGCACTTTTAACTTCATTCAAAATCACTCAATAATTTTCATTAGTGTTTTTTACAAACATGTTTTTAGTCAACTTGTAGATTGCTTCTGGGAAACAACTGAAGAAGATAATAAGAGCATGGAAAATGAAGACAGAAAAGGTTAATATTATTATTATTGGACTAAGCTGTGGCTTGTGAAAACACTGCATGGATATTGTAATTTGTATTATTAGCAGTCAAGGACACTGAGAGATCACAAAAATTCACAGCGCTACTTTCTTCAATATAATTTGAATCTTATAGATCATGTTCTTTATTTTATAATCTTCTAACACAATATTTTACCACGTTAGCAGCTTAAATATAGTCTATAATAGCTCTAAATTTGTTTTATGAACGATAATACATTTTTCATTTCTCAATTTTTCATTAATTTATTTCTCAACATCACAGAAAAATTCTATTTACTGTAATTTAAATATTTATAAGCTTAACTTCAGGGGCGGCTCGTCCCTAAGGCGCGGAGGTGCGCGTCCCCCAACCCCACGAATCCCCAGTTCCTTTTAAAGTTATTATTCGCACTCTCACTACAATTTTATCTCACCATAATAGTTATTTTAAGTAAAAAATGTTTTTTGTGGTTGCAGTAATATGGAAACAGACCTCACTGTTTATTAAAATGGCATGCAGTGGGCGCGAGGCGGTCAGCGCCTGACATAGTGAAACCAAACCTTCCCACCCTTAACCCGTTGTCCCTATCTGCTATAGCTAGCTAGCATTGCTTATTCTTCTTTTGAAGGCGCACTCCCTTACGCGCCCTAAGGTTGAAAGCTTGTGAATGTGTATAGCGTGAACCACCAATAATTGTCAGTCATCCTGCGTGCTCCTGCATCTTGAGGATGTGTGTGGCGTGTGTGTTTATAATAATATTATGTAGGGTTATTTTAGGATAATGTTTATTTGAGTTATATGTTTTAATATTTTTTGTAACTAGGCTTAATATGAATAGTTCAATTCAGGTGCTTAACACTAACGAATATTGCAAGATTAACTCTTGATCAAAAAAGAGAATTGAATTAATTAGGTAGGCCATGTCCTGAATTTTGTATGGAACAAAGTGAAAACATACATACCTAATATTATGCACATTACACAGCTGCAGAGTTTCTACAACACATCCACGTCCTTTGGGGGAAGTCTTTTTTTTATCTTTCAATGTTGTTTGTGATATTAATTTTTGAGTTTAACTAAATGAATATTTAGCAAAACATATTCAAAATTTGTGTCTTCTTTTAAATATATTATTTAGAAATAATTTATTAATTAAACAGGCTGCGCCCTCCAGCTTCTAAAGTGACGAGCCGCCACTGCTTAGCTTAATAACAATCTAGAATAAAGTGGAAATCCCTGAACACTGCCTGGCAAAAGAGATAAGATGTCCAACCATAGTATTACTGGTCAAACAAACCAACATACCATAGATGTAGGAACTCAATCCTTCTTTGGAAACTCCTACAACAAACTATACGGCTAAAAGCAGGCTCAGGTAATTTCTAGGTCCGATCAGGTATCGACAACCCTTAAATACAGCTCCCTTTAAATGTACAGAAATATTATTCTACTTTGAAAATTATCACTTCAGTAATGCCTAAGTATTTGATCTTAATTTTTATAGTAGAGTCTGAATGAACCAAAGAAATCAGTGTTTTGGCGTGGCCTAGCACGTGGCTACCGTGGTTAGGTCCGAGGCCGTACTGTTGATACAATATTTGTTTCATAGATGGCATAAAGCTGGCTTCTTCGGTGGGTTTTGGTCTCCCACTCATCTTGCCAATACACTGCTGTTTCGCTGACTGGGCTTTCAGGATTGCCAAAATGTTGCGGTATTTTCCGGTTTATTTTGATTATCAGTATGTGTATAAAGGTAATTATTATAATATAGATGTTTGGAATTTGTTTGTGTTAAATGCCGAATCTATTAAAAATGTAAATCTTAGTTTTGTTAAATATTCAAGTATATAAGTAAAGGGACTACCTACCCCATGTATCGGGGTAATACCGTCACAGGCTCAAATTAAATTTTTGTAAACATTCACATATAAATTCATAGTAAGCTAAAACACTTTCATGTAATACATTTTCTATTAAGTAATCTTCCAAATGTAGTACGTATTTAGTTTTTATAAATAATGTTTAACAAACAAGATATTTGAATTTTCACTTAGGGTGTTGCCATTACCCCCAGATAGAATGGCAATGTTATTTCTTCGGTTCCTTAAGCACACTATCAATTTATCGAGAATTTATGTTCAGTCTCACACAGAGTTGGAGGAAATACACAGTGATGTTGTTAAGTAGTTTACTCGAAGTTTTGGGGATTCATATTCTGGATTCGTTGGGTCATTGGTTAGAACAAAAACCACAGGTCAAAATTGCCCAGTTTCATCTGGTGTGATGAACAGTTTTGCCCTTAAATTCTTTGTGGAAAATTATCAAATAGTCATGCCAAGATCCATTATTATAGACTGGAAGGAAAGTATAATACTACACATTTTAAATATATTGCACGGAACTCCGCACGAACTTTCTCACTCCTTTGTTTGAAAATGGAGATATTTACTCAAAACTCGTAATATATGCCACAGGAAATAATATACTAGCAAACTCAAGCTTAAGTTGCACTATACTTATGTAAAACAAATTTGAGTCACGGTTTTAAATTTTATAATTTTATTTCTAAAATATTTGTATGTTTGGACCAATAAAAAAGATCGATATTGGGTCTCCAAGGTTCAACACTTCATATTAAAATTTCGACTTCCAGTTGGAATTTTCAACATTTTACTAGAGGTTGCACATCTTATGGCTATCGCATTGTTATTAAATTCCTCATTTATAAATTTTTAACAATAAAAAATGTAAATATTGACTATTGAGTCTAAAATGGAGATAGATCATTGTTGTACAAACATTCCTCTTAGGAGGTTTAAGGAAAAACAACATAAACTTTTTGGGAAACTTACTTATATTTAATTACTCTATGGCATTGGAGAATTATTCCGTTAAAGCACAAGTAGTATCTCTTTACAACCAAAGTTCACAAAATTGTAAACTGTTAGTTTTATAAAAAATTATTTCAAATAAAAGTTTTTTTATTTTTTATAATACTACAATTTTGCAATATAAAGTTATTTAATATCTCAAATAATTGCGGAGTTACGGAAATTTCCACTTCTGTAAAGTACCCTAAAAGTCATTTTCATAGGAAAATGAAAATAGCCATTTTATTTGTGATCTTAATCACCGCCTGGATACAAATTTAAATAAAAATCATTAAAGATGATTTTGAGAAAATTGTTTCTTTTCTCTATCCGCTTTTTAATAAGTACTCTTATATTTAGGGTTAAACAGACACACAGACAGTATTGCAAAAACTACTTTTTAGGGTTTGGTGGGTCATGAGACGATGACATACATCAACATTTCAGGCTAGATTTTTTTTACGGTCGCAATACTTTACCTTTAGTGTTCGTAAAGTAAAAATAAATACATATTTGCGTATAGCTTGTAAGTTGTTGGTTTTATAAAAATATGTTTAAGTAAAATATGTGTTATTATAAATAGTCCTATATATATGCTCTAGTAAGTAATTTCATATCTCAAAGTTTAATAGAGACAAAACTCACTCGAAATTTTGAGGGGCAAAGCCGAAGTTTCGGGTTTCAGTTTGGTGTCCAAGTAGTCTTTTTTACAGAATTTAAATTTATTTCGGTATTATGATTGACCCTGAAGAACCATTCACCTATCAGTGTATGATACATGGGAATTAATACTTGCTTAGAACCATGAAAATCAGGATCTGGATTCACTAACGAGTGCAATTCTGCTCCAGCGCAAGTCAAGAAATGGTGCAACTTTGCACCAAGATAATCCCATAGGTGCGCCTTATTATTTTCCCCATTTTCGTATTCACTAAACAAGGCGCAAACTGGTGGTAAGGTTATGGTGACGTCACCATAAACGTCATCAATTATGCTATATTTAACCAATCCTTGCGAAGAATTTACTTTCAAAGTCAAGGTTGATTTATTTTAAATCTCAAATGAAAATGACAGCAAATACAAATATTTCTAAACATTTTGCTTATAAACTAGCAATAAAATTAGAAGCGGCCTCTTTCTCTATGCTGTACAGAAACAACATTAGTATATTATTTTGTATTTATTTATATTATTAGTTTAAAGCTTAAGCTCCATTAATAGAACATTTATGGAAACTTTAAAACTTATTTTAAAGCTTTACTAACCGCCATATTTAGTGACGAGATATCTTTGGACTTGGAAGAATACGTACCTCTTTGGATCTAGACAAAGATTACACAGTTCGCGCAAGAAAAGCCATTGCGTTGTTTTAATGTAAAAATTCAACGTAAAGTATTATTTATCTTTGTTACCACTATTTAAATTGAAATAAATTTTATGCTGGACAGACGTATGTTATTTTAATTGGTAGCTAATAATTGTATGTTATGCCAATACGATAATATGCTAGCATTTAAATTTATTAAAGTGACGATCATGATATAATAGATGCGCCTACTCTAGAGTGGTGGCAAATAAAAGGTGCAACTTTTATCTCAAATTGCACCAGCTCCTTTTAGTGAATAGGGATTTGGGCACATCTTTCGAACTTGCACCGCTGCAACTATTTGCTCCCGTTAGTGAATCCAGGCCCAGATGAGTTTCCTTTGCTGTGATTGTGAATATCTATACTGGCAGATACGTTTTACCAGCTACCAAAATAGAATCAATGGTTACAATTATTTTGGATAAGCTCAGAATACATGCAGCACCGGAATGGTTTAGTGGTAGAGTAGCGGCGCACAAAAGCCAAAGCTTCAGGGTTTGATTCTAGTATCAGGATTGATATGGTGATAGCCTACGCGTTTCAGTTTATGATAGTATAAATGAAATGCTGGCAGTGTATTCACCTTGCAATTACATCCTTGCTTGTATAGTAATTTGAATCCTTTCCTTTGCCTTACACTTGTCTCCCTCCACGGTTGAATGAAACTGCAAAGAGAGATCCTGGCCTGTCCTGCAGAAACGTGGCCGGCAATCAAGTAAGTTTCTTCTAACGTGAGATCAACGCCGCACATAGATGACATTCCTGACGTCACAAGACGGCCAGATTTGAGCAATATGGCAGCCTTCTGTGTAGCCTGAAATACACGAATATATGTAATATATGTTAGCCCCCAAAATATCGTATAACGTTGTTTTTATAAACAACTTTTAAATAAACTTCATATCCAGCAATCTTATAAACCAGTCCGAATTGGTTTATTTCTTTACAAATGATATATCCACACAAAAAACCTTAGCAAGATATGCACGGATAATTACATTTTGACTTGGTTCATTTATGCACTCAACGTTTGAATTCAGTATTTAAACTTCAATAAAAACCCATTATCTAAACATAAATAGTAAATGTAAATGTAATTTGTATACATCAATAAATAATTAATATTCTTTAATATTTAAAATATAGTTTTCATGTTGCCACTACGAAAGTTACAGGTATGTAAATCAAGACTTTCTTTTATTAACTAGCCAAAACTAGAATGAATATATATTTAAACAGTATATAGGTTTCATGTTAGGTGCAGTGGGGTAAGTGGGTCTATACAACTACATAATATAAATTATTTGCTATATTTGTTCTTATATAATAATTCCAAAATTATAACAAATATTTTTGATTATTTTAGCTCAATGCACAATTTTTTGTGTTAGTGAAGTAATATTACTTTTCATGAAAAACAACAAAACAAAGCTATGTCAGGGAGGTCCACTTGCCCCATGGCATTATCACAAATAATGCAAATGTAAATATAATTGGGGCAAAAAGGCCATTCAATAGAGTCTGAAGTTTCATCTGCTTTTTACAATTTCAAATTAATTTTCTTTGTTAAAAAGTTAAACAAATTTTACTTCGAGAATTTGAAACAACCTCAAGGTTAAGCATTGTATATTAAAAAATGAACGCATAAATTCAATATTTGTATTATTCCAAACATAAATATTTTATTGTCACTATACACAAAAATTATTAATAATTCTTAAATAAAGGTTAGGTGTTTATGTTGGAGAAAGATCGCCACGGGTCAAGTGAACTGACTAAACAAGATAAAACAAGAAAAAAACAACAAACAAGATAGCACAATAAAATTACAAGGGACGAAATCACGGATATGCGTCCCAAACTTACAACGGAAATGACTCGACTATATATTTTCAGGTAAAAATACGCGATGCGCATGCTTAAAGATGCTGCACTAAACAACCGCAATTTGTTATAAAAGAATACCAACATTCCATCACTTACCCTCGAGTGGGTTGTCAAAAGAAAGTCACTATTGCGAATCACTCACTATGGCTGATTCCATGCATTGCATATGTTTAGTTTTGGGCAGCCCTTTAGTTAAGAAGTCTGCAACTTGATTTTCCGTTGGTATGTGCAGCACACGAAGTTCCTTGCAATTGAGTACGTCCCTCACTAAGTGATGACGGATGTCGATGTGCTTGATCCTAGCATGGAAAATCGGATTCTCTGCCAACTTCAATGAGCTTCTGTTATCAAAGAAAATAACCATCTCGCCCATGTCGCCAAAGCCCCTCTCGATGAGGAATCGCTGCAAATAGACGGCTTCCTTACGCTCTCTTACAGAGCCATGTATTTTGCCTTTGTCATCGACCGGTCAACAGTTCACTGTTTTTTCAATTCCCAGGATACCGGTCCAACATGTAGTATGAATGTATACCCGGTGTAAGACCTCCTATTTTTGGGAAAACTTCCCTAGTCTTCATATACAAATCCTTGAATGGTCCTGGATCTGAGACATAGGTAAAATCCACATTGATGAAACCCTTTAGATAGCGTAATACACGCTTGGAGGCCTTCCAATGATCGGTACCATAGCAGTTGTTAAACTGACCCAGATTTCTTACAGCCAATGATATGTCGGGCCTTGTAGTCGATGCCAAGTATGTAAGATCCCCGACCAGCTTGCGGTACGGGCACCTTAGATCGTCTTCCCACTGCTCTTGGTTTCTCCTCAGCTTCAAGCTTGTATCCACGGAGGTGGCAACAGGTTTGCATTCTGACAAGCCAAACCACGAAAGCAGATCGCGAACGTAGCCATGCTAGTGCATCGTCACCCGCCCTTATGTCTGGTTAAACTCTATCCCCAGGCAAGATTTTGCATAACCTATATCTTTGACTTCAAAGTGGTAGGTCATTCTCCTTCCAAGTTCTGCAATCCCCTTCATGTTAAGGGAGGCTATTAGGATGTCATCAACTTATTTCGAAATTAGTATAACGTATTTCCCTGAACCAATATGGAACAAACAAGGCTCTGAGACTGAAGGCATCGCACCCAGGCTTCTCAAAGTTCGGTCCACCTTGAAGTACCAGCTCCTTCGAACTTTTCGCAAACCGTAAATCTATTTCTTCAGGAAGAGGGTCAAGTGTAAAACATTTTTCATCAAAATTAAATAATGGTCCTGGTTTATAAATCATCATGAATAATCTAGAACATCTGTAGCAAGTCAAAATATTGTCCAATAATAAATGGCTCAGTTAATTTCCTCCTGGCATATTCATGGTTTCGGGGCACTTTTATATCTTTGAGTTTCTTAAACTCATGGAACCAATCCTCCCCAGGTATTCCATTCTTGAACCTTGTCTTCATACCATTCATGTTCACATATTCACCAACAACTTCCAACACCTCCTTCCGGTTTCATCCTCAACCCCACTTCTCTATAATTTTCCTCGGCTAACTTATTTTTTCTTCTGTAGGAATTTCAGTGCTTCTACCATAGCTGAAATTTCCCTCTTCTTCCTTTGAAGTGATTCTTAACTATATTTCTTGGTATTTTTTACTCTATCAATGTCTGCAGTGGTTTACTTGAATTATTCATAAATTGGAACTCTAAATAAAATGTATGGTTATCTCATTAAGCTAGATAATGTGTAATGTTTACTTCTAAGGCAAAATACCACAACAGCACTCAAAGAAGAGATGTTTGTAATAATACTTATGGAAAGAACACTAAATAAAGTACCTGAAACAATATTTACTGAATGCTCAAACCTACATTTTCTATCTTTAAATTCAGAGGGGCTCACTAACCTCAAAGGTCCACTTACCTTATTGCACCTATATTAGAATAGGCTATGATACTTTGATTAAACACAATCTGTGGTAAGTTATTAACTTAAATATTACATATATTAATGATTAGCTTTTATATTTAAGAATATTTAATTATAAATAATAAATATACTTAGTAATTATAATAGATATTAGTACTAAAATTATTAATTATTATTAACTTGAATTTAATATTGAATCCAGAAGTGGGCTGTACATTAAATATGAAGTTTATAACAAAACAATTCTGTGTATAATATACCGTAAATTATTGATTATATTAATATGTGAGGTTTAACCATCAAATTGAGTACTAAAACTAATAGTAAATTGACGAATTGATCTATTTAAACAGTATAATACTTAAAGTTGACTTTATTTTTGTCATCTTTAAGGTACACTTTGATATATGAAAATTTAATTTTCGGTAGTATTTCCTTTTACAATATTTGTTCTATAGAACCGTTACTATCCATACGTATTTAGTAAAATATCTTTATTAAAATGAATTAATATTTTCTTTTCTGGTCTACAGTATCCGTGCTAATAATTTACATACTGTATTATAAGAACCTAGATCTTTAAGACTACATGCCTTATTAATATTAAATATTACCTAGGTTGTAAACATTCATTATGACACCTTTTCTATACATTTTATAAAGAATTTGACTTTAATGTCATTAAATATATTCTTTAGGAATCAAGGTTGATTCCTGTCCCGTCTCTTTTGCGTGGATGTAAGCAGTAAATATATTATTTAGGAATCAAGGTTGATTCCTGTCCCGTCTCTTTTGCGTGGATATAAACAGTAAATATATTCTTTAGGAATCAAGGTTGATTCCTGTCCCGTCTCTTTTGCGTGGATGTAAGCAGTAAATATATTCTTTAGGGATCAAGGTTGATTCCTGTCCCGTTTCTTTTGCGTGGATATAAGCAGTAAATATATTCTTTAGGAATCAAGGTTGATTCCTGTCCCGTCTCTTTTGCGTGGATGTAAGCAGTAAATATATTCTTTAGGAATCAAGGTTGATTCCTGTCCCGCCTCTTTTGCGTGGATGTAAGCAGTAAATATATTCTTTATGAATCAAGGTTGATTCCTGTCCCGTCTCTTTTGCGTGGATGTAAGCAGTAAATATATTCTTTATGAATCAAGGTTGATTCCTGTCCCGTCTCTTTTGCGTGGATGTAAGCAGTAAATATATTCTTTAGGAATCAAGGTTGATTCCTGTCCCGCCTCTTTTGCGTGGATGTAAGCAGTAAATATATTCTTTAGGAATCAAGGTTGATTCCTGTCCCGCCTCTTTTGCGTGGATGTAAGCAGTAAATATATTCTTTATGAATCAAGGTTGATTCTTGTCCCGTCTCTTTTGCGTGGATGTAAGCAGTAAATATATTCTTTATGAATCAAGGTTGATTCCTGTCCCGTCTCTTTTGCGTGGATGTAAGCAGTAAATATATTCTTTATGAATCAAGGTTGATTCCTGTTCCGTCTCTTTTGCGTGGATGTAAGCAGTAAATATATTCTTTATGAATCAAGGTTGATTCCTGTCCCGTCTCTTTTGCGTGGATGTAAGCAGTAAATATATTCTTTAGGAATCAAGGTTGATTCCTGTCCCGTCTCTTTTGCGTGGATATAAGCAGTAAATATATTCTTTAGGAATCAAGGTTGATTCCTGTCCCGTCTCTTTTGCGTGGATGTAAGCAGTAAATTAAGATATGTCGATACATATTAATTCATTAACTTATGTTAAATGATAACCATAAAACAATCTCTACATAGTAAACCTTATGAATCTCAAATTTTGTTTTAGATGGGACTCATACTCGAACGAAGCCTTGAAAGCAGTATCCTTTTATTAATAAACTATTGTTGCAAAGTATAGGTTCATCCCTAAGAAGGTAATGGAAGACTTGAATATACGAGAGCTGTTCAGTGAAACAAATAGATCTCTTTTATTGAAAACCTGCTTGTTCTTAAAGCTTTATAGTAGAATTTGAGGCTAAGCAAAAGTGTATCAAATGGTAATTACGCATTTTATTCACGTACATGGTTATGATCTTGGTGGTCAATTAAGTTTATGCCTGTTCAGTTTCTCCTATATACCAATGGATATAACAATGAGGAAAATAAGTTGTTTTCAAGTTTATTTAATTATCAACTGAAGCACATGAAAAATTAAAAGAGGCTTTAGGAAGACCGCTAAGTCACTAGTGTGACACCTTATACCCATTAGCCACGAAGGGATGTAAGAAATGAATAACTTTTTTGTATACAGATATTTAAAAAAAGTTTCATACAATAAAAGTAACATATTTTATATTAATAATGGAAACATCCAGAACAAAACACCGAACCAAAGAAAGTAGTAAGATGTATGTAGACTATTTCAAAGAATGAAGTATTTAAAGAGGCAAAGATGGCAGTACATTGTTTTCTGGATGTGAAAATTTGATTTCTCAGGAGAAACACAAGAGTAAGTTGAATGCGGTTTGAGTGAGATATCTAAGAAATGTATGGGAAAAAATCGTATGAACAAAGTCAGTAATGAATGGGTGTCAAATAAGGCGATTTGAAAAGAAATCCGATGGTTCAATGTGAAAGAAACGTAATTTGTTGGTTTGCGCATGTTGAGAGAATGAGTGTGAATCGAGTGACGAAGCAATATATGAAGTAGAGTGTGTAGTAAAAGGAAGGGGTAGGACTATGTAAGACGTGGTTAAATGTTTTAGGAATGTGTGAAAAGAGGAAACTTGAGAATGTTAAGAATAAAAGAGCATATATGACTCGGCGTATGGATGTATTTGGAGTGAAGGATAGGGAAGTGTGGAGAAATTTATTGGGGATGGACTATACAGTTGTGGTTTTTTAAGGTATATGCACAGTTTATTGCCTACCCGTGATTAGGTATGTATATATTTATGTACGATTAAAACTTGTTAGATAAACTTTTGTTTAATTTACATTGATGCATTTTAAGTTTTTTTTTAGATTAGTTGTGTTGGTTTTAATACTCTTCGTATGAGAAAGCATTTTAATTTAAAGAAAGGTGAAGAGTTGGTTATATTGGCTGATGTTTGAACCTAACTTAATAAATGTGTTATTTGTTAAAAGTAATCTTAGATTTTATGCTCATTTTAACATAGAATATATGTTTATTAAAGGCTAAATTTAATGTAAAACTTCAAATAATAGCAAAGTGATAATAAACATGGGGTTATCTTTCCTAAATAGATTATGAATTTCACATATTCAATTAATATATTAGCGTATAACCCGAACGTGTAGTAAGACGCGGTGCTAATAATAATAATAATAATAATAATAATAATAATAATAATAATAATAATAAATATATTTTGTGATAAAATTAATCAAATGTTTGTCAATTAAACTTTAAAAACTTGATCTTTTAAAAATTATCCTTTTTAATTGTCTAATTTTAATTTATAATCTATTACTTTTATTGTTGTGGCGAAAGTATGGCAAACCATGCATGATCTGTGATTTAAATATTTAAAAATATTAAGGTTATTAATTCTATAAAATTTGTATTACTTTAAAAATATTTGTGAAATATATTAAATTAATGAATTGCGAGTAAAAAGTTATCTAAATAGCTGGGTTTTTTTTTCAAACTCTACAAATGTTTTTTCTGAAAATAATCTCATTCATTATATGTAAGATGCATAATTATTTACTTCTTCATAAATAAAATGCAAAAAATTAATTAATTTTACTTTAAAATAATGACAGAACCAATATAGTATATTAGTAGGTGAGAATGCGGCTTTCTGCAACACGAGGGGGTGGGGGGATGCGGGGGGGATGAGAAGGGTTGAAGCATGTCAGAGAGATGTGAGGGGTGAAGGGGGAGACTTATATATATTTTTTTGGTGCGGCTTTCTGCGACACTCATTTACATAATAATATTGGAGGGTTCTTGAGATGTTGATGGGGGATGGGGGGGGGGATGAATGAGAGAAGTGATGGGAGGGTGTGGAGGAGGGGGGATGGGTGGTTGGAGCACCTGGCTGGCTGAGAGAGAGACTTGAAGGGTTGGTCAATCCTCATATCTATAGTGTAGATAATAGGAAACAACCTAATGGAACAGGCTGCAGATCCATAGCTCCCAGGTTCAATCCTCATATCTATAGTATAGATCACAGGAAACCACCTAATGGAACAGGCTACAGATCCATAGGTCCCAGGTTCAATCCTCATATCTATAGTGTAGATCATAGGAAACCACCTAATGGAACAGGCTACTGATCTAGAGGTCCCAGGTTCAATCCTCATATCTATAGTGTAGATCATAGGAAACAACCTAATGGAACAGGCTACTGATCTAGAGGTCCCAGGTTCAATCCTCATATCTATAGTGTAGATCACAGGAAAACAACCTAATGGAACAGGCTACAGATCCATAGGTCCCAGGTTCAATCCTCTTATCTATAGTGTAGATCACAGGAAACAACCTAATGGAACAGGCTACAGATCTAGAGGTCCCAGGTACACTTATGTACTAATTATGCTAATGGTTTTAGGGATTAGGAAGGTTAAGAATACCCGCATTCGCGTGAAAGAAAGTTGAAATTCACCTTCAGTACACCCTGGATCTCCACGTCATCGGCAGTCTAGTAGCGCCTTACACTATACCTTCCTCATTCATTAATATATGTGTAGTGAGACATGAATAAAAAATCCTATTAGCTTACGTAACTGTGAAAAATCTCCCACCGTATGACGTAAAACATGAGAGGACGTGTCGGTTTAATTCCTTTCAACAAAGTGTCATATTGTGCTGAACTTAATCATTGAATTGTTTTCAAGTTAAATGTGAATAGTTTTTTGAAGAATTGGACTTCACAATCCTTAGTCCTGCTCAAACATCCTGATGGTCTGACTTCAATCCTCGTATGTGTGTATGCGTGTTAGGATAGTCGTACTTAATCTAAGTCAATAATCATTGAAATGATTTCAGGTTAAATGTGAATAGTTACAGCCTATCTCTATCTTGAATGTGTATGTGTGCATGTGTGTATGTGTGTGTATGGGTGTGTTAGGATAACCGTACTTAATCTAAGTCAATAATCATTTAACATAATCCAGTTTAGAAATGCTGGTAACAGACAGCTTAATTACCTTAGTTCAGTCATTTAGCAAAGTTCGAGCAATAATTACCTTAAATATTTCACGAAAGACCCTCTACATTCGGAGGTTGGGGGGTTAGAATCCCTGCTATACCCGCATTCACGTGAAAACCATTTTGGAAAATTCACCTTCAGTACACCCAACCGAGGGTAGTATGCTTGTTCATGGGACTGGGAGGTTGGGGTTAGAATCCCCGCATTCACGTGAAAAGAAAGTTGAAAACCATTCATCGGCAGTCTAGTGGCGCCTTACACTATACATCCAATCTAAGTTGTGTCTGTATGTTGTGTTGATAGTGTATGTATGTTATGTTGATAGTGTATGTATGTTGTGTTGATAGTGTCTGTATGTTGTTTTGATAGTGCCTGTATGTTGTGTTGATAGTATCTGTATGTGGTGTTGATAGTGTATGTATGTTGTGTTGATAGTGTATGTATGTTGTGTTGATAGTGTCTGTATGTTGTGTTGATAGTGTCTGTATGTTGTGTTGATAGTGTCGATGGTCAGTCCTAGCAAAGATTGGGAATTAAGGATATGACAAGTATTATGGCGAGGGGATGGGGGGTTGAAGCACCTGGCTGACTGAGAGATGTGAGGGGGGGAGGACACAACTTGGTTCTCCCTCTCTCTCTCTCTCATCAGAGGTGATGGTTCAGGGTTGAGTGTTCTCTCTTCCGACGAGCCGGCGAGTTTTTTTCTCGGGTCTCGAAGTATGCACTCTACCTCCATGCAAATGCGGGTTCACTTCCCAATTCCTACGCGGGTGAGATATGACAAGTATATTCTCTCTCTCAAACCCTGACGGTCAAGATTGGGAATTAAGGATATGACAAGTATTATTCCCTTCTAAGTCAATAATCATTTAATGAGTTTAAAAAAATTGTTTACATCAGGGCCGTGTGCGTGTGTGTGAGTGTGTTAGGATAACTGAACTTAATCTAAGACAATAATCGTTGAATTGTTTACATCATTAACTAACAATACAAGGTTGTGTGTGTGCGAGTGGGTGTATGTGTAATTATCTTTAAATGAAGTTGGATTGTGAAGAGTTGATTTCCCCGAAAAACGAATGATATTTCTTAAGGATATGACAAGTACTATTCACCTCGTGTGTATGTGTAGGTGTAGGTGTATGTGTAGGTGTATGTGTATGTGTAGGTGTATGTTGTGAATAGTTTTTTTAAATGATGGATTCTATTCTCGAAATGGTAGTAAAATGTATTATGGATTGGGATCCTGGGTAGTATGCAAGGTTAGAACCCCTGCCAGTGCACCGTGGATTAGGAGCCCAGAAAGTTGAAAACGATTTTGGAAAATTCACCTTCAGTACACTCTGGATCTCCACGTCATCGTCAGTCTAGTAGCGCCTTACACTATACCTCCACACAAATGCGGGTTCACTTCCCTACAATGTGACAACTAGCAATAACTACCAGATCTACAATCATGTATCCAATACAGTGTGACAACTAGCAATAACTACCAGATCTACAATCATGTATCCAATACAGTGTGACATCTATCAATAACTACCAGATCTACAATCATGTATCCAATACAGTGTGACAACTAGCAATAGCTACCAGATCTACTATCATGTATCAACTGAAGTGTGACATCTAGCAATAGTTACCAGATCTACAATCATGTATCCAATACAATGTGACAACTAGCAATAACTACCAGATCTAATATCGAGTATCCAATACAGTGTGACATCTAGCAATAACTAGCAGATCTACTATCAAGTATCCAATACAGTGTGACATCTAGCAATAGCTGCCAGATCTACTATCATGTATCCAATACAGTGTGACAACTAGCAATAACTACCAGATCTACAATCATGTATCCAATACAGTGTGAAATCTAGCAATAACTACCAGATCTACTATCATGTATCCAATACAGTGTGACAACTAGCAATAACCACCAGATCTACTTTCATATATCATACATCTAGCAATAGTTACCAGATCTACAATCATGTATCCAATACAATGTGACAACTAGCAATAACTACCATATCTACTATCATGTGACATCTAGCAATAACTAGCAGATCTACTATCAAGTATCCAATACAGTGTGACATCTAGCAATAGCTACCAGATCTACTATCATATATCCAATGCAGTGTGACAACTAGCAATAACTACCAGATCTACAATCATGTATCCAATACAGTGTGATATCTAGCAATAACTACCAGATCTACTATCATGTATCTAATACAGTGAGACAACTAACAATAGCTACCAGATCTACTATCATGTATCAACTGAAGTGTGACATCTAGCAATAGTTACCAGATCTACAATAATGTATCCAATACAATGTGACAACTAGCAATAATTACCAGATCTACAATCATGTATCCAATACAGTGTGACATCTAGCAATAACTAGCAGATCTACTATCAAGTATCCAATACATTGTGACATCTAGCAATAGCTACCATATCTACTATCATGAATCCAATACAGTGTGACAACTAGCAATAACTACCAGATCTACAATCATGTATTCAATACAGTGTGACAACTAGCAATAACTACCAGATCTACAATCATGTATCCAATACAGTGTGACATCTAGCAATAGCTGCCAGATCTACTATCATGTATCAACTGGAGTGTGACATCTATCATTAGTTACCATATCTACAATCATGTATCCAATACAGTGTGACATCTAGCAATAACAACCAGATCTACTATCATGTATCCAATACAGTATGACATCTAGCAATAGCTACTGATCTACTATCATGTATCAACTGGAGTGTGACATCTAGCAATAGTTACCAGATCTACAATCATGTATCCAATACAATGTGACAACTAGCAATAATTACCAGATCTACAATCATGTATCCAATACAGTGTGACATCTAGCAATAACTAGCAGATCTACTATCAAGTATCCAATACAGTGTGACATCTAGCAATAGCTACCATATCTACTATCATGTATCCAATACAGTGTGACAACTAGCAATAACTACCAGATCTACAATTATGTATCCAATACAGTGTGACAACTAGCAATAACTACCAGATCTACAATCATGTATCCAATACAGCGTGACAACTAGCAATAGCTACCAGATTACTATCGTGTATCCAATACAGTGTGACAACTAGCAATAACTACCAGATCTACTATCATATATCCAATACAGTGTGACATCTAGCAATAACTAGCAGATCTACTATCAAGTAACCAATACAGTGTGACATCCAGCAATAGCTACCAGATCTACTATCATGTATCAACTGGAGTGTGACATCTAGCAATAGTTACCCGATCTACTATCATGTATCCAATACAGTGTGACAACTAGCAATAACTACCAGATCTACAATCATGTATCCAATACAGTGTGACATCTAGCAATAACTACCAGATCTACTATCATGTATCCAATACAGTGTGACAACTAGCAATAACTACCATATCTACAATCATGTATCCACTGGAGTGTGACATCTAGCAATAGCTACCAGATCTACTATCATGTATCCAATACAGTGTGACAACTAGCAATAACTACCAGATCTACAATCATGTATCCAATACAGCGTGACAACTAGCAATAGCTACCAGATCTACTATCGTGTATCCAATACAGTGTGACAACTAGCAATAACTACCAGATCTACTATCATATATCCAATACAGTGTGACATCTAGCAATAACTAGCAGATCTACTATCAAGTATCAACTGAAGTGTGACATTTAGCAATAGTTACCAGATCTACAATCATGTATCCAATACAACGTGACAACTAGCAATAACTACCAGATCTACTATCAAGTATCTAATACGGTGTGACATCTAGCAATAGCTACCAGATCTACTATCATGTATCCAATACGGTGTGACAACTAGCAATAACTACGAGATCTACTATCAAATATCCAATACAGTGTGACATCTAGCAATAACTAGCAGATCTACTATCAATTATCCAATACAGTATGACATCTAGCAATAGCTACCAGATCTACTATCATGTATCCAATACAGTGTGACATCTAGCAATAACCACCAGATCTACTATCATGTATCCAATACAGTGTGACATCTAGCAATAGCTACCAGATCTACTATCAATTATCCAATACAGTATGACATCTAGCAATAGCTACCAGATCTACTATCATGTATCCAATACAGTGTGACATCTAGCAATAGCTACCAGATCTACTATCAATTATCCAATACAGTATGACATCTAGCAATAGCTACCAGATCTACTATCAATTATCCAATACAGTATGACATCTAGCAATAGCTACCAGATCTACTATCATGTATCCAATACGGTGTGACATCTAGCAATAGCTACCAGATCTACTATCATGTATCCAATACAGTGTGACATCTAGCAATAGCTACCAGATCTACTATCATGTATCCAATACAGTGTGACATCTAGCAATAACAACCAGATCTACTATCATGTATCCAATACAGTGTGATATCTAGCAATAGCTACCAGATCTACTATCATGTATCAACTGGAGTGTGACATCTAGCAATAGCTACCAGATCTACTATCATGTATCAACTGGAGTGTGACATCTAGCAATAGTTACCAGATCTACAATCATGTATCCAATACAGTGTGACATCTAGCAATAACAACCAGATCTACTATCATGTATCCAATACAGTGTGACATCTAGCAATAGCTACCAGATCTACTATCATGTATCAACTGGAGTGTGACATCTAGCAATAGTTACCAGATCTACAATCATGTATCCAATACAGTGTGACATCTAGCAATAACAACCAGATCTACTATCATGTATCAACTGGAGTGTGACATCTAGCAATAGTTACCAGATCTACAATCATGTATCCAATACAGTGTGACATCTAGCAATAACAACCAGATCTACAATCATGTATCCAATACAGTGTGACATCTAGCAATAGCTACCAGATCTACAATCATGTATCAACTGGAGTATGACATCTAGCAATAGCTACCAGATCTACTATCATGTATCAACTGGAGTGTGACATCTAGCAATAGTTACCAGATCTACAATCATGTATCCAATACAGTGTGACATCTAGCAATAACAACCAGATCTACAATCATGTATCCAATACAGTGTGACATCTAGCAATAGCTACCAGATCTACTATCATGTATCAACTGGAGTGTGACATCTAGCAATAGTTACCAGATCTACAATCATGTATCCAATACAGTGTGACATCTAGCAATAACAACCAGATCTACTATCATGTATCCAATACAGTGTGACATCTAGCAATAGCTACCAGATCTACTATCATGTATCAACTGGAGTGTGACATCTAGCAATAGTTACCAGATCTACAATCATGTATCCAATACAGTGTGACATCTAGCAATAACAACCAGATCTACTATCATGTATCCAATACAGTGTGATATCTAGCAATAGCTACCAGATCTACTATCATGTATCAACTGGAGTGTGACATCTAGCAATAGTTACCAGATCTACAATCATGTATTTTTCAATCATTAAAAGTTATAATCATTAAAGTTAATTAAACATTTATTTTTTCCAATCATTAAAAGTTAAAATCATTAGATCTCTATTACAAGATTCATACGTTTAAAAGTTAATTACATTAAACATCGTTAATTCTTTTACAAGATTCATACATTTAAAGTTAATTACATTAAACATTTATTTCTTCAATCATCATTAATTCTTTACAAGATTCGCACTAAACATTTTTTTCATAATCATTAGAACCCTATTAACTAGGAGACTAGACAATTTACTTTGCTTCCAGAAGAGGATGAGAGATCACAATACAGACCTCTCATAGAACGTTGGGTAACGAACACCGACTTCTCAGTCCCAACGCAAACACACCACACATAGCTCTATGGAAGAACACACTAGGTCACGCATAGCTCTTTTGATCGTTAGATATAGTCAGATTGTAATAGGAAGAACACACTAGACCACATCAATACCAGGAAGTTATATTTATTAGCACCACGTCTTACTTGTGCTAATGTGTAATGGTAGGGTGATTGTGAGATGAAATGGAGGACCTACAGTTTAACGTGGAATCCGAACCACGGTGGCAGCCTGGCATTCCTCATATGTCTTGTCTGAGGTGAAGGAAGGGTTTGTACCGGTACAGAGGATTGAACCCAGACCGTCAGCACAGAAGTCTGACAACTTACCCTAGACCAGCAGATCAGCAACCTGGGAAGATGGGAATGTATCCAGAAAAAAAGGATTCAATTTAGTCTTGTTCGGTTTGTCAGTGACGATTTGAATCCCAGCAGTTTATACGTAGATGCTTTATTCTTAAATATCCTTTTGCAAATAACTTTGCTCACATCTAACTTTTAATGTACGAATCTACAAGAATCTTTGAAAGGCTTTGAGAGGGGAAGAATATATATATGTAATATTAAGTAGATGGGTTAATACTTGTCGTACTGAAGATATTTAACCTTAATTCCTAAATTCCTAATGTAATTAACTTTTAACGTATGAATCTTGTAAAAGAATTATTGATGACTGGAGATAAATGTTTAATGTAATTAACTTTTAAAACGTGTGAATCTTGTAAAGAATTAATGATGATGATTGGAAATAAAAAGAATTTTCTATTATAACTTCGCCCGCATCTAACTTTTAATGAGGGAAGGAAGCCGTATTGACCTCGCTTCAAATATTGTTAGAATCTGGAAATTTATGTTTAGATAAAAGACTAAGGGTTCACGACGATATAATTCAGGAGCTGTCCCCTTCCCTCCTCTCATGTTTCGGAGACTCGTGCAGAACAAAGGTATTCTTCGTCAGGAAATAACTCTCCTGAGGCAATAAAGGGTAGACCTATCATTTACCGTTTCCATCTCTATGATAATGTACTAAGGGAAGGCAGGTGCAGGTGAACCGGGACGTACGCCTCCCAGAGAGAGAAACTCGCCGACCTTGGGAGAGAGAGAGAGAGAACCGTCCGAGGATTGAAGTCAATGTTTAATGTAAAAGAATTAATGAAAAGGTAATTACTTTGGCTAATCCTGCCTCATTTAAAGATTGTTCGAACATTAGCTAATTCAATATTCAAATGAAGTAACTGATTTTATTAATAATACAGTCTCATTTAAAGGTAATTAAGATTGCCAGAACTTTGGTTAAAAAGCTAATTAATGGACTTTGGTTTTTTTTTAAGGTGATTAATGGTCTGCAAAATTTACCACATATTTTGGTCGCATTAAAACCGGAGAATGACAATTGGTGTCCGGTTACTGATATTTACAAACACTCACTCAATACAGCCATAATGGTTTCGACCTTTTGAACAAATGCACTTATAATGGTTTAGGGATACTTATTTTTATAAGAGGGAATGTTTTAGGTTTCTGGAATAAGTATGAAGAGATTATATGCCTGGTTGTAAGAAGCCTCCAAATCTTTACCCTGACCGAGGATTGAAGTCCAGCACCTTAGACCAACAGTGTCCTTGAAAGACTAAGATCACGTGAGAAAGAATCTTTGAAAGGCTTTGAGAGGGGAAAGAATATATATGAAATATTAAGTAGATGGCTTAATACTTATCGTACTGAAGATATTTAACCTTAATCCCTAAATTCCCAATGTAATTAACTTTTAAACGTATGAATCTTGCAAAAGAATTAACTTTTAAACGTATGAATCTTGTAATAAGAGGCATCCCAAATCTTTGCCCTGACTGAGGATTGAAGTCCAGCACCTTAGACCATCAGTATAATATGTACTAGGTATTAATATCATCTATCAAAAGCGACAGTTTTAGATCTTATGATTTTACGTATGATGAGTAATAAGAGGCATCCCAAATCTTTGCCCTGACTGAGGATTGAAGTCCAGCACCTTAGACCATCAGTATAATATGTACTAGGTATTAATATCATCTATCAAAAGCGACAGTTTTAGATCTTATGATGATTATATTAAAGGTTTAGTATTATTAGCACCGCGTCTTACTTGCGCTAATTTGTAATGGTAGGGTGATTGTGAGATGAAATGAAGGACCTACAGTTTAACGTGGAATCCGAACCACGCATTCACAAGATAACTTGTCAGAGGTGAAGGAAGGGTTTGGTAATCAGATAAATCTGTGCTGGGAGGTACAAATCTTGTAATTAAGATTGTTTGAACTTTGACTAATTCAATATTGTTAAATTCTTCATAATCCTACCGTGAATAGAGTATAAACCCACCTCAGTGACGACTGCCGAGGATGGGGAGATCGAGGCTTGAATCTCAGTCGGGTGAACTGAGGGGAGGTTGGTTCACAACCAATTCCTACTATCATTCACCGAGTCATGTTATCTTCGACCGTCATCATGCCGAATTTTCTAACCAAAATCAGGGTACGCTTATCCTCTTCATGCTAGACCGAACGGGATCCCCCTAAATATCTTCTGTACGAGGAGTATTATCCTACACATGGTCTAAGGTGTCGGACTTCAATCCTCGGTCCTTAGGATATCTCCATTTTCACGGTTCAATCCTTCCCCGAATTACCTTTAAATTGACTTGATCACGATTGCTTAATTGTCATCTACGTTACACGTTCCGGATTGTTCAGGGTGATTGTGAGATGAAATGAAGGACCTAAAGTTTAACGTGGAATCTGAACCAAGATGTCCTGTCGGATGGTGAAAGATAAATCTGTGCTGGGAGCGAGGATTGAACCCTGGACTACAAGGTCAATTGAAGGAGACTGTCAAAGTATCATGATTCTAAGCATGTCACTTAGAAAGAAATTTATGTTATAAAGTTCGTGAATCAGATAATACCTCGACTGTTAAGAGAATATATGGCTCTATACAGACACTATCAACACAACATACAGACACTATCAACATAACATACATACACTATCAACACAACATAAAGACACTATCAACACAACATACAGATACTATCAACACAACATACAGACACTATCAACATAACATACATACACTATCAACACCACATACATACACATGCACTATCAACACCACATACAGACACTATCAACATAACATACAGACACGATCAACATAACATACAGACACGATCAACACAACATATAGCTACTATCAACATAACATACAGACACTATCAAAACAACATACATACACTATCAACATAACATACAGATACTATCAACACTACATACAGACACTATCAACATAACATACATACACTATCAACACAACATACATACACTATCAACATAACATACATACACTATCAACACAACGTACAGACACTATCAACACAACGTACAGACACTATCAACACAACGTACATACATTATCAACATAACATACAGACACTATCAACACAACATACATACACTATCAACATAACATACAGACACGATCAACACAACATATAGCTACTATCAACATAACATACAGACACTATCAAAACAACATACAGACACTATCAACTCAACAGATAGCTACTATCAACACAACATACATACATACATACACTATCAACACAACATACAGACACTATCAACATTACATACATACACTATCAGCATTACATACAGACACTATCAAAACAACATACAGACACTATTAACACAACATACAGACACTATCAACACAACATACAGACACTATCAACACAACATACATACACTATCAACATAACATACATACACTATCAACATAACATACATTCAGATACTATCAACTCAACATACAGACACTATCAACACAACATACATACACTATCAACACTACATACAGACACTATCAACATAACATACATACACTATCAACACAACATACATACACTATCAACATAACATACATACACTATCAACACAACGTACAGACACTATCAACACAACATACAGACACTATCAACATTACATACAGACACTATCTACACAACATACATACACTATCAACATAACATACAGACACGATCAACACAACATATAGCTACTATCAACATAACATACATACACTATCAAAACCACATACAGACACTATCAACTCAACATATAGCTACTATCAACACAACATACATACATACATACACTATCAACACAACATACAGACACTATCAACATTACATACATACACTATCAGCATTACATACAGACACTATCAAAACAACATACAGACACTATCAACACAACATACAGACACTATCAACACAACATACAGACACTATCAACACAACATACATACACTATCAACATAACATACATACACTATCAACACGACATACAGATACTATCAACACAACATACAGACACTATCAACACAACATACATACACTATCAACACTACATACAGACACTATCAACACAACATACATACACTATCAACACAACATACAGACACTATCAACATAACATACATACTATATCAACACAACGTACAGACACTATCAACACAACATACAGACACTATCAACATAACATACAGACACTATCAACACAACATACATACACGATCAACACAACATATAGCTACTATCAACATAACTTACAGACACTATCAAAACAACATACAGACACTATCAAATCAACATATAGCTACTATCAACACAACATACATACATACACTATCAACACTACATACAGACACTATCAACATTACATACATACACTATCAGCATTACATACAGACACTATCAAAACAACATACAGACACTATCAACACAACATACAGACACTATCAACACAACATACATACACTATCAACATAACATACATACACTATCAACACGACCTACAGATACTATCAACACAACATACAGACACTATCAACACAACATACATACACTATCAACACTACATACAGACACTATCAACACAACATACATACACTATCAACACAACATACAGACACTATCAACACAACATACATACACTATCAACACAACATACAGACACAATCAACACAACATACATACACTATCAACACAACATACAGACACTATCGACACAACATACATACACTAACAACATAACATACATACACTATCAACACCACATACATACACTATCAACACCAAATACAGACACTATCAATATAACATACAGGCACGATCAACACAACATATAGCTACTATCAACATAACGTACAGAAACTATCAAAACAACATACAGACACTATCAACACAACATACATACACTATCAACATAACATACATACACTATCAACACAACATACAGACACAACTTAGATTAGATGTATAGTGTAAGGCGCCACTAGACTGCCGATGAATGGTTTTCAACTTTCTTTTCACGTGAATGCGGGGATTCTAACCCCAACCTCCCAGTCCCATGAACAAGCATACTACCCTCGGTTGGGTGTACTGAAGGTGAATTTTCCAAAATGGTTTTCACGTGAATGCGGGTATAGCAGGGATTCTAACCCCCCAACCTCCGAATGTAGAGGGTCTTTCGTGAAATATTTAAGGTAATTATTGCTCGAACTTTGCTAAATGACTGAACTAAGGTAATTAAGCTGTCTGTTACCAGCATTTCTAAACTGGATTATGTTAAATGATTATTGACTTAGATTAAGTACGGTTATCCTAACACACCCATACACACACATACACACATGCACACATACACATTCAAGATAGAGATAGGCTGTAACTATTCACATTTAACCTGAAATCATTTCAATGATTATTGACTTAGATTAAGTACGACTATCCTAACACGCATACACACATACGAGGATTGAAGTCAGACCATCAGGATGTTTGAGCAGGACTAAGGATTGTGAAGTCCAATTCTTCAAAAAACTATTCACATTTAACTTGAAAACAATTCAATGATTAAGTTCAGCACAATATGACACTTTGTTGAAAGGAATTAAACCGACACGTCCTCTCATGTTTTACGTCATACGGTGGGAGATTTCTCACAGTTACGTAAGCTAATAGGATTTTTTATTCATGTCTCACTACACATATATTAATGAATGAGGAAGGTATAGTGTAAGGCGCTACTAGACTGCCGATGACGTGGAGATCCAGGGTGTACTGAAGGTGAATTTCAACTTTCTTTTCACGCGAATGCGGGTATTCTTAACCTTCCTAATCCCTAAAACCATTAGCATAATTAGTACATAAGTGTACCTGGGACCTCTAGATCTGTAGCCTGTTCCATTAGGTTGTTTCCTGTGATCTACACTATAGATAAGAGGATTGAACCTGGGACCTATGGATCTGTAGCCTGTTCCATTAGGTTGTTTCCTGTGATCTACACTATAGATATGAGGATTGAACCTGGGACCTCTAGATCAGTAGCCTGTTCCATTAGGTTGTTTCCTGTGATCTACACTATAGATATGAGGATTGAACCTGGGAGCTATGGATATGCAGCCTGTTCCATTAGGTTGTTTCCTGTGATCTACACTATAGATAAGAGGATTGAACCTGGGACCTATGGATCTGTAGCCTGTTCCATTAGGTTGTTTCCTGTGATCTACACTATAGATATGAGGATTGAACCTGAGAGCTATGGATCTGCAGCCTGTTCCATTAGGTTGTTTCCTGTGATCTACACTATAGATAAGAGGATTGAACCTGGGACCTATGGATCTGTAGCCTGTTCCATTAGGTTGTTTCCTGTGATCTACACTATAGATATGAGGATTGAACCTGGGACCTCTAGATCAGTAGCCTGTTCCATTAGGTTGTTTCCTGTGATCTACCTATAGATAAGAGGATTGAACCTGGGACCTATGGATCTGTAGCCTGTTCCATTAGGTTGTTTCCTGTGATCTACACTATAGATAAGAGGATTGAACCTGGGACCTATGGATCTGTAGCCTGTTCCATTAGGTTGTTTCCTGTGATCTACACTATAGATATGAGGATTGAACCTGGGACCTCTAGATCAGTAGCCTGTTCAATTAGGTTGTTTCCTGTGATCTACACTATAGATATGAGGATTGAACCTGGGATCTATGGATCTGCAGCCTGTTCCATTAGGTTGTTTCCTGTGATCTACACTATAGATAAGAGGATTGAACCTGGGACCTATGGATCTGTAGCCTGTTCCATTAGGTTGTTTCCTGTGATCTACACTATAGATATGAGGATTGAACCTGGGACCTCTAGATCAGTAGCCTGTTCCATTAGGTTGTTTCCTGTGATCTACACTATAGATAAGAGGATTGAACCTGGGACCTATGGATCTGTAGCCTGTTCCATTAGGTTGTTTCCTGTGATCTACACTATAGATATGAGGATTGAACCTGGGACCTCTAGATCAGTAGCCTGTTCCATTAGGTTGTTTCCTGTGATCTACACTATAGATAAGAGGATTGAACCTGGGACCTATGGATCTGTAGCCTGTTCCATTAGGTTGTTTCCTGTGATCTACACTATAGATATGAGGATTGAACCTGGGACCTCTAGATCAGTAGCCTGTTCAATTAGGTTGTTTCCTGTGATCTACACTATAGATATGAGGATTGAACCTGGGATCTATGGATCTGCAGCCTGTTCCATTAGGTTGTTTCCTGTGATCTACACTATAGATAAGAGGATTGAACCTGGGACCTATGGATCTGTAGCCTGTTCCATTAGGTTGTTTCCTGTGATCTACACTATAGATATGAGGATTGAACCTGGGACCTCTAGATCAGTAGCCTGTTCCATTAGGTTGTTTCCTGTGATCTACACTATAGATAAGAGGATTGAACCTGGGACCTATGGATCTGCAGCCTGTTCCATTAGGTTGTTTCCTATGATCTACACTATAGATATGAGGATTGACCAAACCCCTTCAAGTCTCCCTCTCAGCCAGCCAGGTGCTCCAACCACCCATCCCCCCTCCTCCACACCCTCCCATCACTTCTCTCAGTCATCCCCCCCCATCCCCCATCAACATCTCAAGAACCCTCCAATATTATTATGTAAATGAGTGTCGCAGAAAGCCGCACCAAAAAAATATATATAAGTCTCCCCCTTCACCCCTCACATCTCTCTGACATGCTTCAACCCTTCTCATCCCCCCACATCCCCCACCACCTCGTGTTGCAGAAAGCCGCATTCTTACCTACTTATATTTTATAGTATATAATACTCATATTTGAATTTTTTATTTATGTTGATTCTATGCTTAATATTGCAATTAAAATTTCATAGAACATAATATTTATGCATGCATATTTAAATAGTATATTCTTACTTTGAGTTCTTTTTTCACTTTCACTTTGTAGACTGTGCTGGTGTAATCTGGTCTCATCACTTTCTTCACTTTAGCAACAATCACTGAAATAAACAAAATAAAATACACTATACTCCAAATTTCACTAAATATTATGTATCATTATATAGAAATCTCCTATCATCTACCATGATATTGCTGATATTGTTATTTCAAGAAAGAAATGTGAACTAAATATCATTAATAAAGGAACATGGTCTGGAGCTTCTTTGGTGGTTGCTATTCACTCACTTTGAGTCAGAAGACAACCCCAATTCGTAGCTGTTAAATTGATATATAAGACTAGATAGGAAGTTAAGGTTAAGAGGGAATTAGGCCAATTATAGAGTTTTGCTATGTATTTTGGTAATTTCTAGCTCCCTCGCCATATCCCTCTGTCTCAAGATGTATTATATCAAGAACTTATTGAAGAATGCCGAAATGAAAAGACAAGTTCATTTTGGGTTTTATCGTGAATGTTTGAAAATAATAACTAAACTCTAAATTTTGATTAAAATTTCTAGCTTTTAATATTAATATGGCCACGATTTTTAATTGTTTTAAACAATACTTAGCTTACATCTTTTGTGGGCAATATTTTCAAACCCTTAACCAAGAGTGAATTTAAAACCTAAACCCAGATTTAAATCTAAATTATGCATTTGATCCCCTTTTCAGTTTTATTATTTAAGCTCGCTAATTCATTTTATTTTTTAAATTTTTCCGCGTCTTAAATTGTTCAGGCTGTACGCAAAAATTTCTAAACTTTACCTGTTAATAAGAAAAAATAGTTACCTTTTTCTATGGTAAAAAAAATATTTTCCCCAATTTCAATGCTATTCGCAAAGGATAGTATAGCCCAAACCTTCCGGCTGAGCTTTATGTACTCAAGCGTTCTCCCTCTTCAAACCCATTCTCCCTAGTCACATTGAGATCGCGGGGTTTCCAACATGCCTCAAATTTCTTTTTATTCACTCTTTCTATTTTTCTTTTGTTAGTCCATTACGGCAAAACATAGCTCCCCACGCTGTTGTA
>JBCFYV010000001.1:59993306-60030149 GCA_039000515.1 Timema cristinae
TATTTATAATAGTTAGGATTTTTGTAACCATTTCTAAATTCTCTTTTCGGACTTTTATAATTAATTATTTAAATAGGTAACTTAATAATTGTGAATAGAGTATACCAATATTAAATTTCATTATGTTTGAGAATAGTCCAAGACTAGGATATCGAAACTTAGGTTTATTTTGGTGAGATTGATATTTATTAATATTTTGTTGGAATATTACATGTGACTTGATAGATAGAATTCTTGATAATAAGGTCTAAAGTTGCGGTTTGATAACGATGATTTATTTAATGAATATTTGTTCTAATGGGGAAAGTTTATCTTATTGTTTTAAAGTACTCTTGCAAGTTTCTAGTCTCTTCATTATTTTGTATAGATTTTTTCTTGTAAAATGGGAATAGGAATGGAACTCTTTAAATGAATGATGATAGAAGTATTGAGGACTCACCTTTTTCAAGTTGTTGTTTATTTACATATTTACGTATTAATGAGATAGCTATAAAATTTGTGAATAGTTTTTATCTAGGGTCAATTAAACGTTACTTTACGAGAAAGTTCCTTGTGGCTACTGATGATTAAAATACTGTTGTTCGCTTTCTCATGAAAATTTCTAAAAATATTTGTATATTTAACGTTGATAATGTCTTTATATTAACCAGTTAGATTCATGATAAATATTATATATTTACCAGCTCTACGACTATCATTATATTTATTATTATTATCATTATCATCATCATCATCATCGTCATTATTATTATTATTATTATTATTATTATTATTATTATTATTATTATTATTAGCACCACGTCTTACTACCCTTTCGGGTTATACGCACTCACGCTAATGTGTAATGGTAGGGTGATTGTGAGATGAAATAGAGGACCTACAGTTTAACGTGGGATCCGAACCACGGTGGAGGCCTGGCATTCCCCACATTCACAAGTTGATATCATTAATAATTTTGTTTATACCATTATATATGGTTCTACTTGTTAACAAACATATATACATATATTCAACTATATTTCCTATGAATAAATTCCAATAAAAACTTTTTTTCCCCTTAAAGTTATGAGTAGTGAAGATACCCTTAGGCTAGTTTTTTTTTACATATGTGCTTAATCATCCTTTTTTCTTTTTTGGAACTTAAATACCTTTGAGGAGGGCCATCTAGCTATCATTCCCGCAACCAGATGAGTTGTGTGCTCTGAGTTTCACATGTTTGTTCTCAAACATTCAAAACAACTATTCAAGCGACTCACTCTGATTGTGTTTATAATTTTGTTTAACTATTTGAGCCTTCTATTTTGAATTAGTTTGGTAAATAAGGTTTCAGTATCATGGCAGGATAAGTCTTTCCTTTCCTTCAACACAATTTACTGTACTTGTGAAATTAGTGACAATAGTTATCCTACTAGGTTATGTCATATAACACAAAACAAACCTGATCATACCCGGATCAACTCTGAAATTCCAGATTATTGCAGTAACTATTTAACTAACATAAAATTGTTCCCGTTTCAAGTGAATTGCTGATAAATTTTACTACCTAGCTGACAAATGAAGGGTCGGTGAAGCTATGATTTTCCTGATGAAGAGTGCCGTGAGAACCATTCCTGGAAGTTTGAGTAGTTATGATATTCACTGTAACTTCGTGTTCACACAAACAGATCCATCCACTCCTACTTCGATGTGGTTGAATAGGGCACACTCCCGAAGCCTGTTGTTGGATGGTTGCGTCATAGAAATTATAAAGAAAGCCACAGGGACGTGGAAACGCTGCTAACATGAAACTCCCCGATGGGTCAATTCGCTTGTCCCGACCATGCATTGGCCCTTCAGAGAATATTTTGCTTCCTGTGGGCTACCACAGTATGGTTGTGGATATGCCCAAGTTGGGCCTGGGTCTACCTCAGAGTACTTGGATCTCGTCCTGGAGACATTCTTCAAATAAAGCCAGTGACTTCTAGTTTCCGTGTAAAGTAACGATTTCTACAACAATACAAAGCCAAGGTGTCTGTTGTTCTGATCTCACTTTCCCATTCAACCTTGACTGATTCTTGATAGAAATAGAGTTTCCGTAGAGCAACCTTCTTGCTCCGTGACCCATATACATTATTTTTATTTCTACATAAAAGTCCCCCCCACCCTCTCTCTCTCTCTCTCTCTCTCTCTCTCTCTCTCTCTCCTCTCTCTCTCTCCAGTCCACACTCAAGCAGGCGGTATGCTGCTCAAGGTATTGCACCGCGGACTGCGCTGTGACTGACGCTCGTCACGAGACTAGGGGCGGGGGATACAATCGTGACACCTGATGTCACAGAAAGTGATCAACATAGTCGAATTAACTTACTAATCAAATAATCATTAGATTATTTTTATTAATCAATCATTTGAATGATTTTGAGAAGTAGAGAAGATACGATAATAATTTGAACATTACTACTAATAGTTAGCAGTTAATGGTTTTACGTTGTTCTACTATTTATTCTCTTCTCCCAACTTTATTCCCCCTCTCCTCCTTCCTAACAACATCACATTCCTTTGCAGATTATCAACTCTGTTTTTTATTTAATAGAAAAGTAAGTTTGCAACAAAATACAGCGCAGTGTAAAAGAATCAGTCACATATAAATTAAATTACCTTTGCCGATATGTGCGTGAAAATAACTTAACGAATTTTATTAACATATTTTCCTTCGTGTTTGAAAGTATTAAATATAATTTCCATTTGACACTAAAACATTTTCTAAATAGAAAATCTGAGATTCATTTATCATCATCATATATAAAAAGGTTGAGTTTTTAATCTATACTAAGCATACCTTTTTAAAACTAATAACGTTAACTAGTATATATTCATTTGCGTGTGTGAATCTTTCCTTGCAATCTATTATTCGAACATTCTTCTAATAACATTAATTGGAAGATTGGTAAAAACAACCAGTAGTCTCAATATAGCAACAAGCTAATAGGTGTTTTACTATTGTCTGGTGACCTATTCAAAACAAGAACGCCAGTTAGCGCATCAAAAAAAGAAAAAAACTAAAATTCTATAGTTTTCCAAAATAATCGAGTCATTTGTGATTTTCATTCGAATTATTATCTGACTTTTTTTCGATTGTGGACTGTACACTTTATATTAAAATAGCCTAAGAATCTTTCGAAAGAGTAAGGGCCGGATATCACATATAAAAGGAGAATTTTAATTGAATTTAGAGGTTCACTCAAATTTTCGTGGAGAGAAGGGGAGAAACCATTTAGAAAAAAAAACCTCTCAGTGAACCCTCCCGGGATTTAACCCCTATCTCCCGTCTTCATCACTCTTGTTTAACACGTTACACCGTGCTATAATATTGTTCTTACTATTTATCTTCAGAATTAATTATTGGGAGGAACTGTTGTGATATAAAGTATATTCTAAATAATTTGTATGACAACTTAAATGTTTGAACTTTCTAAAGTATATTTAAATGTGTTTTTATACTTTGTAACTATTTATAATGTTTGAACCTTTCCTTGAAGTATATTTTAATATTTGTTTATTATTTTGTAACTATTTATTATATTAACACTTTACTTAAAGAGTATTTAAAAGGTTTTTTTAATCATTTTGCAACTACTTATTATGTTTAAACCTTCTCCTAACGTGTATTTATGTTTTTTCTAAAATTATTTTTTAACTACGTATTATGTTTGAAACTTTCCTTGCTGTGCATTTAAAGGTTTTTTAAAGTTATTTTGTAACTGCTTATAGTGTTTGAACCTTATTTTTCACTAACTCAGAGTTAGAATATGTGCCGCAATACTTATGCCTTTGTTGCGCTTGGCGAGTGAGTGCTGTTTGAAGGCCGCGCTAAGGCCTAGGGCCAATCATATCGCTCTAATAAATGCGTGGTGCTCTGTACTGGGTAAAGAACGCTAACCGGCCTGGCTCATATACCAATCTCGGTGGCTCAGTAGCGGACGTAGTTGAGAACTACTACGCTAGGGTGTAAAAAAAAGGCGTAATCAGGTCGACAGTGTAGTGAGACGTAACACTGTATACAATACGGCCAGTACCTATGAGCCCTCTGAAAGTATAAGATGGGGGAAAGGACCGACATTTTATACAGGTTTAATGTTTGAGATATTACTTAAAAAGCCTCGAGTTCAACGAGTAAGCAAAATTGTTCAATGAAAACAATTAATCACAACAACAATAATTACCAAGTTTGGTCAAATTTTTCTATTTGGAAAGTTCGGGTCCACCTCAAATAAAAAAACATTTCAAAAAGTGTGGAAAATTAAAACCCTTTTATCTGTGTTTGTGCTCTTGTTTTTTTGAGCTTGACAGTGTATGAGTGTAGTTATAATATTGTTGTGTCTACTTACGTCATCGGTTTTACTAATGTTATAACTTGAACACTTATGTTTAATTTAGATTAAAGACAATAGATTGATAAAATATAATATGATGGCCATATACATGGTTTGGTTAATCTTACAAGTTTGTTTTTTGAATGGATAATTTATAATAATTTATATAAATACTCATATCGTCTTAAATTAGGATAAAATAATTATGGCACCCAAATAGTTCGATAATCAGATAATATATGCATTCATTTAAAACATATGTGGGTATATAAAAAAAAGTTATAATTGTACTCTTGAGAATCGAATTTGGTTGTAAATTCTTAAATTAGGTATCGGTGGAACTTAAAAATTGTGCTATGACATTTTAAATAAATTTTTTAAGCAAATATAGTGTATTAAAATATTTATTTTAAAAACAGAATTAATCAATTTATATTACTGAAAAATGAACCACTAAGTCATGTTACAAATATTAGTTCCAAGGAATTTAAGGTTAGGAAAATTACTAGAAATTTCTGCTTGATAATTATTCACAAAGAATATAGGATGAAAGTTTTGTTAAAACGTACGGTAACTACGGTACTAAATTAAAACTATTTCCTTCTCGAAAACCACGCCTTTGTAAATTCACTAAGCAATAATTGAAAATAAAAAGATAGTTTTGTTACATCTTACCAAAGTCAGCTGAGCAAGAATATTGTTGTGGATGCTCTAACATACAGGAGCATGCAGAAACCCCCGTATAGCTGAGCATGTACGCCAATATGACGACACAATACAACACTGCCATTACAACCTGCACACAACACAATGCACTATATCACTATTGATACTATAAACATAAGATGTGTTCTACCAGATCACAAGCATGTCCTAACGTGGTGGGTTGGGGAAGAACCGCTGGAAATATTATATAGAATGGTATGATATGGCAAAGAAAGGCCCTCTAGCTGGAGAGTTTGACAGGGGAGTAATTAACTATCCTTTACATTATTAATATAGTAGTATACCTCTCGAGACACTCGTCATGCATTTCTTCGGGAGTAATGGTTGCCTCCATTTCAACCGGATACATGGAAATCTATAAGTTAATGTAGATAAGGAACACATGAATAATGAGTCTCTATAGATCAACGGAACTTCAACAGTTTAACTATTTATACCCTACAAATTTCAACTCATTCCGGTCTTTTAATTTGAGAGTTATTTATGCTAATATTATTTTATATATTATAAGAGGTTGAGTAGTAGAAATATTGAAACTTAACGTTAAAACTTATTTCTAATAGTCTACTATTTTTCTTAGAGTTTTGTGTTGAAATTTAATGCTCAGTTATAAATATTCTGGTTGCACAGCAAACTGTTCCACTACCTTTTGCTGAAATATTCACAGTTTTAAAATATATATATGTTGGTGGTATAGCATTCCAAACCCTAGCCGCTTGGAAGGTAAATGATTTTTCTAAGTTTTTCGTCCGTTTTTTGGGTACTTGTAGAGACGATTTATTTAGTGTTTTACATTCATGTATAGAAGATGTTTGGGCCAGTTTTGACTAAGCCTTCCATTTTGATCTTGTAATATTGTAAAGTCGTGAACTAATAATCAAAAGACGTAGGTTTTCCACATTGAGGCGTTATAAGTTTTTTAAATAATTCCTAACATCATCAGATTTTTCTTAGGTTAGAAATAAATCTTAGACAGGAATTTGAGCTTTTTTTGGATTTTCTGTTTTAAGTTTTTATTCATACCGAGAAGAAGTTCCAAGTGGTAGTCGATGTTTGACAGGACCAATGATTCATGTATGGTTTATATTACGTCATTTGGTAGAATGTGTTTGAATCTATAGAGATGATTTAAACAATATTAAGATTTTTGTACACAAGATGAGACATGTTTTCCCCAGGATATATTTTCATCAATTACTACTCATAAGTTATTCAAGTTCTTTACCCTGGGTAACGGCACAATATCAATTCATATGTTTGGATCAACACATATTTTTTAAGCTAGTTTCACTACCTATCATCATACAAGCACATTTGCTAACATTAAGCTTCAGGAAGTTTACGTTGGCAACAATCCGACAAAGTGCTTAGCTCTTCATTTATACCTTTCACTACTTCATAAATATCTTCCGGTGCAAATTAAACGTAAAGTTGAGTGTAATCCGCGTGTTGATGAGAATACGGAGATTTAAAACATTTAGGTATTGAAGTTACGTATAGTGAAAATATAAAAGGGCTATTGGCTTGTGGGACTCCAGCAGTTACTGGTTCAGGATGAAGAGACTGGTCCACTATTACGTTTACCTTTTGTTGCCGTTCAAGTAAATAGTTGGGGACCACAGTATAACATTATCCAAAACATGTATCATTGTTATAGCTTGGACAAAAAAGAAATCATGATTTACGGTATCAAATGCCTTTGAAAAGTCTGAAAAAAGAGATTGCGTAATTTGGAACTGTCTATGGTTTTGTATTGTCGTTTGTTACATTCTGAAGAGCAATAGTGGTGCTATGATTTTAAAACCGGATTTCCTTTCGATAGTTTAGGATAGTGTAGGAAGATATTAATAGTTCTGAGATGGACATAGTAGATGGATTGTTTGAGGGCGAGGAACTACTTGGCGAGATTCCATAAGCAAGAAATGTTAGTTATCGCAAGTAGGGTAGCGTGAGAAAATACACCTACAACTGTTATCACCGATAGTTTTATTCATATATTTGTTATATGACTATTACAATTACATACTGACAAGAAATAATTATTTATGTCATCAAGTTTTTGAAGGTTTTTAAGAATGCACGTTTCATTGGTAAGAAAAACATTGAACATTTTTTTAGATAATTCCAAAGTTTCTTAGAGTTATTAGATTGAGCTTCCGCTTGGTTCGTAAAAATCACATCATACTTTTACTTATCAAGTATTTTCCCTGATTCCGAAAATATTTATCATTTTCATAATCACCTTCAAACTTTGATTTCAAAAACCTCCTTTTTGATGTGCTACGTTTAGCCATGATATGTTTCATTTCCAGGGTCAACCAGGGTAAATTATTTTCGTTTTTATTTTGAAATTTTTTTGAGGTTTATGTATGTCAATAATACTAATAAATATGTTATTGAAAATCATTACCTTCTCTTCAATAATTTTGGCCCTCGTCACTTGCTCCCATGAAATTACCTTTAATTCAGAAACAAAACGTTCCGGAATAAAGGGTTTGTAGTCCTTAATAGTTTCCTATATTTGATTGAAATGGGTGCGAATAGATTGTATGAACAGAACACAATGTTGTGGTCAGTGAACCCTTAAAGCTCATATTGACCGAAGTAAGAAACTTTATTAATTTTTTTAATCAGATCTATCAGTGTTTGCGTATTTAATGTAGCTCTTGCAGGTTGATTGACTATTTGTTTTAAAATTAATATCTAGTATTGCATTTAATAATTTTGCATTGGGAAAGTTTGGTTGCGCCAGGTTTATATTAAAATCACCGATTAAATTACATAATCATTAAAAGGTAAAATTTGGTAGTTTAGCGTTTCTATTATTTTAATGTCCAGGTACGGAACATTCTGTGGCTTATGTAGAATTCCAAATGGGAGCTTGACATGTTCGTAGTTAAATTATACACACGGCTGTTATATTTTTGAAACAACGCTGTAAAAAGTATTTAGATTCAAAGTTGTGTAAACAATATCTGTGTTTATGTAAATATAAACACCACCTACGTCTATCCTGTCACGTCTTATTATTATTATATTATAATTATAATTAGCACCGCGTCTTACTACCCATTCGGGTTATACGCACTTACGCTAATGTGTAATGTAGGGTGATTGTGAGATGAAAAGAAGGACCTACAGTTTAACGTGGAATCCTAACCACGGTGGCGACGTGGCATTCTACACATTCACAAGATGTCTTGTCAGAGGTATAGGAAAGGTTTGGAAATTAGATAAATTGTGCCGGGACCGAGGATTGAACCCCGGCCGCCAGCACAGAAATCTGACACCTTACCCTAGACCACCAGGTCACCCACGTCTTATTAACTTGTATCAGAAATATGTATATTCTATATAGACCAGGGGTAACTCAACAGTTAGTCTATATAGACCAGGATTAACTCAACAGTTAGTCTATATAGACCATGGGTAACTCAACAGTTAGTTATATAGACCAGGGGTAACTCAGCAGTTAGTCTTTATAGATCAGGGGTAATTAAACAGTTAGTCTATATAAACCAAAGGAAATTCAACAGTTAGTTATATATACCAGGGGCAACTCAACAGTTAGTCTATATAGACCAGTGGTAACTCTACAGTTAGTCTATATATACCAGGGGAACTCAACAGTTATTCTATATAGACCAGGGGTAGCTCAACAGTTAGTCTATATAGACCGGGGGTAATTAAACAGTTAGTCCATATAGACCAGGGGCAACTCAACAGTTAGTCTATATAGACCAGGGGCAACTCAACAGTTAGTCTATATAGACCAGAGGAAACTCAACAGTTAGTCTATATAGACCAGGGGTAACTCAACAGTTAGTCTATATAGACCAGGGGTAACTCAACAGTTAGTCTATATAGAGCAGGGGTAACTCAACAGTTAGTCTATATAGACCAGGGGTAACTCAACAGTTAGTCTATATAGACCAGGGTAACTCAACAGTTAGTCTATATAGACCAGTGGTAACTCAACAGTTTGTCTATATAGACCAGGGGTAACTCAACAGTTAGTCTATATAGACCAGTGGTAACTCAACAGTTAGTCTATATAGACCAGGGGTAACTCAACAGTTAGTCTATATGGACCAGGGGTAACTCAACAGTTAGTCTATATAGACCAGGGGTATTCAACAGTTATTCTAAATAGACCAGTGGTAACTCAACAGTTATTCTATATAGACCAGGGGTATTCAACAGTTATTCTATATAGACCAGGGGTAACTCAGCAGTTAATCTATATAGACCAGGGGTAACTCAACAGTTAGTCTATATAGACCAGGAGTAACTCAACAGTTATTCTATATAGACCAGTGGTAACTCAACAGTTATTCTATATAGACCAGGGGTATTCAACAGTATTTCTATATAGACCAGTGGTAACTCTACATTTAGTCTATATAGACCAGGGGCAACTCAACAGTTAGTCTATACAAACCAAAGTAAATTCCACAGTTAGTCTATATAGACTAGGGGTAACTCAACAGTTATTCTATATAGACCAGAAGCAACTCAACAGTTAGTCTATATAGACCAGGGGTAACTCAACAGTTAGTCTATATAGACCAGGGGTAACTCAACAGTTAGTCTATATAGACCAGGGGTAACTCAACAGTTATTCTATATAGACCAGGGGTATTCAACAGTTATTCTATATAGACCAGGAGTAACTCAACAGTTATTCTATATAGACCAGTGGTAACTCAACAGTTATTCTATATAGACCAGGGGTATTCAACAGTTATTCTATATAGACCAGTGGTAACTCTACATTTAGTCTATATAGACCAGGGCAACTCAAAAGTTAGTCTATACAAACCAAAGTAAATTCAACAGTTAGTCTATATAGACCAGGGGTAACTCAACAGTTAGTCTATATAGACCAGAGGCAACTCAACAGTTAGTCTATATAGACCAGGGGTAACTCAACAGTTAGTTTATATAACCAGGGGTAACTCAACAGTTAGTCTATATAGACCAGTGGTAACTCAACAGTTATTCTATATAGACCAGGGGTATTCAACAGTTATTCTATATAGACCAGTGGTAACTCTACAGTTAGTCTATATAGACCAGGGGCAACTCAACAGTTAGTCTATACAAACCAAAGTAAATTCAACAGTTAGTCTATATAGATTAGGGTAACTCAACAGTTATTCTATATAGACCAGAAGCAACTCAACAGTTAGTCTATATAGACCAGGGGTAACTCAACAGTTAGTCTATATAGACCAGTGGTAACTCAACATTTAATCTATATAGACCAGGGGTAACTCAACAGTTAGTCTATATAGACCAGTGGTAACCCAACAGTTAGTTTATTTAGACCAGGGGTAACTCAACAGTTAGTCTATATAGACCAGGGTAACTCAACAGTTAGTCTATATAGACCAGGGGTAACTCAACAGTTATTCTATATAGACCAGGGGTATTCAACAGTTATTCTATATAGACCAGTGGTAATTCAACAGTTATTCTATATAGACCAGGGGTATTCAACGGTTATTCTATATAGACCAGTGGTAACTCTACAGTTAGTCTATATAGACCAGGGGCAACTCAACAGTTAGTCTATACAAACCAAAGTAAATTCAACAGTTATTCTATATAGACCAGGGGTAACTCAACAGTTAGTCTATATAGACCAGGGGTAACTCAACAGTTAGTCTATATAGACCAGGGGTAACTCAACAGTTAGTCTATATAGACCAGGGGTATTCAAGAGTTATTCTATATAGACCAGGAGTAACTCAACAGTTAGTCTATATAGACCAGGGGTATTCAAGAGTTATTCTATATAGACCAGTGGTAACTCAACAGTTATTCTATATAGACCAGGGGTATTCAACAGTTATTTTATATAGACCAGGGGCAACTCAACAGTTAGTCTATACAAACCAAAGTAAATTCAACAGTTAGTCTATATAGACCAGGGGTAACTCAACAGTTAGTCTATATAGACCAGAGGCAACTCAATAGTTAGTCTATATAGACCAGGGGTAACTCAACAGTTAGTCTATATATACCAGGGGTAACTCAACAGTTAGTCTATATAGAACAGGGGTAACTCAACAGTTATTCTATATAGACCAGGGTATTCAACAGTTATTCTAATTAGACCAGTGGTAACTCAACAGTTATTCTATATAGACCAGGGGTATTCAACAGTTATTCTATATAGACCAGGGGTATTCAACACTTTGTCTATATAGACCAGGGGTAACTTAACAGTTAGTCTATATATACCAGGGGTAACTCAACAGTTAGTCTATATAGAACAGGGGTAACTCATCAGTTATTCTATATAGACCAGGGGTATTTAACAGTTATTCTATGTAGACCACTGGTTACTCAACAGTTATTCTATATAGACCAGGGGTATTCAACACTTAGTCTATATAGACCAGGGGTATTCAACAGTTAATCTTTATAGACCAGGGGTAACTCAGCAGTTAGTCTATATAGACCAGGGGTAACTCAACAGTTAGTCTATATAGACCAGGGTAGCTCAACAGTTAGTCTATATAGACCAGTGGTAACTCAACAGTTATTCTATATAGACCAGGGTATTCAACAGTTATTCTATGTAGACCACTGGTTACTCAACAGTTATTCTATATAGACCAGGGGTATTCAACAGTTATTCTATATAGATCAGGGGTATTCAACACTTAGTCTATATAGACCAGGGGTATTCAACAGTTAATCTTTATAGACCAGGGGTAACTCAGCAGTTAGTCTATATAGACCAGGGGTAACTCAACAGTTAGTCTATATAGACCAGGGGTAGCTCAACAGTTAGTCTATATAGATCAGGGAGCCTTCAACGATTTATATGTACTGTAGTAGTTGTCCTGGCTGAAAAAATGGCTTTCTTTTAAAACATGAATTTTTAATTTGAACATAAAACTATTCAGTATACTGAAATAAACAGTATTTTTAAATTTCTAATTTCATTATGAATAACATCAATTTTTAAATTCAACATATAATGTTTTGTTAAAAAACACATTTTTAATTCCTTTAAATGTCAATATAAATAGTAATAACGTGAACCAACATATCATACATTTTAAAATTTCATGTAAAATTATTTACTTAACAAATCATATAGGTACTTTAATGAAGAAGTTTAGTTAATAATTTTAGTTAATGTTTCAGATAAATAAAGAATATAACCTCTTTATATTTAACGTTGTTTGTGTGAAACACAATGTTTTCTACATCATCTGTTTTTTTCTTAATTTAAGAATTTTTCTACGCATTGAATGAGTGGGTTCATCAAAGACAGGGTTAGGCAATATTATCTCAACTTTTATAAATGTTTAACCTTGACTCATATTAATGATCATGGCAAAAGTGACAGTCAACGGATATTGCGTGCGCTCAAAACGTTTTCTGAAGGAACTAATTTCACTCGTAGTAAGTACTCGCTCTCCGCGAGATATTCCAGTCAGTCTTCGCAATCAATGGAGCCATTGAGCATATGTTTTACTTTCATTTATCAAACCCTTCACTTGTGTTTAAGCTATGCATAAGAAACGCAAATGTGTTTTTTTAAGAGTTCCAGCATGTGTCTGGATAGTCTGATTAGGTCCAAACGGTTTAAAAACTCTATAGGAAACTGTAGTTCACCGATATCGTTGCTAATAATGTCATTATTGAAATAACTTTTAAATATCGCCGGGCAATTTACACAGAATTTTGCTTTTCATATTTGCGCAGTAGGTCAATTCATTTCTTAAAGCCAAAATTGCTTTTTCAATTATCGAGTTTTAAACGATGTTTTGTCCGATAATATATATAAAATCTACCATAATACACTACACTGCCTGTTCTTAACAGATCATTGTTGTATCGGGCAATATGAGGATCAATATCTGTAGCTCCAAACAATGTGCCTTTGCCAGCTTGAAGAAAAAATTGCTCAAATTCATGTACGACCTCAGAAACTCGCATGTTAGTCTTAGGACGTTTTGGCAAAGACGGTGGCGCTTCAAGTGAAGTTCCATTGAGGTTATTTTACTGGTTAGGTCACCTCTAAAATCTTCTAAAATGCTTATTTTCTCACGTTTACACCACAAGATTAATTATCATATACTTTATTAATTTGATGTATACACTCTGCTTGGAGACCTTAAATCGCTAATGCAGACTGGTATAAGAGTCGCCAGATAAGAAACGTATAAATGTTATTGCGAGTCTTTCCTCCACACTAATGGATTCTCTTAAATGTGAACTTTTTTATGTGCGCTTTTGGCCAAATCAAAATAAGTTAAGTTTTTGTGTTGACCACTAATTTCTTGAAATTTAAGATAGTGGAGTAGACTATTTCCACTATATTCCACTCACATTAACTACATTTGAGCTTACCACAATCGTCTGCCCTGTCTTTTTCCTTTCTCGCCATCTTACAGGTAGAGAAAGTATTGTGATTGTAAACAAAAAATTAACTTGAAATTTTGATGAATGTCGACGTTTCATGACCCCTCGAAACCTAAAAGGTGGTTTCCATTTGTCTGCGTACCTATCTTAGCCTAAAATTAAGAGCAGTTTATTAAGGTTGAACATCTCTGACAAGACGTGTATTAATCACAAGTTGTGAATGTGGGGAATGCCGGGCCTCCACCGTGGTTCGGATTCCACGTTAAACTGTAGGTCCTCCATTTCATCTCACAATCACCCTACCATTACACATTAGCGTAAGTGCGTATAACTCGAACAGGTAGTAAGACACGGTGATATTAATAATATAAAGCCTGAAAAGAGAATCATTTTATTTTCTCCAAATCGACTCTAACGATTTTGATTAAAATCTGTGTCTAGGCGTTGATTAAGATTATAAACAAAATGGTATTTTCATTTTCCTATGAAAATGACTTTTAAGGTACTTTATAGAAGCAAAAATTTATATATCTCCAAACTATTCGAGATACTAAATAACTTATCATGTCAAATTTTAGTACTATTAAAAGAAAAAAACTTTTATTTGAAATATATTTTATAAAACCAATAGTTTCTGAGATATTGACAAATATATTACCACAATTTTATAAGCTTTAGTTGTAAAGAGATACTACTTTAAGTTTTAACGCAATAACTCTCTAATGCCATAGAGTAAGCAAATATAAGTACGTCTCTCAAGAGGTTGATGTTTTCCCTTTAACCTCTTAGGGGAAATATTTGCACAGCACAGGGGCGAGTCCAGGACTTTCATGAGGGGTGGGGATTGGGTCGGGGAGGGGGCGGGGCACCTAAAGACATTTTAAAATTAAAATAATTTAAAGTTTGAGAGTAAATCATCAAGTAATTTTTCAGTGTAGTGCTAAACTTGAGAATAATCATCTAATGAAGGATATAACTCGAGATTTGCGATTAGATCATTTGTATTGAAATTTATTATAAGCAATTAATAAGAACATCAACAAATAGTTATTATTAAGAGTGAAATAAGTTTAAAAATTGTAACAATTATTAAATAAATAGTTTTATTTTATCTATTCAATAAATCAGACAAAATCGATCTAACTATTGAGATTTCGAACAATCGAACTTTAACTCCAATCTATAGTATAGCTAGTTATTTCTTATACTAGATCGAAATTTTACCACCAAGTCATACTAACATGTTATGTATGTGGTGTTATTCAAAGATTTGGTTTAAAGCACGTTATTAAAAATAAATTATTTTAATGATCTTTATTTATTATTAATCATCGAAATAATCATGATAAGAATGATAAAATAAATTTAAACCTAAACAATGTTTATGCAACATGGTTAGAGGTGAGCAACTTAAATTTGGGTAATTTCATTAATGCCTATTTTCACCACTTTAACAGTCAATGTTATTGTCTTAAATATTTATAATAATTACCGTACATTAATCATTGAATAATATTACCAAAACAATTAAAAGAATTAAGCCTGTTTAGTGAGATAGTATTATATGATAATAAAACTATTAGTGACTTTAACATTGATTGAATTGGATTAATTTCTTGAAGGGATGCGCCCCCCTCCCCCTAACACCCCTTCTTGATCCGCCCCTAGTACAGCAATGATCTATCTCTCTCATTTTAGGCTCAATAGTCAATTATTACCTATTTTATTGGTCAAAATTTATATATCAGAAATTTAATAGCCATGTGATAACCATAAGATGTTCATCCCCTAATGAACTAATGAAAATTTTATTACAAATTGTTGACACTTGGGGACCCAATATCAATAATTTTTATTGGTCCAATTATAAAAATGAAGACGTTAATTCTTTAAAAATAAAATTATAAAATTTAAGACCGTGAGTCAAAAAAGTTTCACGTATGTATAGCACCATTTTTTCTTGGGCCTGCTAGTGTGTATTATATTACAAATTTTGAGTAAATATCTCCATTTTTAAACAATAGAACAAGAAAGTCCGTGCGGAGCTCCGTACCATTTATGTTTCTTTGTTGCAAAGTGTAGATAAAATATGTCATGCATGTGTTATTCACCAAAGTACATAACTTTATGAAGCAGAATATGGCTCGCAGGAATCTAGTCTGGACGCAGCTTTAGCGCACAGACACTGCGGGTATATTTGCTGCACATCGCCACCACGATGTTCGTTACGATACTAATCAGACAGGAGTGGTCAGACAAACAGATTGATTTACCTTACCGCGCAAACAAGCACTGGCCGAGCCGACTGGATTGTAGTAGTTCTAAAATAACATTTACTATTAAGGTTGTTTCACAATATAGGTATAGCGCCACGCTCATAATGACCACCGCGATCCTTGTCGAGAATATTTTGACCGTAGTGTAACATTACGTGGTATAATGTTACAACTGGACCCCGCCCCATACTGACGTGATTAGAGATTTGTAACATTACGTGGTATAATGTTACAACTGGACAACAAAGCATACTACCCGCTCCAATAAATTCAACTCAATTAGGATCCCTACAATAGTATTTTTCTCTGTTGTAGTTCTTGTAGGCTAAGAAGACATAATAGAAACAATGCTGGACAATATATTTATTACTCAATCCAATCCTAAGTATTAATTTGTTCGTGTACTTACAATACTAATCTGCTCACAATAGAATCCTGCAAGGCTGGCCGGCACCTGGACTCCTAGATTGGCGAGTGGGTCAAGGGAGATCCAGTGGGTCAACAAAGCGACTCGGCACTCCGACTGTACTAGCGTGAAATGAACCGAGAACTATCAACAACAACTAGAAGACAATTATGTATCCGACCCCTGACGGAGACTAGAGGAACCTCCTTCAAAACATCGGGTGATTGGAGATATTCACGGATATTCCGATGGAGCAAGCGGAATCAACAATGGTGTACGTGACTGTTTGAAGGCATCGTTGACGTCATAATATGCGTGTTTGGTGTACTCCCCCTTCTTTCCAGAACAACGAAATCCCTATATAATGGCTGTGCAAGCTTGCCATAATCGACTATCCACGATCAACGATCGACGACAGACCATTGTCATGGATCTGGACAATGGCTGTAGAAAACTTTTAAAAAATGTATCAAAATCGTCGCTTAGACGGGTGGAGTTATGAACTCTAACTTATTTATAAACTTTAAACTTTTTGCATATAATATTCAGTTTCAAAATCTAACGTATTTATATTTTGATCGTCAAACTATGCCCAAATATTCTATCTTAGATACGTCGCCGCTCGGGCGCTGTAACTTTTGCTTATATTTTTATTATCGTAAATATCCTCAGTTATGTGCTGATTATAAGTTTGACTTGTTAATATTATATTGTTTGGAATTGTAGAGTAATTTTTATCGAAGTAACTTTTCATATTTAAAATTATGGTTTGATTTAACGTAACGTGAAGTAACTTTTTATTGGAATTTAAATTAGGATGACTTTAATCTTTTGTAACGTAAGTTCTGTTGGAATAGCTAAAGTTTTGTTAATTTATGGGACTGTTTGTTCCATATTCTAAGTCAGATCTGATAGTCCGTGGGAGTTTGGCTTATGTCTGGTAGTCAAACCCTCACGTTGTGTAGACTCTGTTGTATAGTCGTCAAATTTAAATCTTTATATTTATGATATCGTTTTCTGTGAATTACGAAACCTTTGGAACCATATCAAGGTGCCCATTAGGCCCTTATAATTTTGTATTGCATTTAAAAATACTCGCTTTGTTATTGTCTCTTATAGACTGGACTATCAATATTATGATGGATTACATGTTTCCTTTTGTTTAAACATTTGCGCAACTTTAATTATATAAAGTTGTTGACTTCGAGCATAATTTCCAACTGTACTCATAATGATATAATGAGACCAATTTTTGTTATCTGCGCTATTGTCATTTAATTGAATAAACTGCTCATTTTGTTGAATCTATATATTTTTTATAATTTCCATTTTTGTATGTTAAGTTCATCCTCTCCCTTTTATCCCTTTTTTGGCCGGGGGGTACAGGATTCAGAGAGGGTGTACAGTAGCCTGAATGGAGTGCTACTGTAAACATGACATGCGCAGTATAGTCTCAAGCTCCAGTTTGCTTTCAACCCGTCGAACAAACATGGACGCCATGGACGAAAAATTGAATGAACTTGTGCGAACCAAACCTGAACTATACAACTTGGCAAACAAATTTTATAGTGATGATGTTAAAAAAAATTAAGGTATGGAAGGAAATAAGACAGACTTTAAACAAAAGGGTAAGTTTCAACTTTTATTTTACCATTTTAAAAAATACAATAATTTAACCTACAAATTTAAATCATATTGTGTTGTCAGGGAACTGAACCTGCTTCTGATATTAAGAATACTGAGAACATTTCTCTTACGATGGCGTCACAGTGTGAATACCTTGGTGCACCCATGAGCGTGAGCATGACGAGAGTGTGAGCGTGAGTGTCTCTATAGTGTGAAACATGCTTTATCCTTCAAAATGAATGTTGCGTGAGATCATTTAAAAACTTATCCTTCACATTATCTAGATTAGGTCATCATACTATAATCAGTTATAAAAATAAACTTAATCAGATTCTCATTAACCAGATATATTCAACGGGGAGAAAGTATTCCCAACGTAGTGTATTGTGACGTCATTTCTACCGCCAGGTGCTGTGACTGTGACAAAACAGGCAAAGGCGTAGCCAACTTTTTGTGGAGAAAATGTCTTAAACACTCTTTTTAATGATCCTGAATAAATCTAATTTTACTTCAAAAGCCAATATATTAGTCATAATGAACGCATGACAACATATGTAGAGTGTGTGATATAAGTGAGCAGTCGATACATGCCAGTTTAATACTTGAATGAGCGATTTTAATGTCTGAGAAAGCCAGGCTGTAAATTACTATGGGAGATCTTCTTCTGTACGTTAGAACTATTGCACTTCCACACACTCTCGTCATCTGTCGTGGAACAATCAGACCTTGGAAATAATGGCTCGTCATCCCACCTACAGAACAGACTCATACGTTCATGTCCAACAGTCCCTATGCTCTCATTGTCCAACTGTCTAATCTACTCTCATTGTCCAACTGTCACTCTGCTCTCATTGTCAAACTGTCCCTCTCTTATGTCTCATGTTCCACTAGTCCACTCTGCTCTCATTGTCCAACTGTCCTCTGCTCTCATTGTCAACAGTCCGTCTGCTCTCATTGTCCAACAGTCCGTCTGCTCTCATTGTCCAACTGTCTCATCTACTCTCATTGTCCAACTGTCACTCTTGCTTCATTGTCAACTGTCACTCCTGCTCTTATTTGTCCAACGTCCTCTACTCTCATTGTCCAACAGTCCTCTGCTCTCATTTGTCAACTATTGTCACTCTTACTCTCATTGTCCAACTGTCCTCTCTCTCATTGTCAAACTGTCCTCTCTACTCTCATTGTCCAACATCCTCTGCTCTCATTGTCACTCGTCTCTCTCATTGTCCAACAGTCCCTCTGCTCTCATTGTCCAACATGTCCTCTCTCTCATTGTCCAACAGTCCTCTGCTCTCATTGTCAACTGTCCTCTCTCTCATTGTCCAACTGTCCTCCTCTCTCATTGTCCAACTGTCTCATCTACTCTCATTGTCCAAATGTCCTTACTCTCATTGTCAACTGTCTCTCTACTCTCATTGTCCAACTGTCTCACTCTTCATTCAACTGTCTCTCTACTCTCATTGTCCAACTGTCTCATCTACTCTCGTTGTCCAACTGTCCCTTAGCTCTCATTGTCCAACTGTCTCAACTACTCTCGTTGTCCAAGTTTCCCTCTACTCTCATTGTCCAACAGTCCCTCTGCTCTCGTTGTCCAACTGTACTCTACTCTCATTGTACAAGTGTCCCTCTAACTCTCATTGTCCAAATGTCCTCATCTACTCTCATTGTCCAATGTCTCACTACTCTCATTGTCCAAGTGTCCCTCTACTCTCATTGTCCAACTGTCCTCTACCTTACTTCTCATTGTCCAACTGTCCTCTACTCTCATTGTCAAACTGTCTCCTCTACTCTCATTGTCAAACTGTCTCATCTACTCTCATTGTCCAACTGTCCTCTACTCTCATTGTCCAACTGTCCTCTACTCTCATTGTCCAACTGTCCTCTACTCTCATTGTCCAACTGTCTCTCTACTCTCATTGTCAAACTGTCTCTCTACTCTCATTGTCCAACTGCTCTCTTCAACTCTCTCTCTTGTCAAACTGTCCTCTACTCTCATTGTCCAACTGTCTCTCTACTCTCTTGTCCAAACTGTCCTACTCTTACTCTCATTTCATTGTCAACTGTCCTCTACTCTCATTGTCCAACTGTCTCCAATCTACTCTCGTTGTCCAAAGTGTCCCTCTACTCTCATTGTCCAACTGTCATTTACTCTCATTGTCCAAGTGTCCTCTACTCTCATTGTCAAACTGTACTCTACTCTCATTTTCAACGTTTCTACTCTCATTGTCAACTGTCTAATACTCTCGTTGTCCAAGTGTCCCTCTACTCCATTGTCCAAACTGTCCTCTGCTCTCGTTGTCCAACTGTCCATCTACTCTCATTGTCCAACTGTCTCATCTACTCTCATTGTCCAACTGTCTCTTACTCTCATTGTCCAATGTCTCTACTCTCATTGTCAATGTCCTCTGCTCTCTTGTCCAACTGTCTACTTCTCAGTCTCTCTCATTGTCAATGTCTCACTTCATTGTCCACTGTCTCATCTACTCTCATTGTCCAAACTGTCTCATCTACTCTCATTGTCCAACTGTCCCTCTGCTCTCATTGTCCAACTGTCTCAACTACTCTCGTTGTCCAAGTGTCCCTCTACTCTCATTGTCAGTGTCCTCTACTTCATTGTCAAACTGTCTCATCTACTTCATTGTATCACATCCTTGTCAACGTCTCACTACTCTCATTGTCCAACTGTCTCAACTACTCTCGTTGTCCAAGTGTCCCTCTACTCTCATTGTCAAAACTAGTCTATCTATCTGCATCTGTCCAACTGTCTCATCTACTCTCATTGTCCAACTGTCTCATCTACTCTCGTTGTCCAAGTGTCCCTGCTCTCATTGTCCAACGTCTCAACTATCTCGTGTCCAAGTGTCCTTACTCTCATTGTCAATGTCACTTCTCTCATTGTCAACTGTAACTTACTTCATTGTTCAATGTCCCTCTACTCTCATTGTCCAACTGTCTCATCTACTATCATTGTCCAACTGTCCCTACTCTCATTGTCCAACTGTCTCATCTACTCTCGTTGTCCAACTGTCCTCTACTCTCATTGTCAAACTGTCACTTACTCTCGTTGTCCAATGTCCTCTCTACTCTCATTTGTCACTGCTTCTTCAATCTTATCATTGTCCAACTGTCCATCTACTATCATTGTCCAACTGTCCCTCTACTCTCATTGTCCAACTGTCTCATCTACTCTCATTGTCCAACTGTCCCTCTACTCTCATTGTCCAACTGTTCATCTACTCTCATTGTCCAACTGTCCTCTACTCTCATTGTCCAACTTTCCTCTACTCTCATTGTCCAAACTTCACTCTGCTCTCATTGTCCAACTGTCCCTCTATACTCATTGTCCAACGTCCCTCTACACTCATTGTCCAACTGATCCCTCTGCTCTCATTGTCCAACGTTCATCTACTCTCATTGTCCATCTGTCCCCTCATACTATCATTGTCCAACTTTCCCTCTTCCTTACAGTGTCCAACTGTTCATTGAACCTTGTTTGGACGGACTGAAGGACAATTCTCAACAGTCCAATAGTGCGGTAAAAACAAGTAGCGCAGACGAGTCATAGAACGCAGTCCAAACAAACGAGCCAGATTCACCGGAAGTGCTAACTTAACAGCAATGCATTAAACAGGCTTGATCAGCTATAGACCCAGTCGCCAGGTTTCTTTTGAACACTCCCATTCCACATATAGCTACCGTGTTTTATACTTGTGTTTGAGTCGATAAACGTAAATGAGGTTAATTGATCATATTTTAATAACTATCCAAAATAATTGAGAATGGCCTTTTAAATTTTCCATTAGTGCAAAAATTTTGAGACCTATACTTTAAGTCATTTACTCTTTTTAACCCTTTATTCCTAGGCTAGTTAAATAAATTGTTATTTATAATATAAATCCAATTAAATTTAATAATAGTGTTACTAACATTACATAGTAAGAATAGTATTACGTTAGGTCACAACCTATCTTTGAATATATTATATAGATAACACGTTAGCTTAAATATGTAATATGCGTGTATTAACATAAAGTTGATATTATTATTTGTCATTTAAATTGCCACAAAATATAAAATATCCCAACTATAGATCTACATAATTAGCTAGAAGTTTATAATATTACTTAAGCTCAAATGACCTAACTTTGCACCAATAAATGGAATTGTTTAGTTACACTTTAATAAAAGCAAATAATTTACACTTAGTTATTATTTTGAATAACATTTATCTATATATGTTGTATACAAAATTAAAATCTATCTATATTATATTAAAAAGTCCAAGCTTAAAAACAATTGTTTTTAAAATCTAGCTTTATATGAATTAATGAAAAATGGCATGATTAAAAATATATTCGTATTTCAAATATAAAATTAATATTTATTCATGCTACATAATACACTTTATTTTGTCATGCGGTATTTAATAAATACTCTGTAATGCTAACTGTGAATATCTGTTCACAATATTTACAACCTTACAGATATTGTATCCGACATAGAGAGTAATCCTTTGGGAAGCTATTCAGTTTTTTATTTTGCTCAGTCTCCTCCCCCAATTCCTCCCACTCTCCACCAATCATCAATATGGACAAATTAATCCCTAACAAGTTGCTCCTATCTAGGAGTTTCCATTTTCTACCTTAATATGCAATAACACTTATTATTACATATTTGGTTTGGGCTAGTCACATTTTTATAGGCTATTCAGTCATTTTCATGAGACCAAGTAGTTTAATAGTTTGGTAAATTACGCACAAGCCTATAATGGTAGGGATACAAAACAGATTCAGTACTTTACCAACACTCAATGGCTGAATTTTTATTATTTTCTTTGTGTGAATTGTGCAGTTAAGCTGTATTATTGAATAGTCTTTGATAGATTTCAAAGTTAAGTGAATAGGATATCCTAGATCATTCATCCTTGTTGAAGCTGGTATATTTTAGTTTGTTTTGTTTGTTTTGTCCAGTTTTAGATCTTCATGAAGTAATACGTGGTAATTTATTTATATCAGTCAAAACTTCCAATAATATGATTTCAGCTCTAAATTAGTACAGTTTTGTTTGTCAAATTTATTCGTTCAAATAATGTAAGTAATTCTTACAGGATTTGAATAACAACAATATCACACAAGATCAACCATCTAGTGCTTTTATTATTGATTCTATAATTCTATAAAATGTGTTAGGCCTATGAGATAGAAAAAAATAGTTTTAGCATAAATATTATTAGTTGAAATGTTTATGTTTGTAGCTTTTAATCTTTATTTATATCTAGTTTCTATTAACTTGATATCAAATGATTGACTTTGTGGTGTATGATGAGGGACTGAGAAGTTTAGTACGGAATACCAGGGCTGTGCGTGGAGATGAATGTGGAACGGATCTCATTAGTTGAATTAGTAGGAGTTTTGTGAGGAAGAAGTGCAAAAGTATTAAGTAGATAGAAGATAAAGTGGAAAAATTGCAGGATAAAAGTGTGAGAGCAGAATAAGAAAGATTGATGGGCAAAAAATTAACTTTATAAAAGCATGAATGGTATGTCGAAATAAATGCTAATTATAAAGAAAGTACAATATAAAAGAGGCTGTAACTGAGTGTGCAAAAGATATGTGTGGTTCTTCGATAGTAGAAAACTTATTAAGAAATGTGTGGAGTGAAAAGGTGAAAAAAGCTTTGAAAGTAAAGAAAGAATCATATAAACGAATGACTACTTTGAAGAGTGAAGGGGATCATAATATATTGTGTGACGTATAAAAAGAGAAAAAATTGACTGCAAAGAAAGTAAAGGACGAGTAAGGAGCAAAAGAGGTTAAAAGAATAAGAAAGAATGCAGTATGATTTTGAAGGAAATAAGAAGCTGTTCTGGAAGTTGGTAAAATTCATTAAACAAGGAGTGCAAGGAAAGTACTATGGCATTTAGAAAGAACGTAGTGAAATAATCTTTGATGAAAACAGTTTAAGAGAGCAATAGAGAATGTATTTTGAGCAACCGTATGGCAAAAACTTAGATAAAGTGAGTATTAGTTAGATAAGAGAAAAAGTGGGGAAAATGATATTATGAGTGAAATAATTAATGATGGCGGGGGGGGGGGGGGGGGTTCAAAGATTGAAAGTGTTAAAGAATGGCAAAGCTGTGGGAGTAGATGGGATCACAAGTAAAATACCGAAGTGTGGGAGGATAATACCACTAGACAGATTGTGTAAGTTGTTCAATGTGTGTGCTGGAATTTCAAATGTTCCGAATGACTGGAAGATTACTGTAATTGTACCTTTGTACAAAGACAGTATGAATGAATGTAATAATGATAATAATGATAGGGGAATTAGTTTGTTGAATATTCCAAGTAAGGCTTTTGGGAGAGTTCTAATTGAGAGGATGCATGAAAAAACAACGGACAAGATTTTGGGATGTGCAATGTGGGTTCACGCCAGGTAAAGATGCAAATACCGAATATTTGCATTGCAGCAAATGATTGAGAATGGCATTAAGGAAGAAAGTGTGTGGTGCACTAGTTAATCTAGAGAAAGCGTATGATAGGGTTAATAGGAGGATGTTAGGGAGCATGGTGTGGATGCATTGTTAGTAAATGCAATTGTGGCTGTGTATGATGGAATAGAGTAAAGCATGAGCTAGGGTGGGAGAAGCTTTGAATGAATGGTTCATCATTGAACAATATGTTACACAAGGCTGTATTATGTCTCCACGGTCCATGGATTTTAAAATATCTTTATGGGACTTTATGGATTAGAGTATGTGAATGCTTGAGAGAATGCGGTTGGGGTAAAATGGACAATGTTAATGTGAGAGTGTTGCTATCTACAGATGATGCAGTATTAATGTCTGAGAATTAAAGTGACTTGCTGAATGCATTAAATAGTTTGAATATGGTGACAGGTAGAATAGATCTTCATATAAATCTATCCAAAACAAGTATGGTAGTTCTTGAAAGGCACACCTTTATTTATTTATAATTTTATTTTTATTTATTTATTTATAATATTGGGATTTGCTTGGTCCTCTTTTCAATTAACTTCTGGAAATAATAATTTCCTGTCTACTCCTGGAACGTTTGACTTGTAATAATAGATCTTCAGCTGGATTACTGGTCAATACTGTAGTTATTTAGCAAACCTTTATTTGCCCTTTAGTAAGAGTTGACGCGACAATGTTTCTTACTCAACGTCCATCTGTGTATTCCGTTTATTGTGAACGGGGCAGTGTCTGAAGATTATATTAGGGTAAACTGTTTGTTTCCATTCCATATAATCTCTCACTCTTTTTTTGACCAAGTCTGTAAACTTTCCATTTTTTTTCTTGGGGAAAGGGGCCAAAAACATCTTATGGGGTCCCAAGCACGCTCTGACCAAATGGAGATAGTTGCAAGTCCTTTAGTTGTGTGCCTCCCCTCATCCAAGAACTCCTCCGATGGTAAGCGTCACCTGCTACCTAGCACCTTCTGTGCCAGATTTAGCGTCTTTCTCCCTGGCGTGGCCCCTTCCTGCGGTTGTTTCCATGGTTTCGCTACCTCCTTCTTCGCATTTCTTAGCTGGGTCCTTCCTTTGCCAAGGACTACTACCAACAATGGGCTTTGTCTTCTCCCGTTTTAAGCGTTAGCCCTTTTTTAACTCATCACATCTTTGGTTGATAGATCTTTCGAAATTATAGTTGTCTTTAATTCTCTAGCGAGTTGGTTTTCACGGGTGATTCCTGGCGGAGTGTCCTTACATTCCTGGTGTCACCCCAGAAAGTGCGGTACTCCTTTTTGACGTACCTAGGTGCCACCTTCCAAGCTATCCACCTTCTGTTATCAGGACTCTTTAACCCTACCACGTTTAGCTGTGACCTGTTAGTGTCGATCTCCTGTACTAACCTACTGATGGCATCCACTTCAACTCATTTGGATTTCACATTTTTAATTTTACCTTATTCTTCCGTATTTACCTTGGGGTTCCCATTTTACTGTTTGGGTCCATCGTTTCATTTTCTTCGTCTCACCAGGACCTCCACGAGACGTACTTATTGATTTTTGGGGTCATCCATTGCCCTTGTAGTTAAATAAAGGGGTCTTATCCTTTCTGGTCACTCCTTTATTCCCTCTTATTCTTAGGGATGTGTATTTGTTACAATTTTTGGTGGGTTTATCTGGGTTCAACCCCTGCCACCAGTTTTATTTAGGTTCTCTCTTGTGCATTGGGCTGACGGGGTTGACTTTAACCCCCGTACTGCCCATTGGTCTATATTTCTGCCAGGTGCTATTTTCATCCCCAGCTATCATTTCAATTATTGTCAGTACAGTTGTTTCTTTCTGATATATTTTTGCTGGCCGACTTGAATAACTGAGTCCTCCTTTCTGACTTGGACTTTAGTGACCACCCTTGTTCCAGTCAATTCCACTTGGTTCAGATAGACTGCCGAGTTGGGTGACTCGTTCCCCGGTTGTGGCACTCATCTATTCCTTTTTTTAAGCTGTGCATGTGAGGGGTAGTTTTCACGTCTACTGAGAAAAAAAGCTTTGTACGTGCCTGGGGAAGTAATATTTTAAATGACTCACGAGCTTACCTTCTTTTTATTTCTTGCAAGTCAAAAATATCCCCTGGATTATAATTTGGTGCAGATATTCATCAATGCAGAAATATTTTGTTTCATAGCGTTCATTGAATACGTGTTGCATCAGAAATAAATCTTGTAGGTACTCACTTCAATATTTGGAAAACAATGCTGCACGAGCGTCTACGTAACTTTTCCCAATACAGCTACATGTAGACTCCCAGTAGGTAGCATCCTTTTATAAAGATAGCAGAAATAATTTCAATTTTACATAATCCGGTATTGTAGCGTGTACATCCCTACCAACCGAGTGATGCTACTAGGCTGAGGTCATTCGTCTGTCACAATTACCGGATTTGGGAATTCGACCCTTCATAATTAAGATTTGGTGTTAATCACGACGGTATAGTGGTCCATGAATTTGTGGGATTCGATCAGTTTTTATCAATAGCTCTTTCAGTTTTACTAGCCGTTAGGGGCGCCCACCCCTCTCCTTGATACTAGAATGTTACGTTTCATTCCAAAGACGTGTTCTTTGATCTTGATCATATTGTTCTTTATTGTTTCATTATAATGTAAATATGCTCATTGATTGCAGTTTGAACCGCCTATAAAAAGGTTTGTCGTCCTTCAGGTCATCCACTACATTATTCACTTCACTAAATTGGTTTTGGCTCAATATCTGAGCCTTACAAATTTTATTTACGTGACCCTCAATCATAATACATGCTTACTTAAGTTCATTACATTCTTCTCTGATTTTATTTATTTCCATCTGAAACACCTTCTCTATCTTCCTATGAGACATTTTATTATATCATTAATATTTTTCTGGGTGCCATCAATACTCATATAATCATAAGATAGAATACAGCTGTGGATTAGGCATACTTAGCAGAAACACTAAAAAATGTAGTTAACTAAATAAAATGTGATAGATCTAAAGATAATTACAGGTAGTACTGCTACCTCATATTGGTGTATAAACGAGTTGTTGAGTAGTTGAGATGTGTTGTAAAGAGTCTATTTGCAGTTATTAATTGATAATATTTAAACAATCTGGTAGAAAGAAACTTTTCAAAAATTCTTGGAATGTTCTCCAATTTACGCCACTGGAGATTGAAAAATATTAGACCAACAAAATATGTTTTAGACAGAGGCTGTAGGAAATTGTCTCTTTTATAATATTGATGATAAGGATCTTGATCTTGGAACAAACAAGAAAAAAAATATACTGCGAGATAGCTGGTTTTGGCTGCCATTTTTTAAAGATGGTGGTGCACAAAGGTCGAAAACTCAAATAACCATTTAAATCTGAAACTACATGACCCTTTCAAATATCAAAACTCCCTGATTTATTGTAAACAAAAACTACTTATTGACTGGGCTATACAATATTGTCAAATTTAAAGGTACAAAATAACGTTCGAGCTGGAGATGATGTTTTATTATTCCAAGATAGACCGCATGACTTGTGTCTTGTTTATCTGTCCCTGGGACTTTAGCAGAAACGGCCTTATGGGTTGTTTTGTAAATTACTATTTAGATTATATAGCCACGCCCTGAGAATATATGTAATTTTAGTTCCAAATACAAAATTAGCAGGAGTTTAATGGAAACTACAAATTTTTCTAAAATTAGTATATGTATTAAAAATTGCTTCTACTATTTTCTGTAGTCTACCGGTACTGATAAACAATTTGTGAAAAGCTGAGACTGTTAAAAAGATATTTAAACCGTGAAAAATTGTGATATAAGCGTAAAAAGTTTGTATTCTCAAGGAAAACTTAACTATAAGCTATATCTGAGTATTATGATCCAAACTATAATAGAGACGTATGGAAACGTAAGTACGATTGTGTCGAAGTATTTATTTAATAAGTATATTCTCACAACTATCCAATTTTGCTGTCAATAAACTCAAGTACGACAGCAAAACGCGTTAATTTTCTTATTCCGGAAACGCTAATGGTGTATTCGTAATCTTAATAGCTACGTATTATAGCCTTGCTTGAAAAAAATAAGAAGAAGAATTATCTTTCAAACTCTAAAATATTATTTTCATAACTTATATGCTTTCTCATAAACTAAACCATATTATTAGAATGGCAGCTAGATTAAGATAAAGACATGAAACGCCAATTTTCTAAAATCATCATGGGGTGCAGCTGTTAATATTTTGTATTCCTGCTGTAACGTTGTTTAAATACAATAAGGTTTAATATATATATATATATACCCCAGATCAGTGAATATACTAAATATAACATCGTATTAGTATGATTGGATCTGATGGAGGGATAAAGATCAAATGACTCATATATATATATATAGATCAATAAACATCATAATTTAGAAATACATAGGATAAATATAAATGTTTGATAAATTCCCTTCATTATGTAGACCTCTACCATAAGATTGTCTAAATTTGAAGTTTTATTAGATCAATAATATGACTTAAATCTTTAAGCAATTATACTATTATAAAGCCACATGGCTGACTCACTCACTGACATTAATGTTTACGCACTTCCAGATGAGCTAGGAACTTGAAATTTGGCAAACTTGTAGCTTTTAGCCTGTAACCGACGGGAACATTACTAAAAGTTAAAATAAAAAATTAACCCCGAAAATAATTTAAAATGTCAGAGCGACTTTAAAGTTGGTGCGGACCTTTCTTTGGAGGTCTCTTGTGACAAAAAGGTAAGACCTATCAAAAAACGGATCTTGAAATACATTAGTTTACATCCACTTTCAAATAAAACTCACTGGGGGTTTAGGGGCGTAGCCCCCAACGAGAAAAGCGAGTATAAAATACACAAACATAAGCCAAACAATCAATTGTCTAAAGATCAAATGCCAAATATCAAATACTCATCACCTTATAAATAAGACATTCTGTAAATAAGGATGTACTTAATCTAAGCCATGTGTGAAAATATACACATATATAGGCCAGTTGGATAATTTAATTTTTTTTTCATTATATAAACATTTCAAAGATATACATACTAAATAAAAAGTGTATCCTGGACTGAGAGTACTACGAGACCGTGAATGAATCATCAGGTTCAAGGGCAGTGATGCAATATTTACTTGGAGCAAAGGAAAACTTAAATGTTCTCACTGAACTGACGTCACTGTAACGTTATGTGTTTACGATTAAAAGTCACTGTAATATTTCATAGTGGGAAGATAAACATTAATAACATTCACTGTAAAGAAAACCTTATAATGAGGTTTGGTGATCAGTTCAGGATAGGTTAATGTTAGGTTCGATTATAGAACGAAAACCAGGGTATATCATTGGTGGATTATATAGGGACAAAATGACAGATCATTAATATAGTATGAGGAAATACTAGTTAGATCAGTAGTAGAGTATAGAGAGACAATCGAGGATATATTAGTGGGCAGAGTATAGAGAGACAATCGAGGATATATTAGTGGGAGAGTACAGAGAGACAATCGAGGATATATTAGTGGGAGAGTATAGAGAGACAATCGAGGATATATTAGTGGGAGAGTATAGAGAGACAATCGAGGACATATTAGTGGGAGAGTATAGAGAGACAATCGAGGACATTGTATAGAATAGTATTTTATTTTGGAAATGTTATATTAGGTTTAATAATGCTATATTTTTATCAAATAAAAAAACAAATTCAGTTTATCAAGCTTCTTTCATTATCGAGACATATTAATACCTGCTCCAATCCACATCTTGTCTGAGTAAGGAGGGCGACTATTCTAAAATAAACATTCACTCGTATGTATTTTCAAGACTGAATTTTATTTATCAAACATTTTACATTTCGGTTGTGAATTTTAGACATTAGCCTAATGTACAGTTGCACTTAGGATACCGGACTCAACCTCATACCCCCAATAATCAAATAGGTAGCCTGGTGCAAGAATTGAACCAGAGACTCAGTAAACAGAATTCATTATGATAGGTTAGTCTAGTGATTGTTTAATGTTATTTTATGTGTAAGTTAAGTTGGTTAGTTTGACCTATATTAAGGATAAGTTAGTCAGGTTATGTTAGGGCCAAATATAAATGTGAACAACCCCAGATCAGTGAATATACTAAAATATAAACATCGTATTAGTATGATTGGATCTGATGGAGGGATAAAGATCAAATGACTAATGCTTATGCTGAAATCAAGCTTTAAGTATGGAAACGATCGATAAAGCTTGATTAAATGTATACTAAGTATGATAAGTAAGTTGATCAAAATGTCTTATAAGTATGGCACATGACTCTATCTGTAAGAAATATAGAAGAATTAAGTAATGATAAACAAATTACTGGTTTTGATTAATGAACGATGATAAAGTTAATATCTTATTGAAGTTTAATGCATGACTGGAACTGGCGGATCATGAACAAGTACAATATCATGGGATGCATGATCCTAATCAATTAAGAATAATCCTATGCAATGTAAGTATGATGAATTCCATCAATGAGAAATGTGCTTAAGTATCTGTCTCAAGCCAAGTATAGTTAGATTTATTACATTTTATAGCAATAAATGAGTAATGATCAAATATGTTGTAAGTATGGGAGACCTATAATAAAGCTTATGTACTGTATGATCAATGATCATACGTCTTCTAAGTATGAACGATAAAATGTCGTATGGGGCCCGGTATGATCAATGTATCTTGACTCTAATAAGCGTCAGACGATAAAAAGTTTGGCAACTACTATGTAGGCAAAAAATGGCAAGAGAAGAATCTAAAGAGAGGGAACACAAAGTATTGTGAAAATGTGCCTGAATGAGCATACCTCGTTAACATCTGTGCTGTGTGTGACCTCATCAGCAGATAGTAAGGGTGGTCTGAACCTTTCCCGAGGCATAGATGGAGAGTGCCCCTTCTACGATGGGGATATTTGTTAGCGGTTAGAAAGTATGAATGGTTATAATGTTATTCCACAATACATTCACTCTATCTTCAAGTATGAGCAATTTAACGTTTAATGCCGTATTAGAGATTAAGGATGAGCTTTGTCAGTCGATGAAAATGTATCGTTATAGACTCGAGCTACCCAGTCAAAAAGATTAAGAGTGACCTCTCTGAGATAAAGAATTTAGGATGTTAGCGTTTAGAAAGTATACATAAGCATGAGTGTGTGTACCAATTCTGCATCAATATTTTATTAGAAGATAAGTGAATAGTACCGGTATTAAGGATTAAACAGAGGTAATTTACCGCTACGAGGTAGATCTGCCTAGCGTCAAGACGCTGGAGTGTGGAGGGGGGGTGAAGTTTGAGAGGGTTTCTGAGCTAAAGTGGGGGAGGTAGGGTTAGGGAGGGTAAGTTACCATGATGGGTAATGACTTTGGCAGCCCAGGACATTGTTCCGTCTTAATCAACAGGAATTTTTAATGAGAGTTCGATTGGGGGGAAGTTGGAAAAATGCGTGGTTTTAAATGGGAGTAACAGGACATGCAGGTTGGGGAATTTATTCTATTGGTAATATTCATTCAGGGATTTGATTGTTGTGTTGATACGCCTGCATGCAGTAGGTTAGAGCTTAAAGGGGTGGAGGGTTGAGGAAGGGTGCAAAATTGGCCCGGAAAAACAATAGAAGCCCCTTAATTTATTGGGCTCATAAGCGAGGATTGTGGGAGGGGGAGGAGGTAATAGGGAGAAGGGGTGGTGGTGGTGGTGGGGTTTGTAACTTGTTAGAGATAGGAGGAATAGGGCTATTCAGCGTTATGGGTTATGTGCGTGGTACGAGTGAGAATAAAAAATAAATTGATTTTCCTGAGAAAGTCTTGTGATGAGTACAGGTAAGTAGCTTATCACTATCTAACCTCCTCCACTCCCCAGTATCTTCATCCCATTTGGGACCAAATATTTCCCTAGGAACCTTGTTTTCTTACACCCTAATTTTTTTTCGTGTAACGTAAGTGAACAACAGGTAGAGAACAACCGGTAAAATTACTATTTTTATATTCTTAATCTCACATTCCTTGACAGCAGGTGAGATGTTAACAACTTACTTAGCGAGCAATAGCATGCATTTCCCAACTGTATACTTTTCCTAATTTCTAGTCTAATATCATCGTTGCTAGTTAAAATTGTTCCTAAATATTTAAACTAATAAACCCTGTCAAAATGATATTGTGCTCAAAGTAATCTCTAAACTATCCTCCTCAATCCATGTTCTTTATGTGATCATAATACTTAGTCTTTTCAGCGTTCACTTCTAGACCTATTACCTTAACAGCCGCTCTCATAAAATGTCTGCATTTCTTGCAACAGCTTCCTTACTATTACCAAACAAAACTAAATCATCTACGTATCCTAATAGCTTTATTTTAGCGTTTAATGTCAACCATTAGCCATTTTGTTGAATTTCCTAATAGCATACTCTAAGGCAAGATTAAAGAATAATGGGGCAATACATGAATTTCGAAATTATTTGATATGGTACATCCAATTTTAATATTATAACTTAATTATATATATATATATATATATATATACTATTATTATTATTAATATTACTAATTGACCGATAATATCACTTGCCAAGTGAAACCAAAACTTATTTGAGAGGTGGTTAGTATGGAATTGGTTTTAGGGAACTTTATAACTATCACAAAGAGAGAATGAAAATTTTCAGAATATTTAAATGTGCCGAATGCAATCATGATATTCCAAGTTATTAATGTACTCTATTCTAAGTACGTGACCCACCAGAAACACTATCAAAATAGCTACGATAAAGAACTAAGAAAGATGATATCACTCTTGTCAGACTCTCTTATCAACTACAGAGATAGGTGGTTTAATGTGACACTAACTTTGGGGTTCCCCGGATTGTTGTTCACCAGATATATGTTAGTTCCACGAATACATCTCTTTCCCTTGTAATTGAACGGAGGGGATTCTGAAAACGATGGTATTATTTTGGTAGGAGGAACAGTAAACGCTAACTCGGTTACTAATACAATTTTATTATATTCATACATCAAGTCATGCTCTCTGCAACTGTCGATTTTAATAGATATTATCAATACCTGTAAAATAACACAATTAATATATTAACATGTAATCAATGTTGGTCGCTAAGAAATATGTTTGAATTTTCTAAACTGTTCTTCCAACCAAAATAAAGATATATCGCCACCTGTGTCATCTGATCCTTCCCCCTCCCCCTCCCCCGCCATCAAACTGTCACGCGTCACTGTAATTTGGAGCATTGGAAGTCCCAGCACGATTCCGACATACTCTCTCACACTTTACTCGACATGTATCTTATCTGAGAATATATTAGTTTCACTACATTGATTGACAAAGTGTACAGGCCTTTCTTTAGTTTAAGGTTGTAATTTCGCCAAAGGCGGGTCGAAAGCAACCTGCTTCATTTATACACATTTTAATAACTATTTGTAATATAATTCGAAAATAGTTCTTACCATAATATATTATTAATCGTAAAAGTGCAAATTCAATCATATCTGATATTTTCTAACAAATCGTAATGTTTAATAAAACCTATTATTTACTGACTAACCTTTGGACTGTTTTCCAGCAGAAGACAGTGGACACACAAACAATTAACGTCTGTTCAGGTGTCACGAGGTTTATAAAAGAATGCACTCTTGAATTGAAAGGCTCCCAACACGTTTTATCGAGCACTTGACCACCAACAAAAGCTATTTAGTTTGAAGTTTCGCCAGTTTGAACAGCGTACAGACTGAATTAACAATTTTGTGCTGGTCCATGTGATTCTCTTGGAGCGGCCCCTCCATTCCCTTTCGTCCCCCTCCACCTCCTCCACAGAGAGAGAAGAGAAGGTTAACATCATCGGCTGTTAGGTTACACGTCTCGACTATCTTGAGAGTGTTTCACACACCTAGGTTACACGTCTCGACTATCTTGAGAGTGTTCACACACCTAGGTTACACGTCTCGACTATCTTGAGAGTGTTCACACACCTAGTTTACACGTCTCGACTATCTTGAGAGTGTTTCACACACCTAGGTTACACGTCTCGACTATCTTGAGAGTGTTCACACACCTAGGTTACACGTCTCGACTATCTTGAGAGTGTTTCACACACCTAGGTTACACATCTCGACCATCTTGAGAGTGTTCACACACCTAGATTACACATCTCGACTATCTTGAGAGTGTTTCACACACCTAGGTTACACGTCTCGACTATCTTGAGAGTGTTTCACACACCTAGGTTACACGTCTCGACTATCTTGAGAGTGTTCACACACCTAGGTTACACATCTCGACTATCTTGAGAGCGTTTCACACACCGAGGTTACACATCTCGACTATCTTGAGAGCGTTTCACCACACCTAGTTACACATCTCGACTATCTTGAGAGTGTTCACACACCTAGGTTACACATCTCGACTATCTTGAGAGTGTTCACACACCTAGGTTACACATCTCGACTATCTTGAGAGTGTTTCACACACACTAGGTTACACATCTCGACTATCTTGAGAGTTTTCACACAATTAGGTTACTGAAGCAATAAGTTCTAAGTACCACACAGAGACAGACCTCAATCTGTATGAATTGATGTTACACACTAGTTCACATTCACTAATCTGAGACCTGTTTCAACACACTAGACACATCTCGACTATACAATTTACTCCTGTACACATCTCCACTATCTTGAGAGTGTTCACACACCTAGGTTACACATCTCGACTATCTTGAGAGTGTTTCACACACCTAGGTTACACATCTCGACTATCTTGAGAGTGTTCACACACCAGGTTACACATCTCGACTATCTTGAGAGTGTTTCACACACCTAGGTTACACATCTCGACTTCTTGAAAGTTTTTCTCACACCTAGATTACACATCTCGACTATCTTGAGAGTGTTCACACACCTAGGTTACACTCTCGACTATCTTGAGAGTGTTCACACACCTAGGTTACACTCTCGACTATCTTGAGAGGTTTCACACACCTAGGTTACACATCTCCACTTCTTGAGAGCGTTTCACACACCGATTACACATCTCGACTATCTTGAGAGCGTTTCACACACCTAGTTTACACATCTCGACTATCTTGAGAGTGTTCAACACCTAGGTTACACATCTCGACTATCTTGAGAGTGTTCACACACCTAGGTTACACATCTCGACTATCTTGAGAGTGTTTCACACACCTAGGTTACACATCTCGACTATCTTGAGAGTGTTCACACACCTAGGTTACACTCTCGACTATCTTGAAGTGTTTCACACACCATATTACACTCTCGACTATCTTGAGAGTGTTTCACACACCTAGGTTACACTCTCATATCTTGAGAGTGTTCACACACCTAGGTTACACTCTCGACTATCTTGAGAGTGTTTCACACACCTAGGTTACACATCTCGACTATCTTGAAGTGTTCACACACCTAGATTACACATCTCGACTATCTTGAGAGTGTTTCACACACCTAGGTTACACGTCTCGACTTCTTGAAGTGTTTCACACACCTAGTTACACTCTCGACTATCTTGAAAGTGTTCACACACCTAGTTACACATCTGACTATCTTGAAGTGTTTCACAAAAAACCTAGATTACACACCTGAACTATATTGAGAGTGTTCACACACCTAGTTACACATCTCGACTATCTTGAAGTGTTCACACACCTAGGTTACACGTCTCGACTATCTTGAGAGTGTTCACACACCTAGGTTACACATCCGACTATCTTGAGAGTTCACACACCTAGGTTACACATCTCGACTATTTGAGAGTTTTCACACACCTAGGTTACACATCTCACTATCTTGAGAGTGTTCACACACCTAGGTTACACGTCTCGACTATCTTGAAGTGTTCACACACCTAGGTTACACACTCGACTATCTTGAGAGTGTTCACACACCTAGGTTACACGTCTCGACTATCTTGAGAGTGTTCACACCCTAGGTTAACATTCGACTATCTTGAGAGTGTTTCACACCTAGGTTACACATCTCGACTGTCTTGAAAGTGTTTCACACACCTAGATTACACATCTCGACTATCTTGAGAGTGTTTCACACACCTAGGTTACACGTCTCGACTATCTTGAGAGTGTTCACACACCTTAAGGTTTACACCGTCCTCGACTATTTGAGAGTGTTCACACACCTAGGTTACACATCTCACTATCTTGAGAGTTTTCACACACAGGTTACACTCTCGACTATCTTGAGAGGTTTCACACACCAGTTACACATCTCGACTATCTTGAGAGTGTTCAACACCTAGGTTACACATCTCGACTATCTTGAGATGTTCACACACCTAGGTTACACATCTCACTATCTTGAGAGTGTTTCACACACATAGGTTACACATCTCACTATCTTGAGAGTTTTTCACACAAGTTAATCTGACTACAAGTTTACACCAGTTACACTCTCACTTTGAATGTTACACACCAAGGTTACAATTGACTCTGGTGTTTAACACACCTAGACACTCTCACTCTAATGTCTCAACATAATTTAGTAGCTCCGA
>JBCFYV010000001.1:60030249-60266651 GCA_039000515.1 Timema cristinae
AACGGGCAGTGTCTGAAGATTATATTAGGGTAAACTGTTTGTTTCCATTCCATATAATCTCTCACTCTTTTTTTGACCAAGTCTGTAAACTTTCCATTTTTTTTCTTGGGGAAAGGGGCCAAAAACATCTTATGGGGTCCCAAGCACGCTCTGACCAAATGGAGATAGTTGCAAGTCCTTTTAGTTGTGTGCCTCCCCTCATCCAAGAACTCCTCCGATGGTAAGCGTCACCTGCTACCTAGCACCTTCTGTGCCAGATTTAGCGTCTTTCTCTCTGGCGTGGCCCCTTCCTGCGGTTGTTTCCATGGTTTCGCTACCTCCTTCTTCGCATTTCTTAGCTGGGTCCCTTCCTTTGCCAAGGACTACTACCAACAATGGGCTTTGTCTTCTCCCGTTTAAGCGTTAGCCCTTTTTTAACTCATCACATCTTTGGTTGATAGATCTTTCGAAATTATAGTTGTCTTTAATTCTCTAGCGAGTTGGTTTTCACGGGTGATTCCTGGCGGAGTGTCCTTACATTCCTGGTGTCACCCCCAGAAAGTGCGGTACTCCTTTTTGACGTACCTAGGTGCCACCTTCCAAGCTATCCACCTCCTGTTATCAGGACTCTTTAACCCTACCACGTTTAGCTGTGACCTGTTAGTGTCGATCTCCTGTACTAACCTACTGATGGCATCCACTTCAACTCATTTGGATTTCACATTTTTAATTTTACCTTATTCTTCCTATTTACCTTGGGGTTCCCATTTTACTGTTTGGGTCCATCGTTTCATTTTCTTCGTCTCACCAGGACCTCCACGAGACGTACTTATTGATTTTTGGGGTCATCCATTGCCCTTGTAGTTAAATAAAGGGGTCTTATCCTTTCTGGTCACTCCTTTATTCCCTCTTATTCTTAGGGATGTGTATTTGTTACAATTTTTGGTGGGTTTATCTGGGTTCAACCCCCTGTCACCAGTTTTATTTAGGTTCTCTCTTGTGCATTGGGCTGACGGGGTTGACTTTAACCCCCGTACTGCCCATTGGTCTATATTCTGCCAGGTGCTATTTTCATCCCCAGCTATCATTTCAATTATTGTCAGTACAGTTGTTTCTTTCTGATATATTTTTGCTGGCCGACTTGAATAACTGAGTCCTCCTTTCTGACTTGGACTTTAGTGACCACCCTTGTTCCAGTCAATTCCACTTGGTTCAGATAGACTGCCGAGTTGGGTGACTCGTTCCCCCGGTTGTGGCACTCATCTATTCCATTCTTTTAAGCTGTGCATGTGAGGGGTAGTTTTCACGTCTACTGAGAAAAAAAGCTTTGTACGTGCCTGGGGAAGTAATATTTTAAATGACTCACGAGCTTACCTTCTTTTTATTTCTTGCAAGTCAAAAATATCCCCTGGATTATAATTTGGTGCAGATATTCATCAATGCAGAAATATTTTGTTTCATAGCGTTCATTGAATACGTGTTGCATCAGAAATAAATCTTGTAGGTACTCACTTCAATATTTGGAAAACAATGCTGCACGAGCGTCTACGTAACTTTTCCCAATACAGCTACATGTAGACTCCCAGTAGGTAGCATCCTTTTATAAAGATAGCAGAAATAATTTCAATTTTACATAATCCGGTATTGTAGCGTGTACATCCCTACCAACCGAGTGATGCTACTAGGCTGAGGTCATTCGTCTGTCACAATTACCGGATTTGGGAATTCGACCCTTCATAATTAAGATTTGGTGTTAATCACGACGGTATAGTGGTCCATGAATTTGTGGGATTCGATCAGTTTTTATCAATAGCTCTTTCAGTTTTACTAGCCGTTAGGGGCGCCCACCCCTCTCCTTGATACTAGAATGTTACGTTTCATTCCAAAGACGTGTTCTTTGATCTTGATCATATTGTTCTTTATTGTTTCATTATAATGTAAATATGCTCATTGATTGCAGTTTGAACCGCCTATAAAAAGGTTTGTCGTCCCTTCAGGTCATCCACTACATTATTCACTTCACTAAATTGGTTTTGGCTCAATATCTGAGCCTTACAAATTTTATTTACGTGACCCTCAATCATAATACATGCTTACTTAAGTTCATTACATTCTTCTCTGATTTTATTTATTTCCATCTGAAACACCTTCTCTATCTTCCTATGAGACATTTTATTAGATCATTAATATTTTTCTGGGTGCCATCAATACTCATATAATCATAAGATAGAATACAGCTGTGGATTAGGCATACTTAGCAGAAACACTTAAAAATGTAGTTAACTAAATAAAATGTGATAGATCTAAAGATAATTACAGGTAGTACTGCTACCTCATATTGGTGTATAAACGAGTTGTTGAGTAGTTGAGATGTGTTGTAAAGAGTCTATTTGCAGTTATTAATTGATAATATTTAAACAATCTGGTAGAAAGAAACTTTTCAAAAATTCTTGGAATGTTCTCCAATTTACGCCACTGGAGATTGAAAAATATTAGACCAACAAAATATGTTTTAGACAGAGGCTGTAGGAAATTGTCTCTTTTATAATATTGATGTAAGGATCTTGATCTTGGAACAAACAAGAAAAAAAATATACTGCGAGATAGCCGGTTTTGGCTGCCATTTTTAAAGATGGTGGTGCACAAAGGTCGAAAACTCAAATAACCATTTAGAATCTGAAACTACATGACCCTTTCAAATATCAAAACTCCCTGATTTATTGTAAACAAAAACTACTTATTGACTGGGCTATACAATATTGTCAAATTTAAAGGTACAAAATAACGTTCGAGCTGGAGATGATGTTTTATTATTCCAAGATAGACCGTATGACTTGTGTCTTGTTTATCTGTCCCTGGGACTTTAGCAGAAACGGCCTTATGGGTTGTTTTGTAAATTACTATTTAGACTATATAGCCACGCCCTGAGAATATATGTAATTTTAGTTCCAAATACAAAATTAGCAGGAGTTTAATGGAAACTACAAATTTTTCTAAAATTAGTATATGTATTAAAAATTGCTTCTACTATTTTCTGTAGTCTACCGGTACTGATAAACAATTTGGGAAAAGCTGAGACTGTTAAAAAGATATTTAAACCGTGAAAAATTGTGATATAAGCGTAAAAAGTTTGTATTCTCAAGGAAAACTTAACTATAAGCTATATCTGAGTATTATGATCCAAACTATAATAGAGCGTATGGAAACGTAAGTACGATTGTGTCGAAGTATTTATTTAATAGTATATTCTCACAACTATCCAATTTTGCTGTCAATAAACTCAAGTACGACAGCAAAACGCGTTAATTTTCTTATTCCGGAAACGCTAATGGTGTATTCGTAATCTTAATAGCTACGTATTATAGCCTTGCTTGAAAAAAATAAGAAGAAGAATTATCTTTCAAACTCTAAAATATTATTTTCATAACTTATATGCTTTCTCATAAACTAAACCATATTATTAGAATGGCAGCTAGATTAAGATAAAGACATGAAACGCCAATTTTCTAAAATCATCATGGGGTGCAGCTGTTAATATTTTGTATTCCTGCTGTAACGTTGATAAATACAATAAAGTTTAATATATATATATATACCCCAGATCAGTGAATATACTAAGGTATACACATCGTATTAGTATGATTGGATCTGATGGAGGGATAAAGATCAAATGACTCATATATATATATATAGATCAATAAACATCATAATTTAGAAATACATAGGATAAATATAAATGTTTGATAAATTCCCTTCATTATGTAGACCTCTACCATAAGATTGTCTAAATTTGAAGTTTTATTAGATCAATAATATGACTTAAATCTTTAAGCAATTATACTATTATAAAGCCACATGGCTGACTCACTCACTGACATTAATGTTTACGCACTTCCAGATGAGCTAGGAACTTGAAATTTGGCAAACTTGTAGCTTTTAGCCTGTAACCGACGGGAACATTACTAAAAGTTAAAATAAAAAATTAACCCCCGAAAATAATTTAAAATGTCAGAGCGACTTTAAAGTTGGTGCGGACCTTTCTTTGGAGGTCTCTTGTGACAAAAAGGTAAGACCTATCAAAAAACGGATCTTGAAATACATTAGTTTACATCCACTTTCAAAGAAAACTCACTGGGGGTTTAGGGGCGTAGCCCCCAACGAGAAAAGCGAGTATAAAATACACAAATATAAGCCAAACAATCAATTGTCTAAAGATCAAATGCCAAATATCAAATACTCATCACCTTATAAATAAGACATTCTGTAAATAAGGATGTACTTAATCTAAGCCATGTGTGAAAATATACACATATATAGGCCACTTGGATAATTTAATTTTTTTTCATTATATAAACATTTTCAAAGATATACATACTAAATAAAAAGTGTATCCTGGACTGAGAGTACTACGAGACCGTGAATGAATCATCAGGTTCAAGGGCAGTGATGCAATATTTACTTGGAGCAAAGGAAAACTTAAATGTTCTCACTGAACTGACGTCACTGTAACGTTATGTGTTTACGATTAAAAGTCACTGTAATATTTCATAGTGGGAAGATAAACATTAATAACATTCACTGTAAAGAAAACCTTATAATGAGGTTTGGTGATCAGTTCAGGATAGGTTAATGTTAGGTTCGATTATAGAACGAAAACCAGGGTATATCATTGATGGATTATATAGGGACAAAATGACAGATCATTAATATAGTATGAGGAAATACTAGTTAGATCAGTAGTAGAGTATAGAGAGACAATCGAGGATATATTAGTGGGAGAGTATAGAGAGACAATCGAGGATATATTAGTGGGAGAGTACAGAGAGACAATCGAGGATATATTAGTGGGAGAGTATAGAGAGACAATCGAGGATATATTAGTGGGAGAGTATAGAGAGACAATCGAGGACATATTAGTGGGAGAGTATAGAGAGACAATCGAGGACATTGTATAGAATAGTATTTTATTTTGGAAATGTTATATTAGGTTTAATAATGCTATATTTTTATCAAATAAAAAAACAAATTCAGTTTATCAAGCTTCTTTCATTATTGAGACATATTAATACCTGCCTCCAATCCACATCTTGTCTGAGTAAGGAGGGCGACTATTCTAAAATAAACATTCACTCGTATGTATTTTCAAGACTGAATTTTATTTATCAAACATTTTACATTCCGGTTGTGAATTTTAGACATTAGCCTAATGTACAGTTGCACTTAGGATACCGGACTCAACCTCATACCCCCAATAATCAAATAGGTAGCCTGGTGCAAGAATTGAACCAGAGACTCAGTAAACAGAATTCATTATGATAGGTTAGTCTAGTGATTGTTTAATGTTATTTTATGTGTAAGTTAAGTTGGTTAGTTTGACCTATATTAAGGATAAGTTAGTCAGGTTATGTTAGGGCCAAATATAAATGTGAACAACCCCAGATCAGTGAATATACTAAAATATAAACATCGTATTAGTATGATTGGATCTGATGGAGGGATAAAGATCAAATGACTAATGCTTATGCTGAAATCAAGCTTTAAGTATGGAAACGATCGATAAAGCTTGATTAAATGTATACTAAGTATGATAAGTAAGTTGATCAAAATGTCTTATAAGTATGGCACATGACTCTATCTGTAAGAAATATAGAAGAATTAAGTAATGATAAACAAATTACTGGTTTTGATTAATGAACGATGATAAAGTTAATATCTTATTGAAGTTTAATGCATGACTGGAACTGGCGGATCATGAACAAGTACAATATCATGGGATGCATGATCCTAATCAATTAAGAATAATCCTATGCAATGTAAGTATGATGAATTCCATCAATGAGAAATGTGCTTAAGTATCTGTCTCAAGCCAAGTATAGTTAGATTTATTACATTTTATAGCAATAAATGAGTAATGATCAAATATGTTGTAAGTATGGGAGACCTATAATAAAGCTTATGTACTGTATGATCAATGATCATACGTCTTCTAAGTATGAACGATAAAATGTCGTATGGGGCCCGGTATGATCAATGTATCTTGACTCTAATAAGCGTCAGACGATAAAAAGTTTGGCAACTACTATGTAGGCAAAAAATGGCAAGAGAAGAATCTAAAGAGAGGGAACACAAAGTATTGTGAAAATGTGCCTGAATGAGCATACCTCGTTAACATCTGTGCTGTGTGTGACCTCATCAGCAGATAGTAAGGGTGGTCTGAACCTTTCCCGAGGCATAGATGGAGAGTGCCCCTTCTACGATGGGGATATTTGTTAGCGGTTAGAAAGTATGAATGGTTATAATGTTATTCCACAATACATTCACTCTATCTTCAAGTATGAGCAATTTAACGTTTAATGCCGTATTAGAGATTAAGGATGAGCTTTGTCAGTCGATGAAAATGTATCGTTATAGACTCGAGCTACCCAGTCAAAAAGATTAAGAGTGACCTCTCTGAGATAAAGAATTTAGGATGTTAGCGTTTAGAAAGTATACATAAGCATGAGTGTGTGTACCAATTCTGCATCAATATTTTATTAGAAGATAAGTGAATAGTACCGGTATTAAGGATTAAACAGAGGTAATTTACCGCTACGAGGTAGATCTGCCTAGCGTCAAGACGCTGGAGTGTGGAGGGGGGGTGAAGTTTGAGAGGGTTTCTGAGCTAAAGTGGGGGAGGTAGGGTTAGGGAGGGTAAGTTACCATGATGGGTAATGACTTTGGCAGCCCAGGACATTGTTCCGTCTTAATCAACAGGAATTTTTAATGAGAGTTCGATTGGGGGGAAGTTGGAAAAATGCGTGGTTTTAAATGGGAGTAACAGGACATGCAGGTTGGGGAATTTATTCTATTGGTAATATTCATTCAGGGATTTGATTGTTGTGTTGATACGCCTGCATGCAGTAGGTTAGAGCTTAAAGGGGTGGAGGGTTGAGGAAGGGTGCAAAATTGGCCCGGAAAAACAATAGAAGCCCCTTAATTTATTGGGCTCATAAGCGAGGATTGTGGGAGGGGGAGGAGGTAATAGGGAGAAGGGTGGTGGTGGTGGTGGGGTTTGTAACTTGTTAGAGATAGGAGGAATAGGGCTATTCAGCGTTATGGGTTATGTGCGTGGTACGAGTGAGAATAAAAAATAAATTGATTTTCCTGAGAAAGTCTTGTGATGAGTACAGGTAAGTAGCTTATCACTATCTAACCTCCTCCACTCCCCAGTATCTTCATCCCATTTGGGACCAAATATTTCCCTAGGAACCTTGTTTTCTTACACCCTAATTTTTTTCTCGTGTAACGTAAGTGAACAACAGGTAGAGAACAACCGGTAAAATTACTATTTTTATATTCTTAATCTCACATTCCTTGACAGCAGGTGAGATGTTAACAACTTACTTAGCGAGCAATAGCATGCATTTCCCAACTGTATACTTTTCCTAATTTCTAGTCTAATATCATCGTTGCTAGTTAAAATTGTTCCTAAATATTTAAACTAATAAACCCTGTCAAAATGATATTGTGCTCAAAGTAATCTCTAAACTATCCTCCTCAATCCATGTTCTTTATGTGATCATAATACTTAGTCTTTTCAGCGTTCACTTCTAGACCTATTACCTTAACAGCCGCTCTCATAAAATGTCTGCATTTCTTGCAACAGCTTCCTTACTATTACCAAACAAAACTAAATCATCTACGTATCCTAATAGCTTTATTTTAGCGTTTAATGTCAACCATTAGCCATTTTGTTGAATTTCCTAATAGCATACTCTAAGGCAAGATTAAAGAATAATGGGGCAATACATGAATTTCGAAATTATTTGATATGGTACATCCAAGTTATATGTATAACTTAATTATATATATATATATATATATATATACTATTATTATTATTAATATTACTAATTGACCGATAATATCACTTGCCAAGTGAAACCAAAACTTATTTGAGAGGTGGTTAGTATGGAATTGGTTTTAGGGAACTTTATAACTATCACAAAGAGAGAATGAAAATTTTCAGAATATTTAAATGTGCCGAATGCAATCATGATATTCCAAGTTATTAATGTACTCTATTCTAAGTACGTGACCCACCAGAAACACTATCAAAATAGCTACGATAAAGAACTAAGAAAGATGATATCACTCTTGTCAGACTCTCTTATCAACTACAGAGATAGGTGGTTTAATGTGACACTAACTTTGGGGTTCCCCGGATTGTTGTTCACCAGATATATGTTAGTTCCACGAATACATCTCTTTCCCTTGTAATTGAACGGAGGGGATTCTGAAAACGATGGTATTATTTTGGTAGGAGGAACAGTAAACGCTAACTCGGTTACTAATACAATTTTATTATATTCATACATCAAGTCATGCTCTCTGCAACTGTCGATTTTAATAGATATTATCAATACCTGTAAAATAACACAATTAATATATTAACATGTAATCAATGTTGGTCGCTAAGAAATATGTTTGAATTTTCTAAACTGTTCTTCCAACCAAAATAAAGATATATCGCCACCTGTGTCATCTGATCCTTCCCCCTCCCCCTCCCCCGCCATCAAACTGTCACGCGTCACTGTAATTTGGAGCATTGGAAGTCCCAGCACGATTCCGACATACTCTCTCACACTTTACTCGACATGTATCTTATCTGAGAATATATTAGTTTCACTACATTGATTGACAAAGTGTACAGGCCTTTCTTTAGTTTAAGGTTGTAATTTCGCCAAAGGCGGGTCGAAAGCAACCTGCTTCATTTATACACATTTTAATAACTATTTGTAATATAATTCGAAAATAGTTCTTACCATAATATATTATTAATCGTAAAAGTGCAAATTCAATCATATCTGATATTTTCTAACAAATCGTAATGTTTAATAAAACCTATTATTTACTGACTAACCTTTGGACTGTTTTCCAGCAGAAGACAGTGGACACACAAACAATTAACGTCTGTTCAGGTGTCACGAGGTTTATAAAAGAATGCACTCTTGAATTGAAAGGCTCCCAACACGTTTTATCGAGCACTTGACCACCAACAAAAGCTATTTAGTTTGAAGTTTCGCCAGTTTGAACAGCGTACAGACTGAATTAACAATTTTGTGCTGGTCCATGTGATTCTCTTGGAGCGGCCCCTCCATTCCCTTTCGTCCCCCTCCACCTCCTCCACAGAGAGAGAAGAGAAGGTTAACATCATCGGCTGTTAGGTTACACGTCTCGACTATCTTGAGAGTGTTTCACACACCTAGGTTACACGTCTCGACTATCTTGAGAGTGTTCACACACCTAGGTTACACGTCTCGACTATCTTGAGAGTGTTCACACACCTAGTTTACACGTCTCGACTATCTTGAGAGTGTTTCACACACCTAGGTTACACGTCTCGACTATCTTGAGAGTGTTCACACACCTAGGTTACACGTCTCGACTATCTTGAGAGTGTTTCACACACCTAGGTTACACATCTCGACCATCTTGAGAGTGTTCACACACCTAGATTACACATCTCGACTATCTTGAGAGTGTTTCACACACCTAGGTTACACGTCTCGACTATCTTGAGAGTGTTTCACACACCTAGGTTACACATCTCGACCATCTTGAGAGTGTTCACACACCTAGATTACACATCTCGACCATCTTGAGAGTGTTTCACACACCTAGGTTACACGTCTCGACTATCTTGAGAGTGTTCACACACCTAGGTTACACGTCTCGACTATCTTGAGAGTGTTTCACACACCTAGGTTACACATCTCGACTATCTTGAGAGTGTTCACACACCTAGGTTACACATCTCGACTATCTTGAAAGTGTTTCACACACCTAGATTACACATCTCGACCATCTTGAGAGTGTTTCACACACCTAGGTTACACGTCTCGACTATCTTGAGAGTGTTCACACACCTAGGTTACACATCTCGACTATCTTGAAAGTGTTTCACACACCTAGGTTACACATCTCGACTATCTTGAGAGTGTTCACACACCTAGGTTACACATCTCGACTATCTTGAGAGTGTTCACACACCTAGGTTACACATCTCGACTATCTTGAGAGTGTTCACACACCTAGGTTACACATCTCGACTATCTTGAGAGTGTTCACACACCTAGGTTACACATCTCGACTATCTTGAGAGTGTTCACACACCTAGGTTACACATCTCGACTATCTTGAGAGTGTTTCACACACCTAGGTTACACGTCTCGACTATCTTGAGAGTGTTCACACACCTAGGTTACACATCTCGACTATCTTGAAAGTGTTTCACACACCTAGGTTACACGTCTCGACTATCTTGAGAGTGTTCACACACCTAGGTTACACATCTCGACTATCTTGAGAGTGTTCACACACCTAGGTTACACATCTCGACTATATTGAGAGTTTTTCACACACCTAGGTTACACATCTCCACTATCTTGAGAGTGTTCACACACCTAGGTTACACATCTCGACTATCTTGAGAGTGTTCACACACCTAGGTTACACATCTCGACTATCTTGAGAGTGTTTCACACACCTAGGTTACACATCTCGACTGTCTTGAAAGTGTTTCACACACCTAGATTACACATCTCGACTATCTTGAAAGTGTTTCACACACCTAGATTACACATCTAGACTATCTTGAGAGTGTTCACACACCTAGGTTACACGTCTCGACTATCTTGAGAGTGTTCACACACCTAGGTTACACGTCTCGACTATCTTGAGAGTGTTCACACACCTAGATTACACGTCTCGACTATCTTGAGAGTGTTCACACACCTAGGTTACACGTCTCGACTATCTTGAGAGTGTTCACACACCTAGGTTACACATCCCGACTATCTTGGAGAGTTCACACACCTAGGTTACACATCTCGACTATCTTGAGAGTGTTCACACACCTAGGTTACACATCTCGACTATCTTGAGAGTGTTTCACACACCTAGGTTACACATCTCGACTATCTTGAAAGTGTTTCACACACCTAGATTACACATCTCGACTATCTTGAGAGTGTTTCACACACCTAGGATACACGTCTCGACTATCTTGAGAGTGTTCACACCCCTAGGTTACACGTCTCGACTATCTTGAGAGTGTTTCACACACCTAGGTTACACATCTCGACTATCTTGAAAGTGTTTCACACACCTAGATTACACATCTCGACTATCTTGAGAGTGTTTCACACACCTAGGTTACACGTCTCGACTATCTTGAGAGTGTTCACACACCTAGGTTACACATCTCGACTATCTTGAAAGTGTTTCACACACCTAGATTACACATCTCGACTATATTGAGAGTGTTTCACACACCTAGGTTACACATCTCGACTATCTTGAAAGTGTTTCACACACCTAGGTTACACGTCTCGACTATCTTGAAGTGTTCACACACCTAGGTTACACATCTCGACTATCTTGAGAGTGTTCACACACCTAGGTTACACATCTCGACTATATTGAGAGTTTTTCACACACCTAGGTTACACATCTCCACTATCTTGAGATGTTCACACACCTAGGTTACACATCTCCACTATCTTGAGAGTGTTTCACACACCTAGGTTACACATCTCGACTATCTTGAGAGTGTTCACACACCTAGGTTACACATCTCGACTATCTTGAGAGTGTTCACACACCAAGGTTACACATCTCGACTATCTTGAGAGTGTTTCACACACCTAGGTTACACATCTCGACTGTCTTGAAAGTGTTTCTCACACCTAGATTACACATCTCGACTATCTTGAGAGTGTTTCACACACCTAGTTACACGTCTCGACTATCTTGAGAGTGTTCACACACCTAGGTTACACGTCTCGACTATCTTGAGAGGGTTCACACACCTAGGTTACACATCTCCACTATCTTGAGAGCGTTTCACACACCGAGGTTACACATCTCGACTATCTTGAGAGCGTTTCACACACCTAGTTTACACATCTCGACTATCTTGAGAGTGTTCAGACACCTAGTTACACATCTCGACTATCTTGAGAGTGTTCACACACCTAGGTTACACATCTCGACTATCTTGAGAGTGTTTCACACACCTAGGTTACACATCTCGACTATCTTGAGAGTGTTTCACACACCTAGGTTACACATCTCGACTATCTTGAAAGTGTTTCACACACCTAGATTACACATCTCGACTATCTTGAGAGTGTTTCACACACCTAGTTACACGTCTCGATTATCTTGAGAGTGTTCACACACCTAGGTTACACGTCTCGACTATCTTGAGAGTGTTTCACACACCTAGGTTACACATCTCGACTATCTTGAAAGTGTTTCACACACCTAGATTACACATCTCGACTATCTTGAAGTGTTTCACACACCTAGGTTACACGTCTCGACTATCTGAGAGTGTTCACACACCTAGGTTACACGTCTCGACTATCTTGAGAGTGTTCACACACCTAGGTTACACATCTCGACTATCTTGAAAGTGTTTCACACACCTAGATTACACATCTCGACTATATTGAGAGTGTTTCACACACCTAGGTTACACATCTCGACTATCTTGAAAGTGTTTCACACACCTAGGTTACACGTCTCGACTATCTTGAGAGTGTTCACACACCTAGGTTACACATCTCGACTATCTTGAGAGTGTTCACACACCTAGGTTACACATCTCGACTATATTGAGAGTTTTTCACACACCTAGGTTACACATCTCCACTATCTTGAGAGTGTTCACACACCTAGGTTACACGTCTCGACTATCTTGAGAGTGTTCACACACCTAGGTTACACATCTCGACTATCTTGAGAGTGTTCACACACCTAGGTTACACGTCTCGACTATCTTGAGAGTGTTCACACACCTAGGTTACACATATCGACTATCTTGAGAGTGTTTCACACGCCTAGGTTACACATCTCGACTGTCTTGAAAGTGTTTAATTCACACACCTAGATTACACATCTCGATTATCTTGAAGAGTGTTTCACACACCTAGGTTACACGTCTCGACTATCTTGAGAGTGTTCACACACCTAGGTTACACGTCTCGACTATCTTGAGAGTGTTCACACACCTAGGTTACACATCTCCACTATCTTGAGAGCGTTTCACACACCGAGGTTACACATCTCGACTATCTTGAGAGCGTTTCACACACCTAGTTTACACATCTCGACTATCTTGAGAGTGTTCAGACACCTAGGTTACACATCTCGACTATCTTGAGAGTGTTCACACACCTAGGTTACACATCTCGACTATCTTGAGAGTGTTTCACACACATAGGTTACACATCTCGACTATCTTGAGAGTTTTTCACACAATTAGGTTACTGAAGCAAAGTTTAACCACACAGAGCAGACCTCTCAATCTGTATGAATTGATGGTACACACAGTTCTCATACTAATAGACCCCTGTTGCTAAACAACACTAGACACCATCACTGACCAAACAATAATTTAGTGCTCCAGCGTATACAACAACTGGGACAGCTACTGTCAGAGTGACATGAGCTTCTAAACATTTCTTTATGAGAAACAATAAAATATTATTACGGAATAGTTAATAAAATTATAGCACATAAAAAGATGTAACTCTTAAAGAGACAAATAAAAAGTACGGCCTTATAGGCTAGACCTTCAAAATGGTTGCATCAAAAAGTATGGGAATCAAACACAGCTTAAGGAGTCCAACAATTCTAATGATGCCAAGCCCTGTATACCAAGCAAAAATTACAACGTTGTTTGGCCATACCTCATTTAGCTAGTGCTAGTCCAAACCCACGTACATTAATAGGTCAAAAGAGATCTCCAAGTCATTTTCAGCATTTTATAAAAGTCAAAGAATTCAGATTATTCCTGTCTACGAACAAAAACATTAGATGGAAATTTATAATCAAGTGCTCACACAAAAGGCAATAAAATGAAATATACATTTTTAAAAATAAGCTCACTCACTACAGTGGCTACATCTAATTTAAATTAACAACAATCACCTGAATATTATAGCCTAATGTTATATTATTGAGATTATAACCTTAATATGTGTAAATAACCAATCAGTAAGATAATATCAATCCCATAGAAAAATTAATATATTTAAAAAAAGTTGTCCTGAACTAATTTTAATTTTCCTTTAAACTGAAAAAACCAATATATAACATCCTGATGCAATACGTGACTCTCAATATCCCCAGCCACAACCCCTCATAGATGTCCGCTTCATCCCCTCTTGACGTTTGGGACGCCTTCTCACGTTAGCGCTGTATGTCAGTTGCGTCGCGTCAGGGCATGCCTTTGCTTCAAGATATGTACTTATTTTATGTTTGAAAAATATTCTTCAAGCACCACTGTGTTTGAAAGAAATTTTCCCACATACGTCAATGACCTTAACATGCATGCGAAACGTGCACTAGTAGTCCATCTAATGGTGGTTGAAAGTCAGTAATTGTCCGACTTTCTTCCAATTGCTCTAGCTAGTGTAGTTCTTATTTGTGACGTCATAAATTTCGGAGGGGCGAGAAGGGGAAGAGCAATGAGACTCAAGTAGGATTGCGAGCAACCAAGTTGCGACTTTTCAACAACCAAATCAATGCCCGAAGGTTGACGACTATAACCAAATAAACTGAAAGATACCATCGCATACCCCTCTCTTCCACCCTCAAAACATATAAGTGACAAAAGTAGACATTTATGAGTGTGGGAATAGAATTAGGGGAGTTTTGCATGTCAGGTGAAGAATTGACAATTTATTGACCCCGGTCCGTGGCTACACATCTTTTGTGGAGTTGTTTCAGCAGGTGCTTTTGTTTTGATGTGTGTCAGTGAAAGCTAACAAACGAAATTTTATAAGTATATGCCTATAATAAATAATAACACAATAATGAATGGGTTGAGTGAAGTTAGAGGCTATAGTAATAAGTGCGAGTGCATTATTTGTTGTATAAAACTTTCATCTTATGCCGGAAGAAGTGAAGAATGCGCCGAAATAGTGAATATTGGAATATCCATTCCTGAGCTATATACAACCACATTAATAAAAAAGGATAGCTTTATTAGGCATTTTCATAAAAACATTTATTAAAAGCATTCTTGGCTAGATTTGTGTGGTTCAGAAATATAATTGTTTACTGTTTGCCAAAATGTGGACAAGGAGTCGCTACAATGATCCAAACAATTTTTGCAATACAGTTTGAAGGCACGAAAGATAAGAATTGCATATAAATCCATTTATTACCTTGAAAGGGTTTGAAAAAAATAGAGTAGATCTCTCACTGGACAGATATGAAAAAACTCGCATTGAACAAGGTTAAAAAAATGTGAAGTTTTGAAGACGCTGTATGTTATTTGAGCACTCAAGAGCTGGCATTTCATGGTTATGACGAGTCATTTAGTTCTACAAATATGAGAAATTATATTGAGCTCCTCAAATGGATTTCTAATTACGTTTCAGTCTTAGCTCAGCATTTAGAATCGTCTACTGTATTAACTGGGTTATCAGCTGGAATACAAAAATACCTCATTGAGTCGATTAAAACAGTTTTACTAAATAAAATCATAAAATAAATTAAAAACGCAACATTTGTGTATGTTTTATTAGAAGAAACATCAGACATCTCAAAGCTAATGATGAAATTATGAAAAGATTTTTTTGTTTGTTTGACAGACGTAATTCTGCTAACAGATCTGCCACAGCTTTGGCTAACCATGTTAAACAGGTAGTGACAGATGTAGAATGTGGGGACAAGCTAGGCTCACAATGCTATTATGGGGTTGCAGTAATGTTTGGAGAAATAAATGGTACTCAGAAGTTTGTTTGCGACACATTTACAAGCGCATTGTATGTTCATTGCCTAGCTCATCTCCTTAACCTTGTTTTGACTTGGTCAGTTAATCATATTAGCGGTTCTAAGGTGCTTATTAGTACCTTAAGTGGAATTTCAAAATGTCTTTCCCCATTCTAGTAATCGAAATTCATTCTTAAATCAAATAGTTATAAAAAGACTACACAGTGCTGCACAAACTAAATGGAATGGAACTTTAACGTAGTATAATTAACCATCGGGAAAGCCTGATAGAAATGTTTGAAACAATAATAGAGTACTTACAAGAATGGAATAGTGAAACTATTTCTGTTGCTAAAGGGTTCATTCACTTTCTAGAAGATATTCAGAGCATGTATTTTCTAATTTTATTCAGCCAGATTTTTGACCACACTGAGCATATTTTCAAAACTTTGCAAACAAAACAAATTAACATTGTTTACTGTAAAACTAAAGTTGAAGAAATTACAAACAGCTTGACAAATCTTAGGCTCATATTTGATTACCTTTATTCCAAAACACTGCAAATGGGGCTAGAACCAGAAAAAAAGTGGACGTTAACTTAATTTAAATCAAGATCCTAAATTGAAATTAAGACATGTTCACTATGAAGTAATTGATAACATTACCATGCAAATACAAACACTCTTTGAAAACATTAACAATCTAAAAATTCTCGAATTTTTAAATTCATCAAAATATAATGAATATAATAATTTCCTAATGAACAAATTCTTTGATTGGAAATTGTGTAAAATATTTTGAAGCCAGCAGATTGCGTTCCGAGCTCAACGTGGCTTACTCAAGGAAAGCAAATAAAATAATACTGTTGTGGATATGGTTAAGTATATCAGTGAAAATAATCTAGTTAAAGCATTACAGCAGTGGCGTATTGTGAGAAAAAATAATAGGTATGCTGTACTCTAAAAGTTGCAGGGGAGATTTGGGGGCCAAGGACCCTCAACCACCGTTTTCCAAGAACGTCAAGGGATTATTTCAAGGAATATATTTAAAGATATGTCCCTATAGAGCAGTGGTTCTCGAACATTTATTATTTCCCCTTAACTGTATGCAATCTTAGTAAATTTTGAGCCCCCTCCCCTTCCCACTCCCATATTTTCTCTTCTTTTATTTATCCATGACGATGATTACCATCCACTCCAAATTTAATAAAAGTAACTCGGTGGTGTCAGCCCGCATTCAGGCTATACCTACCGAGTGGGCTACCAAACTGTTTGGGTAATTAGTACCAACTATTGCTGATAGAGGGTGTCATGTTGTCAGCACAACTATGACTCCAGCCATTAAGCTCGGTTTTCCTCACTGGAGCCACTACTACTTTATTAGAGTATCTCCTTATTTATCCACTCTAGGCTGAATCAAACCCGTTCCAGACCCACTGCTTCCCAGATAATCTGGACGCGTCGGGAATCAAACCCGGGACCTCTAGGTCCGTAGCCAGAACCTATGACCACAAGACGACATAGGCGGTCCTCAAATTTTAATGATATTTACATGGTTAGAAATTTAAGTAAATATTAATGTCGGGGCTAAGAGTGGTATGGGCACATTTCTGATTGCATAAGAGAAACAGATCCTATTCAATTAGTCCAGTGTAATTAAAAGCACACAGTTAGCAATACTCAAATCAAACAATCATAATAAGAGTAAACTGAAGTGATACATCGATCAAGCATCCATCAGATCTTGGTGAGAGGGAATCAGGTGGATTGTCCAACTCACGTTGCAATTAAAACTATTTTATAAAGCCAAATTATCTCACACAATGCTGCTTGGAAACAAACGAGTCTCCCTACTTGAGAATTTATGCTAAAGAATCTATTTAGATGCGTAAACTCTGACTAACATGGGGAGGTTGTTTCGGGCTATTAATACTCTATCGCTACGTCATTGATTTATTGCTAAGATATTTACACATATATTTTGTTGTAATCAATGGTGCACCCAAGGGGGAGAGGGGCAAACAGGATCCACCTAGCCTCTAGCACAGTGCTTCCCAAATTAAGTTCCACAGAACGGGGTTCCATGAGGTATAGTTAAGGGTTCCACGAAATAATAAAGATTTAAAAAAATGTACACATTAATTATTAAAAGTTTAAAATATTGTAGGTACGTTTATATCTGGTGGACAAAATCAAAATCTCCTAAAAATTCAAAACAGTAAATGGAGCTGTCTGCTTATGAATAAGCATGCACACTCTTTGTATTATACTGTGCCAATTAATTGGAACAAAGTAAAAAATCACTATTTTTCAAGAACTATGCCTTTATATAATTTTATTCCTTTAGATACACTGATAAATACCTGTATTATTATGAAGTATCTCCTTCTTTAGCAGAAACTACCTTTTGAATTCATTTTGGCATTGACTCCACTAATTTAGTGCACATATTTTTGACTTCATCATCGTGGAACCACACATTTATAGCATTCGTTATCATGCGTTCTTTGGTTATACAGTCCATTTTTACCTAAATGTATCCTTAAAATATTATATAAGTTTTCTATTGGATTTAAGTCGGTCCAGGCCAATCAAGTAAATTAATTTTATTTCCAGCATGAAAGTCTTGACCAATTTTGAATTGTGACATTGGACCAAGTCATGTTGAAATGTCCCGTCAAAAGTTTGGTAAGAATGGAACAATCTTAAGTTGTAATATTTCTACGTACTTGGATAAATTCATCATACCTTGAACAGTAACTAAGCTTCCAATGCCATTTTCTGTAAAAAAACAACAACCCCAAAGCATATGTTTCAGACGGTGTTTTTCAGTTTGTTGGACATGCTCAGGTCTTAAGGGTTCACAGTTTCTTCGTCTAACGACATTTGATTTGTAACCCTGCACAAATAAATGAGCTAATCACTGAAAGTTATCTTTTCTCAGTCGTCAGAAATCCATGATTTATATTTGTTTGGCTCATTCTAAACGCTTTATCTTCATTTTAGCATTCGAATATTGTTTTTTCGTTGGTATTCTTGCATTCCGGCCAGATTCCAGAAGCCTATGGCTTACAGTTGAATCACTAACATCAAAACCACTAGCCAATAAATCTCTTTGAGGGTTTGTGCTGGTTTTTATTGGAATCATTTTACTATTTCTGATTATAATTTTATAGGTTTGTGGAGTTGTTTTATTGCTTTCTTTCTCATTTACTTCTCCTTTTTGGAGCTGCATTGTATCTCGTAAGATTTCTTGATACACTTGATTTGCCTACCCCAACTGCAGAAGCGATATCCCTCACTGTTATAGAAGTGTGATCCTTAAGATCAATTAATTTACAATCTTCCTTGGTGTAATATCCATTTTTAAATACACGAAGCAACACGTATCTCACAGAGAGCAAAAACTAACATCCACCTGTCACACACAAAAGCACACAACTGAAGCGGAAGTGACTATTTCCAGTATAAAACCAGTCAAACCACATTCTTACTGTCAAGTTCTAACAGTAACATCACCTCAAGGGAGAAAAAAACCTGTTTAAGACATCAACTGACAATCACATTACAACTCTGAGAAAAAAAAAAGCGTGTCCCAATTAATTTACACAGTATAGTAGCTCATCAAGTGATTAATTTCTGCTCTGCACTTGTTTTTCGGTGGATGTATCAATCAGGAAGTAAAATGTCAGTATGGTTATTTCCAACCCTCACTTATTCTATTTGCTAGCTTGGCTGCAGAATTCTGGGAATTATCGTACACCTGCTACATTTATTTCTGGTGGGGTGTGAGCGATGTGAGGACAATAAATGAGTCAAACAGAAGAGATGAGAGAGAAGGGAATGAAAAGTGGTGTCCTCATTCTTGCATACGGTCTGGTTACAAGCAGTATTCGCAACGTGGTTACACACACTGTAGGCACACTTGTATAAACCTGTTCGATATTTTTATGGATTTGTGCATTTCACTCATTCGTTTTGTAATAAAAGGTTCAACGTTAAACGCAAGATTTAAAGTTTAAATTATTGACATTAAAATTCACAATGAATTTGGACAGTTGGTTAAAAGAATGAACTTTAAAGAAAAACAATATTAGGCCTAATACAAATTGTTCAGCATTTACAGCAATTGAGAAGTAAGATACAATAATAACTTAGGAAAACAGATTTGAAACGGTTTAATATCCTGTTCCCAAATTTGCAGAGAAAAGGGACAAGTCGAAAAAAAAGCTAGAAGCACCCAGTGATAAACCACCTTCTTCTCAAACTATGGAACGAAAATATGATGGTAGCTATTTATAAATTGAATTCACAAGCATTTGAAATGAACTTTGTCCTTAAACACAATGCCTACTTTGCAAGAAAATATTGGCAAAAAGTTCGTTAGTACCTTTGAACCCTATTCCTAACCCAAAACCTAACAAGTAGGGTCCAAAAATAAAAAAATAAACTACTAAAAATGGCAATAGGAGTGAGTTTTGTGAATTATAAAAAAAATATTGAAAATCTGAGTATAACAAATGTACCCAGAACACGCAACCCAATCCGGTTGCGGACTATACCCGACGGTCAGCCTCAACAATGGTTAAATGCACACCTGAACCACCCACCAAAAACAAAAAATAACCTCTTAAAAGTTGGTAAGTTATAAAACCTAAGGATATATAAGTAATAGGAAAGTATCATAAATCGAGAAGTCAACAGAATTGATCATTTTTTAAAAGAATGAATTAAATATTTGTAACATGTCAAATAAGGAAGAAGTCCTTTTTTGAATTGATAATGTACAACAATTGTGCTCATCATGACACAATAGCTTAGCTTGAAGAAAGCAACACTATATTAACAATTAAATTCTTGATCTTGGTTAACAATATCATACGAGAAAGACATGGTTTATTCCAATCAGTCTTCAAAGACTGTAAATACAAAACCTTCATCTTAAAATTCCTCAGAAATCCTAATTTTCCAATACTAACAATAATTTGACTTGGATATTGCCCGTAACTTTCCAAACAAATTTCGTAGTGATACAAAAGAAAAGTACTACACTGGCTCATCATATATAAAAAATTACATAATATCAATACACTTTAATATCGATCCTAAAACTAACCAACAATATATTCGCTAATCCTGGTAAAAGAATTGCGTTCAATAACCAAAATTACTATAAAGTTATCTAACCATCTCATCACTAGCGCTGTCCTACAATTTGCGCCCAACCTCATAACTATAACCTTACTAGTTAGAACTCAAGGTTAAAAACAAGATTGATTTAAGTTAATAAACATTTCCAAGATCTAATATTTGATAAACATGTCCAAGATCTAATATTTAATAAACATTTCCAAGATCTGATATTTAACCGAGAAAACCAAATTTGACCATTACTCAAAAGGTTTGAGATAAATAAACAATAAATATGCCAAAACATTTAATATTCCTATATTTAAATTATCTAAAGTATCTGCTTAATTATGTGTGACCAGAGTCCAATCATTTCAATAAAAGAAAAGAAATTATAAATATTATGCTGAAAGAGAATTTAGAAGACAGAAAGTAAATAAATACGCCGAAAGAGAATTTTGCTTACATTTTATAAATAATAACCGAAGCCGCAGCCTCATACAACTATCACCGAAGCAAGTCCAAGAGTGCTCTATCATTTTCAAAACCAGTCTTGTATATCATTCAGCACAAATCACGGAACACAGAACGAAGGGACAACACGGGGAGGGGTGGTAATCCAAATAGAATACGAGATGGAATCTTTCATATGTTTCTAGACCACTTGGGAACATTCTGGACACTGGGATGAAGAGTCTCTTCTTTTCTTCTGAAGTTCTTTGGCCTTTTTTTTTTTGCGCATGGATATTGGGGAGGTGCTGGCTCTCGGTCTATCGTGGCATGTTGTTGAGGCCGGGCGCGTTATTTGTGGCTGGGAGTGTAGTGTTCGTAGCTGGCTCAACTGGGGTCGACATCCGTGCAATTGAGTAAGTCTCTGGTTTACGACTTAGATGTTTGCAATCGTAGCAAGCAAATGCTACACCTTCTAAACTTCGTCGTCATTTTGAGCAAAACCACTTTGAGTACAAAGATAAAGACATCGCCTATTTTAAGAGAAAGCATAAGGAATATAACAAGGCTGAACAATTAAAAACAAAATTTTGAAACTGGAAACGAAAATACCACAGGGGCTTCTTACAGAGTGAGTTATCGCATAGCACTGGCAAGAGAAGCACATGCAATTGGGAATTGCTAATAAAACCTAGTTCAAAATATATAGTGTCATATATTTTAAGTGAGGAGTCGTGGACAAAAGTTGAAGCTCTACTTCTTTCCAACAACATGGTTTCACGTCGTATTCATGACCTTGCTAACGACATCCAGACAGAACCCATTTCTCATCTACATTAAAGTTATGGGTACTCATTGAAACTATACAAGTACACTAATGTTGCAGGTCTTGCGTTTTGGCTGGTTTTTGTAAGAGGGGTTGAAGAAGTCTTGCTTCAATGTAAAAGTCTACAAACTCATACCACTGATGAGATCATCTTTAACTCTATCCATAATATTATAAACACGCACAGTATAAGTTGGGAAAAATGAGTTAATGTATGCAGTGATGGCGCCAAAGCAATGGTCAGAAAAATAGCAGGTGCTGTGACACAATTAAAAATGTATCAAAAAACTGCACCAATAGTCACTGTGCTCTTACCAGACATAAATTATCTAGCTAAAAATATTTCAATCACACTTAAAACTGTGCTAGACAAAATGGTAGGTAGATTATTAATTTTATTAAATTCAACCAAAATGATGTGTGAAAATATGTGTAATCATTCATCACTTGGTCCCGCTTTTGCATTCAGAATTCCAGTGGGCTTTCACAAGGTAAAGTCCTCATTAGAATGTTTAAATCGTGGAGAAAATTTTTGGCATATCTTATGGATAGTAAATTTGGACTATCTGGTCGATTTTCAAACATTTCGTGGCTATCTAAAATTGAGTACCTTTCCCGACATAATCACAAAACTAAATGAAGGATGTTTATCACTTCCAGGAAAAATGCTAAAGTAAAAATATTTCCACTATCTCATAAGCTGCAATTTTGGATCCCAGCTGCGGAGAAAAATAATTTGGACACTCTTCCAACATTTAAGGATTTTCTTGAAGAATCCGAACTTTAACTAAAAGAATAAATTTGCAGTAACATTGCAGCTCTTTGTCGCAATCTACACACCTCTATTAACCAATATGTTTCATCATTGAATGATAAAAATAACGATTGGGCTAAAAATCCATGTGTACAAGATAAGCCCGCTAGATGTTCTTACTTATAATTTGAAGATTTAATCGATATTACTTTTGATAGTCAACTAACACACACATTTGAAGATGTTTATCTTATTACTTTTTGTAGCTATTCCCGCTAAAAAATCCCTGAGTGGTCCCGGCGGGAAATCAAAGAACTGTTGCCATTCGACAGCACGTATCTGTGTGAAACTGGGGTCTCGCTACACTCTGGATCCAAAACGAAGTATCGAAACCAACTTGATGTAGCTCCACATATTCGAATACAACTGTAAACAACTAAACCGGATACGAGTAAAAGGAGAATTTGCCAGAAAAAGAAAATATATTACACTCTGCTCATTAAAAGCTATGTTGACGTTTTTTGTATTTTTATACTACTACTACTACTACTACTACTACTACCACTACTACTACTACTACTACTACTACTACTACTACTATTACTACTACTACCACTACTACTACTACTACTACTACCACTACTACTACTACCACTACTACTACTACTACTACTACTACTACTACTACTACTACTACTACTACCACTACTACTACTACTACTACTACTACTATTACTACTACTACTACTACTACTACTACTATTACTACTACTACCACTACTACTACTACTACTACTACCACTACTACTACTACCACTACTACTACTACTTCTACTACTACTACTACTACTATTACTACTACTACTACTACTACTAATAATAATAATAATAATAATAATAATGATAATAATAAACAAATAATCGGATAACATAATTATCATTTAATTAAGAGTAAAAGTTTGTCATTTTTTCCTCTGACAAGCAAGTATACAGGCTGACTGCATTTATTTATGGGACTTGAAAGAGGACAAGAAGTGGAAAATTAACCCCTAGCTGGTATGGTGGGGTCAAACCTGACCCCAGCTGGTAGAAATTGCTGTGTAGCTTGCTAGAGTGCAGCACCACTTGGTTGCCCTTCCAGGTAATCTCAGTATTGAGCATGCTCTTGGGGTAGAAACAACAGTTGTGTTTTTGCTCATTATCATTGTCATCATACAGTGTCCTTGGGGTCAGACTTGACCCCACCATACCAATATTGTGTGTAATTTTTTTAGGTGTATTATTGTCGTTTTAGTGATTAATGTTTTATTTTCTTTGTTTTATTATACTTAAGTGCTATATATATATTTGTAAGACTATTATTTCGTTGTTTTATTTATTTTTATATTTTCTAAACGTGTGTTATTTTCGTTTAGGGATTATTTTTGGTTGATTATTTTACTTGGATTAGATTCAGACTGCTTGATTTATTTTTCACAATATTTTTTTACTAATGGCTGCGATTAACTTGAGAGACGATCCTGATGCTATTTTAGAAGAGATATTCAACGATGACCCTGATTTTGTGCTACCAGATAAGGACTCTGAATATTCTGATGCACCTTCGGAACGTAGCGATCATAATACAGATTGAGAGCTTTCAGAAGCCGAAAATGCAGATGAGGATGAGGTTCAAGATGAAGATGTATTACCCGACCGTTCTAGCCTCCAAAATTATTGGTATTCAAAATCAAGATTCAAGTGGTCTAAAGTTCCACCTGCGCAATCTCGTACAAGACAACATAATTTAGTGACGCATTTACCAGGTGTTGTAGGAGATGCCAGAACTAACAAACTAAATGAACCAGTGGACGCTTGGCTTCTTCTAATTGATGAGGAATTGATTGATCAGGTTGTGGAGTACACTAATCTAAAAATAATGTACATGGTTGAAAATTATGGTGCTAATGCTTTGAACAGTCAATTCACAAATCATGTTGACAAAATTGAGATGAAGGCCCTATTAGGACTTCTCATTCTATCTGGAGTATTTAAATCTAACTTTGAGGTTGTTGAATTACTTTGGGCCACAGATGGTACTGGAAGGGATATTTTTAGAGCAACTATGTCACTGAAAAGGTTCCTTTTCCTCCTGGCTAGCCTACGTTTTGATGATATCATGACGAGAGATGAAAGGAAAGCTCATGATCGTCTTGCCCCAATATCACAGCTTTTCAATGAACTTCTAGTGAACTGCCAATCAAATTATTCCTGTGCTGAATATTTAACAGTAGATGAAATGCTCGTACCCTTCCGGGGTAGGTGTGCATTTAGAAGATACATGGGAAACAAACCAGCAAAGTACGGACTGAAGATTTTCTGTCTTTGTGACGCGCGTACACATTATTTGTACAATGCTTTCATCGACTGTGGACAATTACAAGTGCCAAACCCACGTCGCCTGTTGGTGCCAACACGCACAGTTTTGTCCCTCATTGAGCCAGTGGTAAATTCCAATCGCAATATCACCGCTGACAACTACTTTAGCTCAGTGGAACATGTGGAAGAGCTGCGTGGTAAGGGACTGACCTATGTTGGTACTCTCCGTGCTAACAAGAGAGAGATCCCCCAGGCATTCTTGCCTAATAAAGACCGAGAAATTCTGTCATCTGAATTTGGTTTCACTGGAAATACAACAATAGTCTCCTATGTCCCAAGAAAATCAAGATCTGTAGTGCTCTTGTCATCAATGCATCATGACAAATCAGTTTTACCACGACCTGGAGCTTGGTCAAAAAGTATTGGAAAAACTGAATATTGCCTGCCTGTCAGTTTCCATATTTTATTTATTGGTTTATTTTTTTCAGCCTCTGGGTGAAGGTCATACCTCTATTGATTTGGAAAATGAAGTCATAGAACCAGTTTGTGAAAATTCAAAGATTTTTAATTATTTTTAAAAATAACTTTTTTTCGTTGGTAAATAAGTGTAATTGGATTAATTTTTTGAAGTGAATTAAAACATTTAAGTAATGTTTATTTAAAATATGATGTATAAATAAGTAATCTATATCTTCATATTTTTTTGATTAAATATTTTTGAAACGCAAGATTTTATTAATTTTTTTATTTACTGGGGTCAAAAATGACCCCACCATACCAAATGTGTCCGTATTTGTTGCCATACCAGCTGAGGGTTAAAGGTATTTGACCTTAAACCAAGAGAAAATCTCTCCTGCTGTGCATTTTGTTCTTTTATGTGGTACACTCAAAATATTTGAGGGATTCTGTCATGTTGTACAAAATAAAAAAGAGTTCCGTGGCTAATTGTATCTGGGAAACGCAGCTCACCTGTTTTAAAGTATAATGTACGTATCGACCTGGGTTTGAACCCACAATTCCTTATTGAGAGATACTCTTTTTATTAAACTAAAAGCTTCAACATATTCTACCATTAACCGGACCACAGTGTCATTTAAGTTTAGCAACTTAGTCATGGATTCAGTTACTTGGCCATACAACAACAAATATTGTCTATCTCCTTGAGACTGCTCAAATATAGCAAAGATTTCCTCTTACGACTATATAGAGCAGCCATGTCAACCTAACGGCCTATCGGCTTCATGTGCGCCTATCCATGTTGTGTGGCCCGTCGACCAAAGGCTGTAGCCAACCAATAATTTTAGGGGGCGGGGGGGTTGATGGGCCCATTCCCCAATTGCCAAAGGCTAGAGAAAATTACGAGTATAAATAATAAACAGTTCTAGAAGCTCTCTAAAGTGTATTTTATGCTAACATAACCCACTAACTGCCAAAGGCTAAAATAAATTCTAAATATTAAACACCTCTAGAAGCTATTTAAAGTGCTTTTTATAAGTCATTCACGAGCGAAGTTTACCTGGATGACAGCTCGAAATGTTACTAGAAGTAATCCTTAATATATCACTACGCCAACAGCTGACATCTATCACTTTGGATCACTGTAATTAAAACAGATGGTAATATATTAATGTGATAGTTAACCACAGTAATTTAGGACAAGATTATTTATATATTTATTTGAGGTCGGACAAAAAGTTTATTTATAGTTTTATTCCCCTTAAAAAAATATTAATACCACTTTCACAAAAACTTCTAACGAACATAGCTTCAAAATGGCGACTGACGAATCTAAACCATATGATTGAACATAACGATAAACAAGTTTTTTTTACAATGATCGGTGACCTGGCGGTCTAGGGGTAAGGTGTCGGACTTCTATGCTGGCGGCCGGGGTTCAATCCTCGGTCCCGGCACAGATTTATCTGATTACCAAACCCTTCCTTCACCTCTGACAAGACATCTTGTGAATGTGGGGAATGCCAGGCCTCCACCGTGGTTCGGATTCCACGTTAAACTGTAGGTCCTTCATTTCATCTCACAATAACCTTACCATTACACATTAGCGTAAGTGCGTATAACCTGAACAGGTAGTAAGACGCGGTGCTAATAATAATTTACAATGATGCAGACACGCAGTTGATGAAAATATTTTATTCAGTTAAATAATTCAAAATACGATAAAATAATCATAAAATCATTTATTGTATGTAAAAAAATGACAACAATTTTCTCTTTTCCAAGTAAATATGATCCCTGTATTAAAAGGTATTGATGTGTGCACTATATTACACAAAATCACGTTCCAATACGAAAAATAAATACTATTAATTATGTTTAAAATACTGTTTCGAGTTGGATAAAAAGAAATTATTTTTAAAAAAATGTATGAGAAAACTTAAGTTTACGTTATTTTAAATGTAATATATATCAGGAAATTAAATATCTTTACATTTATAACAAAACTGTGATCTTTTACAAGTGTTGGCAACCCAAAACCTAAACATATGATTTTCAAACTGTCATCCAGGTAAAAACTTATCGTGAACGGAATATACATTAATATATACCCCTAGGCCCTAGCTACTGAAGGCAAAGAAAAATTATAGATACTAAACACATCTAGAAGCTCTCTAAAGTGCTTTTTATGATAACACAACCCCCAATTTGTACTTGTACCTTAGTTTTGATATTGTTTGAACCATGAATAAAGCCATCTATAGTTTGTTCATTAAATTTCGGGGAGGTTTGAACCCCCAAAAACCCCTCCTGACTACGGCCTTGCGTTGAACTTAAAGTGAACCATCACGAGATACGACCATATTCTTATTTTTATTAACGTAAAGCAAATACAACATTTTATAATGTGATGTTTTGGGAGTTGCCGTAATTTGTAAACTGTAGAGTTCTGGCATGTGAGGGTAATATTAAATTAAGACATACATTCGCCAACAAATGAGAACGACTTTAGCATAAGATTTAAAACCTAACATTAACACCATTGTTGCAAGTTAAAGGTCTTAAACTTTTGGTAAATAAATGTCACGGTGCACCGCACATACTTTCTCCCACTTTCATCTTATAATAACATTTACTAAAAACTCGTAAGATTTCTGAAACTAAATAATATAGGTATACACATTGTTGTAGAAACACTACATCAAGTATCATAAGTGAAATAATATACACTGTTACTTATACTCTATAGCATTACTACTAGGAACTAGGATCACTGTTACAGAAAAACTGAGAAAAGAGAAACATCTTTGTGCACCAAAGAGCACAGAAATCAAATAAGTTATTTCGTATCTAAAATAGTTGAGGAGAGTTAACGATCAAAATTAAAAAATTTCATTTTCATGGAAAAATAAGAACTTCCATCTTGTTTATTATGATAAACACTGTTCATGCAGATATAAAGTTTAATCAAAATTGTTGGATTGAATCTCGATAAAATCTATTTTTTCTTTCTTTGCCCTTCAGTAAACTACGTTTAGTGTTAGTTATCCAATTCCAAAAACCCCGGATACCAAGTTTCAGTCCAATTGGTCAAATAGTTTCGGCTCTAGCCTGAAGTATAGTCAGACATACGGCGTTACGAAAACCATTATTTCGATTTCAGGGGGTCATAAAACGTAAGTATTTATCAAAATATCGAGTTTTTTACTATCACAATATTTCTCTCTCCGAGCTATCGAAAGAAAGTAATTAAATAAGTGTATTGTTAATGTAATTTTTATTAAGAACTATTCTTTTCTTTTAGTAACATTACGATATCTAGTTTGAATTCCTTTTACCTAATATAATTAAAATAGACATTTTTTAATTGTGGTTCTCCCGGTATTTTTAAAGTTCAATGTGGTGCTTATGAAGACACGGGTCTGGCACGTCCTGATACAGACTCTCGAATATAATCCATGCCAGACATAAAACACAGAGGGATTGGAGATATCTCTTCTTTCGTTTACCAGAAAGGGGTTTATTTCCATTCGGATGTACCAGATTGCCCGCATGATTAGGAAACATTCTCTTGGTGGACCAATCACAAGAGAGGATTGCACTGATCTGTGTATTATTCTCAATGTGGTTCCTCCAATCTTACTCACTAATAAAAGAATGTGCTGTACCCCATCCTGCTCCGTCCTTCAACAAGGACATTAATCTCATCACCTTGAACAAACCCTGAGGAAAATAGAATCTTATGTACACGCTGGCTCACAAGTAGGGTTACCACGGTGTTATCACTATCACTGGGTACAAGATCAATATAGTTAGAAACTGACACCTCGACCCAGGAATCTAACCAGTGTCACTCATCGCTCAGAGTTTAAGGTGGACGTGTGATATCATCATCCACTTAACAGCAATCAAAATCCCATGCCACTGGTCACGTCGACAAACTATCAAGCTGATCCATTCTATTTTTCTGGTGACAGGGACGTCAGGTTCAAATCCAGGCTGGATTTATTGAGAATATTTTTTGTTTAAATGAATTATACTCTTCTTCCACGCAAACGCGAGTACATTTCCTATAAATTGTAACTGTCTGATACCTACTTCCAGAGTGTAATGAAGTGTGTATATTCCGCATGGGCAGTAAGACGTGCATAAAGACAGAGAAGACTATCCACGAGGAGCACGGATGATAATTACAATATTACACCCACCACCACAGGACTGATAATACTACAGCATGAGCTTTCGAGCTTCACATTGGGTGTCGTCTCTAAAATGTCTGACACCTTAATATATCTCTACTGGACTGAGTATCCTTGGTTCGATTCACGGAATAACCAAAAGTTGTATAATTATTTATATCTAATCGTACAGGTCCATCTTGATTCAACAATTTCGTCGATTTTTCCTAACGTGCTCATTCTTAGTGGAATAAATGTTTGTTAATAGTCTTGGTTAGTTCTTATATACCTTTTAATGGTTCACTGCCTCTGTCATCAAATCTGACAACCACCTCTCAGTCACTTCTAATAGATAGATGGCTGAAACTTTGTTTTTTATTCTTAATTCACATGACAATTCTGTTTATTAAAATTTAAACTAAATCCCAGGCGGTGCACCGTACAGTAATTGCAGGTAATACACATATCAGATATCCTGAATTTATACCTGAACAGGATTTTTAAGACCTTACTTAATCCGAATCAAGCATATCTTACTTAAGTTTACGTAACTTGAAATATCAACAACAAAAAAACAGATTATTCAAAAATATACCTAATTCCGGTAAAATAGCCTATAAGGTGTGGCTCACATTCCTACAACATAAAGAAAGTGTCCCCATTCCGCTTCCCCGCGTTTTTCACCTATAACTGTTGACTGGAAAATTATTTCCGGGCCACCATTTCCTATCTCTTTTGTTTATATTGTCCTCCTCCATTGTCCCTCCAAGTTTGACTTATCATCACGAAAACGCCCTGTATGTATATATATGTGTGTGTATGTGTGTATATATATATAATAATAACAGTAAACATTCCAAGGAATAAGACATAAAAAGGAAGTAGATTTTTTCTGGTGGCTTAATAGACTATATAAAAATTTATCTAAATCAAATGATAAATCAATTTTATAATTCTCTTTTGAGGAGCAAAACGCAAATCTATTTACTTTGTGTAGAAACTGTGCTAAGTCAGATTGTTTATGACACGGCAGCTCAAATGATTTAGTTTGGTTTCTTATCGATATCGCAACATGCTCGTTCAGCTTAGAAACACGGGGAGGAAGCTGTCATGAAATAGATTTTACATTTCATTATTATTCAAACCAAAAAACTCCCTCTCTTAATATATTTAAAATTAATGAACCAATTCATAGTATCAAACTCAATGAATCTATATGTGTTAGAAAATATTCTCACAAACCTGGGTGGTCATTATATATATATATATATATTGTCGACAACGACTTTCTATCGCCAGCTTAAACTGCTCCTTTGTTAACTGTTCCCCGCCACTTTCTATCTCCCTCCCACGTTTATAGAAGCTAATGAAAGCATGATGAAACCTAACGAAATAGGTAAGTTCCAGAAGGGCGTCTCTCACACTATATATAGTCTCCCCACTCTTCACTTGGTCAGCAAACTCGCTGTGGGTAGGATCCATGACACGCTAACCTCTAAATTCAACTTTAAGCTGTCACGTGTGTAAACATTGCAAATCATTTCTAAATCAATTGATCATACTTTTAAATAAATAATTATGATCAATAACTGCATTTGTATCCAGATATCAAGCTTGTGTGAAATAATTAAAGACAACATCATCATCTGTAACGCTTAGGCTAGCAAGAGAAACGTGGGACACGAACCCGAGATAAGCGTAACTAGCGACTTGGACAACGTGGAACCCAAAGGAACAAGTTAACGCTTCACGCCTGATTATGACCAAGAGGAAGCGTTGTTCACATGGTTAAGTTGCAAAATTATGAACTAGAGGGCACAAATACCCCACGATAATGATATTCCTTGGTACAAAATATAAAATGTTTACTTTTAATAACCATTATGAAATTGAACTTTGTATCATCCAGTTTGCTACTAAAGCCAATCAAATGTGTCTTTCCACGAACCTGATGAGTAAGGTTTTCACCAGAATATGGACCAATTCCGGCAAGATCTGCTGGTCTAGACCTTGATATAGTTTCACTAGTGTGCCCTAAGGGGTCTATGTATTGTAATATTACATCCTTCCTATAGAGTCTAAGGGAATGATGTGCATTGTATAACAACGTTTTTCTCCTTTTGTTTATTTAACCACCATGACCATAGAGAAAGTGATAACACTAGAAAGAACGAAGGATAGGGCAAAACTCGGTCCAGTTTAGAACAATTAAAACTGTAGTTCTGTCAATTCACCGCAACAGAGCGCTGACTTTCAATACGTACTTTCAATTTTGGACTCATGTTTTCCCAAGTAAAGAGTAGGATTCTAGTTTGGATAACAAAACAATCAGTAAAGGAAGAGAGAGGCACGTGTGCTTTTAAAGGCTGTGAAAACACACGTTCTAACACTAGAACAAGTTATCAATGTTTACTTTTACAGTTTGTGATAAATATAGGTAAAGAGTTTTTAGTTATTTTATTATTGTTTAGTAAACATATAATAAATACTGTATGTGTCAAATACTTATACACAAGACCATCTTACCTGACTAGTTTGATAGCATTTATCATATTTAAAAATAATCTCAATACCAAGACTGTTAAATAATTTTTTTTTTAAATTGTTAATTGATTATTTCAATTTGTCTGATCTTTATTATTATTGAAACGTTCTGAATATATGTGTATTTCTTTCTTTTTTTAATGGCTCGGTATCCATAAATATTAAAAAAATAGTGTTTTTCTTTAAACCTACGAGATAATTACAGATTAATCTAATGATGTAATGATGAGAAACCTAAGGCCTTTCGGAAATGTATTCGCTCTTGCTTGAAGAATATGGAAGACCGTTATGGAAAAGCCATCCCTAGTGTATATGGATCTAATTCATATTCAAAGCTTCTGTCACTGGCACCTGATTAAATGAGATTATTACTGGTTTACTGGACGTGACTCTAAGTGAGGGGAACATAATGTATCAGTGCATGCTGGTTTATTGTAACTGGTAAATTAATGTATTATTATCCATGAAACTTTATGAGTTCACCAGTATAGTGTTCCTTATTTATACCATAGTTATAATACAAAATGTAAAAAATCTATTATTTACAGTTCCATTCTCGATCCCCATCTTAAAGTACTTCAAGTTTCAACCAACTTTGTAATGATCCTATCACATCCCACTACGACCGGCCTACCTTTGCACTAAATTTTATGTGTATTATTTAGAAGTATCTAGGATTTTTAATACATTTTGAAAAATAGATGTATCATCTAAACTAGTCAAACTAAATATAATATTTAGACATTTAAAAAATTTAAACAACATGTTATATTTGATTAACTTTTTTGATTATAAATTAAAATCCCTAAGAAATTAATATGAACTATTTGTTTGTAATTTAAAAGTATTTGCTTCAATTTTATCTCTTGCTATTATATTTGGTGTGGTAGATATTAGTATTTTTGCTTTTATTTAAGTACACTTACCTTAGATTTATGTCATATTTGAAAATAAAACTACCGGATCAGTGGGCACGTTGAATAGATATCAGGCTTGTCTAGTCTGGTTTGTCAGTGACGGACCACTTGGGGTTCAGCCCCCCGTTTAGTAGGGCGGGGCCCCTACTTAAGGTGTCATTTCCTAAATGATCGTAAATATGGGGGAATTCTCTTAAAACATCTACTTTTCTCATCCCCATTCGATTGCTGTTATTAAAATACGTACAGGCTGGTTGGATATTAGGGCGTGATGGAAAACCAATTTCCTAAGACATATAAATATTAAACATTTGAAAATATTTGGTTCGATAAAATTGGTTTGCATTCACAAGATTTTAACTTAAGAGTAAACCTCACAGCGAAAGATTGTGTCTGGCTGTTAATGTGTGTCACCCACACTTGTTTGAATTAATTTGTGAGCCTCGACCAAACAAGAGGGCGCACGGGCACTCAATATCACAATAATGGGTAGATTCTTAAAACTGTCATTCAAACTTCGGTCCAGGATTTTTAAATTTATTATAAATAAACGATTATGGTAATATTTCACGCTTCAAAAGTAATAAAAAGAATGTCATTACTATTCTCAAAACTATTGTTTCATGATTGGGTCATCATATTAAGTTGTTATTAGAAACTTTAATCAAATATAGGCCCATTGAAGTATTATAAAATGATAATCAGAGTTATACAAAAACCATAAATCGTTCAGATTCTAGTTTATAGATTAATTTTTTCACTACGTCTTACCACCCGTACGTCATATCCACATTTAATTACACTAGTGGGGTAGGTAGGATTAAAAAAGGAAATATAAATTTTCGTAGAGGGTGATGAGAAATTAATTTAGAAAAATCACCTCTAGTACATTCAGCTGGGATTCGAATCCTGACCCTCCATCACCAAAAAACCAAACCAAACAAGCGTAATGTTAAACCATCTTTCTCACCGTTATTTGTTTTAATTATATTAAATTTCTTAACTAATGTGTATATGAATGGGACTAAAAGAATGAGCCTGGTCAATATTTTAGAAAATGAGCAAGCTGTGCTATTCAACCAAACACAAGAAAGCTTATAGCCAGAGCTGGATAGCTAAAAGAAACCTAAGCAGTAACCCAAAGATTTTATATAATATTAATTTTGAACTTCCCTATAATCGTTATAATCACTATAAAGCTAACCCCCCAAAAACCATTGCGATTCCACCCTAAACACGTCGCGACCCCAAGTAAGGAAATCACTGCATTATACATAATTTTTTAAGTCATATTACTTTGTACCTATTAATCAAAATAAGACCGGTCAGGGGCTTCTAAAATGAAAATAAAAAAACAAATTGTAAACAAAATGTAGGCTTATAGTAATTAATTAAACTCTTAATATAGTATATTGATATTTTACTAGACCCTACTTTGACTTCTATAATTTTGCTCAGTATTAACGGACCAAAGTTGTTCAGATATATATTTTTAATAGTAATAATTTTATCCAATTTTGATAAAACACAGTTCTTTTTAAAATTAGCTTTAAAGTTTTGCTTTTTTACATTATTTCTCTATATTAATTGGACCAAGGCTATGAAATTTTCCGATAAATAAAAACATTTGTACTAAACATACTGTTTGTGCATTGTTTATTGTTAGATTAGTACCATTAGTCTCTACTTCATGTTTCTGTCCTCTATGCTATCTCTTTGGATAGTGCTTCCTTTATCTAGGTTCTCTATGCCTCGAAATTAGTTAGTTATTGTTTTGTCTTGTGATCTGATTGCCTTTTGTTGTGGTTTAGACGGTTTTTTGGTCTTTTCTTATATTTTATTGACTTCTTCCACCTTCATTCACCTTTCCTCACTCTTGGCGGCAACAAGAACATTCCTGGACCCTTATAGGTCTATTGTTTTCCCGCCAAGTGTCGCTAGCGCGGTTTTTCGTTCTGCCGATTTAGTGAGTCGTGTGCTGAGACTTGATCGACCCATAAGTGATGGTTATAGGTTCCGTGAACTTTCCCCTGGAAGCGGTCCAATCTCAATTATTCGTGTGCGTGTGTTAATCAACTTGACTACTCCAAGACAACACCAATCAGACAACATAAAGTGAGGGTGAGTTGCCTCTACCCATTCCCATTCCACCATACAGTCCATTTGTTCGTGTTCGTAACACTAGTCCTCCAGTTTTTCTAGTTTTCAGTTCTTGTGATTTACGCTACATAATTTTGGTCCTCCGGGCCAAGGATACCTGTTTCAGTGTTCCTTGTGTTTCTGTGTGTTAGGGTGGATAGAGCAACTTATCTGTTTTGTTTGGTTATTTATTGTAACCTTTGTTCACGTCATATTTCGGCCATGTTGGGTCAGTTGGATTAGTGATGTAATCACCTCGATATATCGTTTGAGTTACCGTTCAGTCGCTGCCATATCGATTGTGCATCGTATCTAATAGTGATTGAGTGTCGTCAGTTCGATATTGTTCGAGAGTCGGGATGTAATCGATTGTCGTGTTTTGACTTTGTTTATGTTTGTAGCTAGTCTTGTTTGCTTACGTTTGTCAGTTTTAGTTCTCGTTTGTTACAATCAATTTGTGTTAATTTGCTATCATCATGTCTTATGCACAGCTCGAAGCTAGGTTTAAGGTGATAACTGGCCGGGTTAACAGACTTTACTAGCTGTCAGAACAAGTTGAAAATGGCATTACCAAAGTAGAGCTATTTAAGGCACATTGTTCAGACTTGGAACATTTAAGGAGGGATTTTGAAGAAACTCATGTTGAGTTAGGAGTTGCGGCAAGCAAATCTAAGAGGGACTTTGATGTTGAAGCACATGACAAGCTGATTGAAGACTTTGACATTACCTACTACCAGGTTAAGGAGATTTATGCACGGATTACTAAGCCTTCATCCACTTCGGGTAACGATAATGGATCTCCGGTAAAGGCATTGTCGGCAAAATTGCCTAAGTTGCAACTGCCCACATTTAGTGTATAAACACTGACTGGACCACATTTCATGACTTGTACGTCTCTCTCGTTCATAGTAACAAAACCTTAACACCAGTGGAAAGGTTTCAATATCTTTTGACGACATTATCTGGTGAGCCGCTAAGTTTATTAAAATCGTTACCGGTGTCAGATGAGAACTACCCGTTAGCCTGGGCGACTCTTACAGAACGTTACCAAGATGTGAGGTCAATAGCTGCTACTCATTTTGAGAGGATAATACATTTCCCGGGTCTAACCTCAAGGTCGCCAAAGAACTTAAGGGCGTTAGTGGACACATTCAAGGAGAACTTGGGTGCACTAAATGTGTTAAAGTTTCCAGTTGGTGAGTGGAGTTTTATCTTATTAAACTTGACACTGAACAAGTTAGATAGAGAGACACGACTGATGTTTGAGCTTGCGCACACGACTACAAAATTACCAAGTTTTGATCAACTTTTGTAATTTCTTGAAAATCAATGCAAAGCACTGTCATCTGCAAATCAAGGTCTAACACTGTCAACTAGCGCGAGTACTAGACATTTAACAACCAACAGGAGAATGGAAGGATCACTGAAGTCACCTGTTGGAGTGAGAAGATCATTTTATGTTAACTCAAATCAAGGTCACTGCACTGTGTGTCAAGCTAGCCACAGTATTTATAAGTGTCCAGTGTTCACGAGCAAGACACCGATACAACGCCGGTATTGGGTAAAGTAAAATAAATTGTGTTTTAATTGTTTAAAGGAGTTGCACCAAGTAAGGGAGTGCTCCTCAAGGTTCAAGTGTCCGCACTGCAATCAAAATCATCACACATTGTTGCACATAGGGTTAGGTAGTCAAGGCACCACTAACACTTGCGGTCAAGGATCGTCTAGCTCAAACCAACATTTTACCAGCTCTCACATTGATCACACCCAGAGAGACAGTAGGTTTATGCAAGGGGATGCTACCCATCAGGCTCATTCACCAGGCCATGAAGGCACTGTTACAAGGGGTGAACACATCACCTCACTTACCACCAGTTCTGTGAGCCTTACTACAGTCTTGTTGGGAACCACTGTAGTGCAAGTTAAGGATGGGCATGGTGCTTATCAGAAGGTTAGAGTGTTAATAGATTGTGTGTCACAATAATCATTTATTACTGAAGACTTTGCTCACCGGCTGTGTCTACCACGTCTCAAGTTGAAAATTCCTATTAGAGGGATCTCTCAATCAACTGTGAAAACCAACAAGGGTGTTGTGATATGTGAGGTGAAACCGTGTGGTGTTTACGGACCTCAGTTGGTCACCGAGGCCATAATTCTAAGTAAAATCACATCGGGAATGCCATCAACCATGCTTTCTAAATATATGGTTCAGGAGTTTGCTCATCTACAGTTGGCTGACCCTCATTTTCATGTACCAGGGCCGATTGACATTCTTTTAGGTGCAGATGTATATCCCGAGATCTTTGATGGTGGGCGGTATTCAACTTCACCTAATTGTCCCTCGGGATTGCATAGCATCTTTGGCTGGATCATAATTGGGCGAGTAGGACCTCAACCACTTATTACTTCTAGTGTCTCGTCGTTTTTTGTTGCTACCGAACCATCACTTGATAGTGTTTTGCAACGCTTTTGGGAGGTTGAAGAGTTACCTGTGACTAACCACATTGACCCTGATGAAGCTATATGTGAGGCACACTATGTGACAACACACACTCGTGACAATGAAGGTAAATACATTGTACGGCTACCTTTCAAGGATGCACAACCAGAGTTGGGAGAGTCACGTCAACAAGCAGTCAAGAGACTCACTCAGCTGGAACGCCGCTTAGCTCGTTACCCACAAGTGAAGAAACAGTATGTGACCTTTCTAAAGGAATATGAAGAACTTGGTCACATGCAGCGCATTGAACCATCTATGATCCAGGACATTAAATACTATATCCCACATCATTGCGTATCCAAGGAATCTAGCTCAACCACCAAACTGAGAGTGGTATTTGACGCTTCTGTAGCAACATCATCAGGTCAATCACTGAATGATACATTATTAAAGGGTCCCAAACTCCAAAGGGAAATTGTGGAAATTGTTATGAATTTTCGATTTCATCCCATTGTGCTCACCACTGATATATGCATGATGTATCGACAAATACTTGTCATTCCGGATGACCGACATTACCAGGTAATACTGTGGCGCGAATCCCCTGATCAACAAATTCAAGAATATCAATTGAATACTGTGACTTATGGTGTAACTTCAGCTCCTTACTTAGCGATGCGATCCCTGCGTCAGCTCGCTTCTGATGAAAAACTTCGTTACCCTCGTGCTGCCCTGGTCCTTTGTACGGACATTTTTGTTGATGACATAGTCACTGGTGCTGATTCAGTGGAATCTGCTCTCAGTTTACAAACCGAGTTGATTGAATTGCTAAGCCTAGGAGGCATCCAACTTAGGAAATGATCTAGCAACCACCCTGAAGTATTAAAAGAAATACCAAATGAACACCGTGAAATTCCCCTCATGTTTGAAGAAGATGGAGATCAAGGAATTTAAGATATTTGGGTTGGAAGGGGACCCCACATCAGATTCATTCTCTTATCATGTACATCCTTCTGAGGTTACAGTAACGAAGAGGGCAGTTCTCTCAAATATTGCTAGAATATTTGATCCTGTGGGGTGCTATCTCCAGTGGTGTTCTGGGCTAAGGCGTTCATGCAGACTTTGTGGACCCTAAGACTTAATTGGGATGAACCACTTCCACCAGAACTCGGACAAGGGTGGCAAAGGTTTTGCTTACACTTTCATGTTCTTACACATGTCAAGATCAACTGATTCATATCAACCAGTGATGCTATTAATTGTCAGCTTCATGGATTTTTTGATACATTTGTCAAAGGACGACAAAGCAGTCGTCTATCTTCGAATTACTACGTGTAATGGAGAAATTCAAGTCAACAACCTTTTCGCCAAATCAAGAGTAGCTCCGGTTAAGAGTTTATCTCTTCCTAGACTTGAGATTTGTGGGGCTCATCTCCTAGCCAAACTTATGGAGTGGGTGCAGCAGAACCTTGAACAACAATTGCAGGTGTCAACTGAGTATACTTGTTTTTTTTTGTAGTTAAGACTTCGAACCTATAAAGCTAAGATTACAAATGTGGTAGGTCATATAATAAAATAAGTTAAACACTAAAACAATATTATTAAAATAAGAATATATTATCAAAGTATTAGAGAAACCATAAGCTTAGTATGAATTTGCTTAAATATAAGTTAAAATATTTCCATTAAAAGAAAAAAGAAAAAGATTAAGTCATATATTATCCTTCATCATTAAAACATTCATATATCACATAATATTTATAATAATATATTAGCGAAAATGTCCCTGGATAAAAATCTAAACAGACATATAAAAAGTTAGCAAATGTAAACAATCAAAGTATTGATATTGAAATAAAGATGTTTAGAATAAAGAAATAACATAATAAGACGTCTAAATTCCAAAATAAGCGATGTTACGAAGTCTTAACATGAGTTGGGTTCCCTTGCTCCTTGGTTGGCATCGGCGTGTTACGTCGATTAATTTATGTCCTTTATGTCCGACATGTTTCGATACTCAGTATCATAATCATGGCACTGAAAACGAGATTAAAGGAAGAATATTTTATAAGCTAGAAATGAAACCGATTAAATTAAAAAGGAACGTAAAATGAACCAGATATAAAAAATGAATATGTGAAACCATAAACAAACAAACTTACCAAGGTTGTATTGCGAGAGCGATGTTGACGTCCTAAACAACATATAGGGACTGGTGTGTGTGTAAGGTTAAACAGACTTAATAGAGTGAATAACAAGAGAGAATCGAGAGTTGCCATGTGTATACTTGGTCAGATTCTACCATCGTTTTGGCATGGATTCAAACTTCACCATATCTTTTGAAAGTATGGAAATCACTGCATTATACATCTTTTTTTTAAGTCATATTACTTTGTACCTATTAATCAAATAAGACCGGTCAGGGGCTTCTAAAATGAAAATAAAAACACAAATTGCAAACAAAATGTAGGCTTATAGTCACTAATAAAATTCTTAATATAGTCTATTAATATGTTACTAGCCCCTACTTTGACTTCTATAACTTTGCTCAGTATTAACGGACCAAAGTTGTTCAGATATATATATTTTAATAGTAATAATTTTATCCAATTTTGATAAAACACAGTTCTTTTTAAAATTAGCTTTAAAGTTTTGCTTTTTTACATTATTTCTCTATATTAATTGGACCAAGGCTATGGAATTTTCCGATAAATAAAAACATTTGTACTAAACATACTGTTTGTGCATTGTTTATTGTTAGATTAGTACCATTAGTCTCTAATTCATGTTTCTGTCCTCTATGCTATCTCTTTGGATAGTGCTTCCTTTATCTAGGTTCTCTATGCCTCGAAATTAGTTAGTTATTGTTTTGTCTTGTGATCTTATTGCCTTTTGATGTGTTTTAGACGGTTTTTTGGTTTTTTTTTTATATTTTATTGACTCCTTCCACCTTCATTCACCTTTCCTCACTCTTGGAGGCAACAAGAACATACCTGGACCCCTCTAGGTCTATTGTTTTCCCGCCAAGTGTCGCTGGCGCGGTTTTATGTTCTGCCAATTTAGTGAGTCATGTGCTGAGACTTGATCGACCCATAAGTGATGGTTATAGGTTCCGTGAACTTTCACCTGGAAGCGGTCCAATCTCAATTATTCGTGTGCGTGTGTCAATCAACTTGACTATTCCAAGACAACACCAATCAACAACATAAAGTGAAGGTGAGTTGCCTCTACCCATTCCATTCCACCATACAGTCCATTTGTCCGTGTTCTTAACACTGGTCCTCCAGAGGTTTTTTAGTTTTCAGTTCTTGTGATTTACGCTACACATACATTTGAGTAAAACTGTAAGTACCCACCAGTTGCGGCGCTGTTAATGTGTTAGGCCTACTTTGACAGTATGATGTAGATGATGTCAGGATTCAAAACTGGACGAGTACACTGGTGTTGTTTTTGACTCATTTGTTTTATTGGTTTTCTTTTTTCAAAATTTGCTTTGCACATTTTACCCTCCCTCTAATTCTAGCCGATTGACAGAAAACTAAATCAGATGACTAGGCTGTAGTAACAGTTTGTATCCAAAAGACATTCTCTGCCTCTTTGTTGAGTCGCAGCAATGTAAAGTGTTAGCTCTGTTCTTATTTTTATTACAAAAGCAATATTTTATTAATCCTATTTTTCCTCTATTCTATTTTATATCCAATCTTACCTACACACACGTACTACACACACACACAAATTTATAATATATATATTATTATTATATATTTATAAAATAATAAAATATATATAACTTACGGGTTTTGTTAATCTCTGGATTCTCAGAGTACATTGGAGCTATGCAAAGATGACAAGTACCTCCCAATGTGCAAGTAAGAACAACCAATATTTATTAATATTTAGCACCGCGTCTTACTACCCGTTCGGGTTATACGCTTTAAGTACTAATTACGCTAATGAATTAGAAATTGGGAAGGTTGAATTAGAGGAAGTGAACCCGCATCTGCGTGGAGGGAGAGTGGAAAACCATTTAGGAAAAACCACCCCCAGTTCACCCGACCGAGATTCGAATCTCGATCTCCCCGTCCTCAGCAGTCAAGCTCAACACGACAAGCGCATTAGCCAACTACGCCACCAAGGTGGTTAAGTACAATAAAGAAACTTATTTAAATCAAGTTTCTTCCAGGATAGAAGATACTTGAGTTTCTTCAGCACTTTTCAACAATCAGTACCGATCCTTAACTTATAAACACAGTCCTGTGGTAACATTGGATGAAAATAAAGTTAATGTTCATGACTTTTCCCAATAGGCAATCAGGTGATTGACAAACTTGCTGGGAATTATATATTTGCTTATTCATGCAAGAGAAGTGATAAAGTGAAAGCACTTGTAATGCAGTATAAACTTTGTGCCTAGCCACCTTTATTATTTAGTCCTCAACAATTCCACGCAAAGCTCCGAAATCTCAGATAGCGCGCTGCATCACTGAACATTGTAAGATGCAAGAGGCACAGAAACGTGGAGTAGAGGATAAAACAGAAACAGACAAACTGAAGAACTATGTATTGGACGGTGGATCATTATTGCATCGGCTAACATGATAAGCAGGAGATACCTATGAATCCATAGCCAAATCCTACGCCAACTTCACCAACTTTTTATTATTATTAGCACCGCGTCTTACTACCCGTTCGGGTTATACGCACATCACCAACTTAAATTACGGCCTAGGTACTAATGTTTTTGATGGCTATGTTGATAATAACCAATCAATAAACGACTGTACACATCGAAGGGGGGATATGAATTCAAACCTATACCAACAGTGAACTTCTCACCACAAACCACTTTCGTTGTCTAGGAAGAAAAATGTCTTCTGAACGCTTCCAATAAACCTATAGTTCCAGCCAGACCGATAGGCCGCGCATCGCCTGTCCTGCCAACATGCCGCCGACCCCACACATTGACAGTTTTCTCACAGTTCTGGCGTGAGAAAGGTCCGGTATCTGGCCTTTCACACGCCAGATCTGCCAGTCTGTGGGTGGCTTATCGCTTGGGTTGTAATTCCAGACCTTTGGCGTGTCAAGTTAAACATCAAACCTCTCAGCCTATGGGGCCAAAAGATGAGATCTGCGGCAGGCAAGACTCACTGCGCATGCTCAATGGCTTTTGCTCTACTCATTACTTGAGTTTTGTTGCTACTTTAGTTCTCCAAGTGTGCTGTGATGGATTTGTTATTATATAGTTTGATTTGTATTTTCTTTTCAAAGAGGGGGTTCACTAGCGTAATCAAGAATTCAAAACTATCATCATCCATGGGAAGATAGCTTCTGTAATCTTCAGGGTTGTTTTCTAAGGAAACCAAAAGTTGAAACACTAGTGTTCTAAGCGCTAACACGACATAATTAAAATGATCGAAAATCAGTGGGAAAATCACCCAAAAAAGCTTAAGATTTGATTTGATTTCTTCTCAATTCTTATAAATAATTTGATAAGCTCGGTTCCGGTAATAGAAATTACGAGGAAATGACTGAACAAATTTTGACAAACGACCACTAATATCAACGCTTAGGAGTCCAGGATTTCGGAAAAAATAATAGTTTTCCACAAAAACCCCATTTTCACAGAGAATGTTCAGTTTTTATTCTTTGTTTAGTCACCATGTGAACCGTTATTTGTTGCATGGCTGTAAATCTTTAAATAAAATATGCCTCTTTGGCTAGAAACCAATAACTCAATCTTTATTTGTTGGTCTGAACACATCACAATTTTCTCTTTGGGATGACTGGTCAACACAGCTAAATTGAATTGCTTAGACTGGAGAAACATTTTTTATTGGAATGTTGCTATCGTTAATTGTCATTTAAATCAATAATATTGAGCATAATTTGAAATTTAAAAGGTGAAGTTAAATTCGTAAACGTCTACGCCTTGTACCGCGCATGATAAAAAGGTGTTTAGATATGTTAAGGTATGTATTATAAGCTCAAAAACGATAAAATTATCTTGAATAATGTTTAGAAATAGCCATTTTAACTAATTAATTATGAGTTCTGGTGTACATTTTTTTCAAATAAGGGGGTTTTGATGTTCATTTTAGCGTTTAGTAATACAATACAAATACAAAGTTAAGCTATGTTTTCATTTTATCGCTTAATTTTGAGGATATTATATTTGAAAGTAATGTTTTGTGTGTTCCGTCTATCTTTTCACATTATTACAAATACAGTAAGTTGTGTTGCGTTTCCCTCTAGATACTTAATTTTGAGAGAATGTTATTTCAAAGAACCGTAATTATTATTATTATTAGCACCGTGTCTTACAACCCGTTCTGTTTGTACGCACTGCTAATGTGTAATGGTAGGGTGATTGTGAAATGAAATGGAAGTGGAATCCGAACCATGGTGGAGGCCTGGCATTCCCCACATTCACAAGTTGTGATTAATACACGTCTTGTCAGAGGTGAAGGAAGAGTTTGGCAATCAGATAAATCTGTGCTGGGACCGAGGATTGAACCCCATACCACAAGCACAGAAATCCGACAACTTACCCCTAGACCGTCAGGTCACCAAAGAACCGTAATGTTTGAGTACAACATCTATATTTTCACATTCTCTATCTCTATCTGACTCTCTCTCACGCTTTCACAAGCATATTCTCTCTAACGTTCTCACTCAGTCTCATTCACACTCTCTCCTCTCTTTCTCTCTCACACAAACTAGATACCCTCACATACACTCTCTATCAAACAATTTATCTCACATTATATTTATTATACTCTTTCTTTTAAGTTCTCTCTCTCTCTCAAATGCTCTCTCACTCAAACGCTTTCTCTTTCTGGAACGCTCTCTATCACTCAAAAGCTTTCTCTCAAACTTTCTCTAAATCACTCATACTCTCTCTATATATAAATCTCGCTCTCTCTATTTCAAACTAACTTTCTCTCTCATATTCACACTCTCAATTTCTCTCTCTAACTCTCTCCCTAACTTTCTCTCCAACACTCTCTCTTAAAATCTGTCTCTAACTCTCTCTCAATCTAATTTTCTCTCTCTAAACTAATCTCTCCCACTCAAACTCTCTTTCGAATTCCTCCACATTTGATATCTCTTTCACAAAATATATATTCCAAAATTATACACTATCAGGGGTGACCTGGTGGTCTAGGGGTAAGGTGTCGGACTTCTGTGCTGGCGGCCGGGGTTCAATCCTCGGTCCCGGCACAGATTTATCTGATTACCAAACCCTTCCTTCACCTCTGACAAGACAACTTGTGAATGTGGGGAATGCCAGGCCTCCACCGTGGTTTGGATTCCACGTTAAACTGTAGGTCCTCCATTTCATCTCACACTCACCCTACCATTACACATTAGCATAAGTGCGTATAACCCGAATGGGTAGTAAGACACGGTGATAATAATAATAATAATAATAATAATAATAATATACACTATCTTTTTTTCATACACACACACACACTTTATCACGCATTTTCACTTACATATTCTCTTTCTATCTCTCACACACGCTTTCACTTTCTCTCTCTCTCTCTCTCTCACACACACACACACATATATACACACATTTTTATATATAATTTTATAAGCCATTTTTGATAGTTGAAATTAACAGTAGCGGTTTTACCGGTTTTAACCAACGAAGTCATTTTAAAGATTAGGGGTCCAGGATGCTGGCAAAATTATTAGACTAAGACTAAAACTAAATTTTCCTTGCGAATTATCCATATTTTAATTCTGTGTGAGCAGCGGCTAAACTGTACAATCATTCTTTGTTTACATCAAAATGGAAATCATTATCTGCGAATTGTTGTATATCGATAAATAAAATATTTCTCTTTGGTTAGATATAATAACAGCTTAATGATTCTTAAATTAGTAGTTTGGAGTAAAGAATAGATAGAGAGCTGGTTAGAAGGGTTATTTTAAATGTTTCATCCTTGACGGAAGAGAGAAAATATAAGTTTTCATTCAAATCAAACAACAAAAGCTAAACATCCATGTAATTTGATATTCTGAGATGAATACACTTTTAATTAGAAAGTCAAGTGAGGTCTTATTACATATATTTTTTCCCAATAAAAAATCAAGAATATATTTTAGTGCAATAATATGCGGACATCATGGCAACGATCCACTTAATAGTGTACATTTGTCTATTCATGACCCTTACTTTTCTTGTGTATTTTAATCTCATTAATAAAATTATTTTCGAGTGTTTTGCTTACTAGACAATAATTTTACTCATTTCGAACATTATATTACTATTAATGTTTAAACATTTACTTATTACAAAATAGATTAGTGTAATTAATATGTAACAAATCCTGAAATGCACTTGTTTGGTAGGGCTTACTTTCTTGTTTTGCCAACTAATGATTTTTCTTACGTTTTATTGCAAAGTTATTCTAAAACATGTGTTGGAATTTAAATAATACATTGAAAATAATATAATTTGTAGTTGATGTTGCCTTGTTTTGTTAGAACAGCGGCTTTAAATATTTTCAAGACACTCTCCACACGTGAGCATCTCATGAATCCCACAAAGGACACACAGAGGCACATAGGAGGCGTCGTAGTTATCATTGCTTGAATTTCTAGGCCATTTCTCATAGAGCTTGTGTTTTCTTGGAACATTAGAGGCAGTTGTTACTTCTGAGCGCAGCTATTGTCAAACAAAAGATATGATATTAGCTTTCAGCTTTTTTGGTTATTATGTCTTTTCTAATCAGCATCTCAGAAACTGCGCATTAAGTTCGTTTTTAAGTGTTTTCAATATCTGATATTGACTATTCAATGTCACCGTCATTTTCATTATCACCACTATTGTCAACTGGTTAGGATTTAGTATGATGGTTTCAATCATATTGTATATCGTCCCCTTGGTCAAAATCACCACCTACATTACTGTCATTCCTCTGTGTCAATATCACCCCCCCCCACACACACACATTACTGTCATTCATCTGGCAATCACCACCCACATTACTGTCATTCATCTATATCAATATCACCACCACATTACTGTCATTTATCTGGTCAATATCACCACCTACATTACTGTCATTTATCTGTGTCAATATCACCACCTACATTACTGTCATTCATCTGTGTCAATATCACCACCCACATTGCTGTCATTCATCTGTGTCAATATCACCACCTACATTACTGTCATTCATCTGTGTCAATATCACCACCTACATTGCTGTCATTCATCTGTGTCATAATCACCACCTACATTACTGTCATTCATCTGTGTCAATATCACCACCTACATTTCTGTCATTCATCTGTGTCAATATCACCACCCACATTCTGTCATTCATCTGTGTCAATATCACCACCCACATTAGTGTCATTCATCTGTGTCAATATCACCACCTACATTGCTGTCATTTATCTTTGTCAATATCACCACTACATTACTGTCATTCATCTGTGCCAATATCACCACCTACATTACTGTCATTCATCTGGGCCAATCACCACCGACATTACTGTCATTCATCTGGGTCAATATCATCACACCACATTGTTGTCATTCATCTGTGTCAATATAACCACCACATTTGTCATCTGTGTAATACACCCACATTACGTCATATCTGGCAATCCACCATTTGTATTGGTCATATACCCCAATTGTCATTTTGGATTCACCCCCATTATGTCATTCTCGTGTCAAATCACACATTCTGTCACATCTGGGCAATCAACCATTATGTATCATCGTGTCAATATCACCACCTACATTCGATTATCTGTGCATATCAACCATTAGTTTATTGTTCAATTACCACACATTACTGTCATTATGGTCAAATCACACACTTATGTCATCTCTGGTCAATCCAATCTGTACTTCCTGTGTCATATCAACTAATTTCATTCTTTTATTACAAATTATTCTTCATTGTGTCAATATCACATAATTTTGTATTATCTGTGTAATAACACCAATTTTGTCATTCACTGTGTCAATATCACACCAATTCTGTATTATCTTGCTATCACCATTCTCATATCTGTTCTATACACCTACATTGTTCTCTGGCCAACATTGTCATTCATGGAATATCATACCACTTTGTTATTTGTCTTTACCACCACACTGGCATATTGTATTCAACAATTACTTCATTCATCTTTCATTATCACCACTATTGCTGTATTATTGGTCAAATTCCCCACATTCTGTCATTATCTGTGTCAATATCCCACACTACTATCATCTGGCAATCACACCAATTACTGTCATTCATCTTTCAATATCACCACACATTTGTCATTATCTGTGTCAATATCACAACATTACTGTCATTATCTTGTCATATCCCTACATTACTGTCATTCATCTGGCAATCACCACCATTTGTCTTCATCTGTGTCTATCCCACCTACATTTGTCATTCATCTGTGTCATCCCTAATGCTGTTTATCTGTGTTTCAACTAATTTTCATTTTTGTCAATATCACACTCTTTTTCATTCATTGGAATATAACAATTTTGTCATTCATGTTCATATCACCCTAATTTTCGCATTCACTGTGTCATATCACCACCACATTCGTATTCATCTTGCTATTCACCATTCTCATTATCTGTGTTTCCTAACATTGTGTTTATCTGGGCAATTCACACATACATACTGTATTACACTTTGTTAATTTCACACCACATTATGTATTATCTTTTCAATATCACACTACATTCTGTCATTCATTGTGTCATATCACCACTACATTATGTATTATTGTGTATTCACATACTTTTATTCCTGGTCAAATCACCACCAATTATGTCATTCTCTGTGTCAATATCACCCACCACATTCTGTATTCATCTGGCAATCACCACCCACATTACTGTCATTATCTTTCATATCACCACACATTACTGTCATATCTGGGCAATCCACCAATTACTGTATTATCTGTGTCAATATCACCACCTACATTTCTGTCATTCATCTGTGTCAATTCACCACCACATTCTGTCATTCATCTGTGTCAATATCACCACTACATTACTGTCATTCATCTGTGTCAATATCACACCACATTCTGTCATTCATCTGGTCATATCCCACTCATTCTGTCATTCACTGTGTCAATATCACCCTACATTCTGTCATTCATCTGTGTCAATATCACCACCACATTCTGTCATTCATCTGTGTCAATATCACCACCCACATTTCTGTCATTCATCTGTGTCAATATCACCACCCACATTTGTATTCATCTGTGTCAATATCACCACTACATTCTGTCATTTATCTTTGTCATATCACACTACATTCTGTCATTCATCTGGCCAATCACCACCACATTACTGTCATTATCTGGCAATCACCACCACATTACTGTATTCATCTGGGCATATCACACCACATTTTGTCATTCATCTGTTCAATATAACACCACATTGTGTCATTCATCTGTGTCATATCACCACTACTTATGTCATTCTCTGTGTCAATATCACCACTAATTCTGTCATATCTGGGCAATCACCCATTTACTGTCATCATTGGCAATTCCACACATTTCTGTCTTCTCGTGTCAATATCACACACATTGTCATTCATCTGTGTCAATACCACATTACTGTCATTCTCTGGGCAATCACACCATATGTAATCATCTGTGTCAATATCACACTACTTCTGTCATTCATCTGTGTCAATATCACCACCCATTACTGTCATTTCTGGTCATATCACCACCTACTACTGTCATCATCTGTGTCAATATCCCCACATTACTGTCATTCATCTGGGTCATATCCCACTACTTGCTGTCATTACTGTGTCAAACACCCACATTACTGTCATTCATCTGTGTCAATATCACCACCTACATTCTGCATTCATCTGTGTCAATATCCACCCACATTTCTGTCATTCATCTGTGTCAATATCACCACCCTAATTTTGTCATTATCTTGTGTCAATATCACCACCTCAATTTCTGTCCATTATTCTTTGTCAATATCACCACCTACATTACTGTCATTCATCTGTGTCAATATCACCATCTCATTTACTGTCATTACATCATGGGCCAATCACCACCACCTTACTGTCATTCATCGGGGTCAATTACATCACCTAATTCATTTGTCATTACATCCTGTGTCATTATAACACCCACATTACTGTCATTCATCTGTGTCAATATCACCACCACATTACTGTCATTCATCTGTGTCAATAATCCCACTTACATTCTGTCATTACTGGTCTATATTAATACCACCCACATTACTGTCATTACATTGGGCCAATCACACATCTTCCATTATACTGTCATTCATCGTGTCAATATCACCATCCACATTCTGTCATTCATCTGTGTCAATATCACCAACCACAATTACTGTCATTCATCTGTGTCATATCACCACCTTACATTCTGTCATTCATCTGTGTCAATATCACACACCACATTACTGTCATTCATCTGTGTCAATATCACCACCCACATTACTGTCATTCATCTGGTCAATATCACCACCACACTTACTGTCATTCATCTGTGTCAATACACCACCTACATTACTGTCATTCATCTGTGTCAATATCACCACCTACATTACTGTCATTCATCTGTGTCATAATCACCACCCACATTACTGTCATTCATCTGTGTCAATATCACCACCCATATTACTGTCATTAATCTGTGTCAATATACCTCATCCACATTAATATCTGTCATTCATCTGTGTCAATATCACCACCCACATTACTTTCATTCATCTGTGTCAATATCACCACCCACATTACTGTCATTCATCTGTGTCAATATCACCACCCACATTACTATCATCCATCTGTGTCAATATCACCACCCACATTTCTTTCATCCATCTGTGTCAATATCACCACCCACATTACTGTCATTCATCTGGGTCAATATCACCACTACATCACTTTCATTCATCTGGGTCAATATCACCACCTACATCACTTTCATACCCTCTAAATCATTATCCGTGTCATTAGAGTTCTTCATTGATTGAAGAACTAATCCACTCCTCTTTTTTGTATCCATTACTAAAACATAAGCCCTATAGTCACTACCCCGACGAGTTCTCTGATGTTCTACCTCAACCACTGACTGTCGTGGACAAAACAAGAGATGATGGCTAGGGAATAAATCGGCTAGTTAGATTAGTGGTCGGTAAGAGAGCTCGCCAAATATCCTGATCTGGGGACCCGCTTGAGTATGTGGGGGTCATGTACTAGGCCTTGTCAAAAAGTACAACTAAGAATACAACTAAATAAAAAAGGTTCCATTGATTTGCTGTACACTTAAGTTAACATAAAATAACCTATCACTCGTTAATACACACTTCATCTTGGTCAAAACTGATTTGTCGATAGCACTCGATACCAAGACGTAACCGATGTAATCATTAAAACTCGCCTTATGTTCGTTATAAGAAACAAGCCACATGCATTCTACTACTGTATCCGCACCTGTATAAACGTGGATAAAAGCAATAGTCTCATCTAATCAAGATTTATGATGACAGGGAGGTAGTAGCTGCTTCAATTCCATCAGGGTGTATGTGGAGTATCTTTCCTTAATGTTTTTTCATCCTCCCTCAACGCAAATTTGAATACATTTATTCTCAACGGTATGTTTATAATTCCTATCCCAATAGTTTAAATACGCAGATATCTCAGTTGGTATAAAGACGCGTCATTCTAAGTACTTAAGTGGATACCAAAACTTATTTCAAGGAGTGGAAGGATTTTTGTTGCTCCTTTTTCTAGCTAAGCTTTATCTTTTTCTTCTTCAAAGAGCTCAAGGGGGAAGATTGCTCTGAAAATACAGTGAGGAGCTTGGAAAAATAGGCACACATCCATAGAGAACGTTGTACACCTCTGAGATTCTTAGGTGCCAGAAAATAGGTACACATCCATAGAGAACGTTGTACACCTCTGAGATTCTTAGGTGCCAGAAAATAGGTACACATCCATAGAGAACGTTGTACACCTCTGAGATTCTTAGGTGCCAGAAAATAGGTACACATCCATAGAGAACGTTGTACACCTCTGAGATTCTTAGGTGCCAGAAAATAGGTACACATCCATAGAGAACGTTGTACACCTCTTGGATTCTTAGGTGTCAGAAAATAAACCATGTTTTACTCGTCGGGATCCACAAGAAATTACTAGTGGATATTACCTACACAACTACTGACATAATCGATGGTCAATGTCACTTATGTGGTTAATAGTAAACCCAGTGGCCAGCTTCCTCTAATCTTTAGAGAATTGGCTCAATTTGACCTAAACATTCATCATTTTTCACTGTAGATGTGGATTTCGTCCAGATAATTGAAAACAAACTCAGGATAATTAAATCTGAACAAATATAATCTAACACGTGATTGATCACAGGACCCCTACATAGACCTCCTTGTGGAACTATATTGAACCTGTAGAGCCCCCTAGAACGGACAAACGCAGTGTATGGTTTGGAACGTTCAGTGAGAGTGCACTGAAGAAAGATAATGTCAAGGTATATTAAACAATGTTCCTTAGCCCCCCCCCCCAGCCCCCCCAAGTGCTGAAATGCTGTATCTACACTGGGAACAAGATGAGGTTCAAAGTTTACTATCTATTTATTTATCTTATGATGATCACCAATAAGTGTTCCCCCTTTAATGGAAATGATAAAGGAGGGGCTAACAAAAGAAGAGGGAAAAGGACGAACTACAATATTGCTTTGCATATCCTGGACCAGCATTCGAAATATCATAAATTAAGGAGGGGCACAGGAATACGGTCCTGACCTAAACAGTTTATTGTTTTCCAAAACAATGTAATGAGGAAGTGTCACACCCCCCCTCTACCCCTGAGGTTAATGACGTCCAAAACATGTTAAGTGCAGAGCCTAACCTATTCCGTAATTTGCCAAAAGTTATACTACCGCGCATTTGTCTGACTTCACAAAACCTAACCTTGACCTGAGGCATGAATAATATAGAAACATTTCCTTTTAGAACACCAATTATAACCCGTCTTAACAAGGAATTCAAAACAAAAGAAAAGTTTTATGGTAGGTTATGCACGGACAGTAAAATAATCGATTTTTCCAAAAGAAAATTCCAAACTTTACTGATAGAATAGTGCAATGATCCACTTAACCAAATACTCGTAACAGAACAGATAGGCAGTTCAACCCCAGGTGAGGAACATAATTGGGGGTTGGTGAGGCGTAACAAAATCGTGCCCTTAACCCAATTACACCGCAGGAGAACATCTCTTCGCTCACCATAGCCGCATTCCTGGTGGCACGTTACAAGCTTCCCGCTCAACATCGGCTCTTGAAATGCCCCAAACCGTGGTGCTTATAGCACCGGACCCTGTAGAGGTCTCTATACTCTTGCCCCTGAAAACTAGACATCATTTTGGTCTTATTACCGGTATTTGAACCACACCACTAACCACACCTCTAGGTATACAGATTAGAGGGATTTCCGTGATTAAACTCCCTTCTCAGTAAGCAAAAAAAAAAAAAAGTTGAATTCTTCGCTTAGTACTCACTCTCAGCCAACAAAGTGTCTTAAATAAACAAAGCCAAGGAAGGAAACTTGTTCATAGAAGTGGGTTTGTTATCGGAAAAAAAATGGCGGTGAGACAAAGGTGAGACATTTTCCAGGATAGTCTCTACAACCTCCTTTTCACTCAGGTTTAGATCTGTAATCCCCTCTCTTGCGGAAACTGGCAAGATGACATTCCTAAACGACTCTTCCAGGCGCTGAAAGTGCTTATTGAACAACCTTCTCAAGTTATTCCCAGACCAAGACGGCATTAAGCAATTTAAGATATTCCACTTAATTCCAGCTCAAGATAGTACCAGTGTTAAACTTTCACCAAAAAATTGGGTCAGGTAACTCGGGGTTTTCTCCACACAGAAAGCTAGAAACTCAGAATCCGCATCCAGCTTTATCCAACATTCAATGTATAGTTAGTTGTTGTTTTCTAATTAAAATATAATTTTGTTTTGGTCTAATAATATTCCCTCATAGAAGTGTGTATGTTGTTTCAGTTGAGCTCTAGTCGTTTCCCTGTGGTATTCAAGATCGGTCACGCCCACGGAGGTCTGGGGAAGGTGAAAGTGGACACCAATACCGACTTTCAAGACATGGCCTCAGTGGTGGCTGTAGCGGGTGGTTACTGTACAACCGAGCCTTACATCGACAGCAAGTACGACATCCATGTGCAGAAGATAGGGCCCAACTACAAGGCATTCATGTAAGTTGTACTCATTACTTTCTCATGTGAATAGAAAGTCTTGAAATCACCAACATTTTCAACCTCAAGATAATGTTGAATCTTTACGTTTCATGTGCCCCGAAAAACAAAAGTATATATTACAATAATTATGTATGTTCCCATGTCTGTCTGCTGTTTGTCCCTTACCACGGATTCAAAACAGTTTGGTGAATTTTGTTAACACCTGCTATTTAGATATTATATAGCTATGCCTTAGGAGGTTCATCATTTTGCCCTTAACCCTTAAAATAGAAGTAGTTTAATGATGAGTGATTTTTTATGTATTCCAAAATGTTAGAAAATTTCTCTAAATGGAAATTGATATCTAGAGAGTATTCGACCTTCCAAATAACATTATTTGATTTTTGTTTTTGGGGTAAAAGTTCGTTTAAGGGTACCAGTTTACCAATGATGATTTTTTTAAAAATTATTTTGAAAGTGGCTCAAATTATTTTGCTTGAAATGTATAATTGGGAGCATTTGACATGACAAATAAAACTGTATTCCTTCTTTTAAGGTGAATGCTTGTTTGAGGCTAGTTTATTGAAGAGAGTTTTTTTTTTAAAAAGATCAAAATATTTAAATCATTTAAAACGATATAGTTCTCAAGCGCACGCGCAGTGTTGCATGAAGCACATAAGTTCTATATAAATTATCATATAGACATTTTTTTTAAATATAGAGGAAGAAATTAACTTTCAATGGCATCTATATGTTTACAGTTATAATTAGGTAAAGGCAGTGGTTCACAAACCTTTTTAGTTCACGAAGCCCTTGGTATATCAGGATCTTTATTCAATGACGAAAGTAAAGCTATCCGGAAAGGAGTTAGGAACTTATAGATTAACACCTCAGGAAAAATTGGAACGCATTATGTCCAGCTCCTTAATGAGAAAGGTGCCTTCTTTTCTAAATAACCCTTGCACGTCAGTCAACATACTGTGAGATGTCGAGTCGTTCCTTATCTATTTATAATGTCATCTTGCTGTAGTGGCTGCTAAATGGGTTGTATTATCAATAATAAAACATAAGGCTCTTCTAGTGTTTGGGGAGATATTACTATCAAACTTGAACGTTATATGGCATGTTATCATACCATCCTCGAGAGTAGCTTCTTGCTGACTTACATCAAATACGATTATGTGTTTCACACATTTGAAATGTTCCAGATTGAAAAATGATAAATAAGCTCTTGTTTCTTAATATGAACTGCGAAAATCTGTAGTCTTCATACAATTTATATAAGGAATTTTAGTTAATGTCCAATTTCATATTTTCGTAGGGGTACAAGTAGAATTTAACTGAGCTTAGATTACAGTGATCAAACTTGCTGCTACCCATAGTGGTAGTATTGTTACGTTAGGATTGAAGAGCGAAAAAACCGTGATGCTGTTTTTCCAACATGGTCAAAGTTTTCACAATCCAATCGTTTTTGCTTGGAGGTAGGATCGTTCAGAAACTCATACAGCTCCCACTTACAATAGTTCACCCACACTTATGGAGTTGAGCATATTGAGTCGGTTAAAATCCTCTGCTTTGATGTGAGACATTATCTATGAGTTTTTACCTAGTTAAATCCTGGAAGGCGTCTCCTGTCTATCTCATAGTAGCGCATTACCGTCAGTCATTGATCGGACAAGTACTAACTATTGTTGATCTGTACGCGGGAATAGTCTTACGTGAATCCTAGTACGAGGCGTAGAGGGCTGCATACCTTAAATATACCTATCGAGTTTCCATCCCACGCTTTCAATATACGCTTGCTCACCTTTCCCAATCGAAATATAGTTATTGAGTTGAGTTGTTGTACCTACAACTCTCAATTGATCGATCTCCACTCCGTTGATCTCATTGGCGATTCTAGATATGAAATGAAGTAAAATGTTAGTAGAACTGAATCTCATGTTTCAGGACGGAAGTCCCCCCTCCCCTCACCCCTTTCCCTCCCGCGCCGTTGGCTCGCGTGTTCCATGGATGAAGGAGTCCCCCCTTCCCCTCCCGCGGCGTGGATTCGCGGGTGCGTATAGGTGGGGGAGAAATGTCTCTCTCTTTCTCTCCTCTTTCTCTCTCTCTCTCTCTCTCTTTCTCTCCTCCCCTCTTTCTATCTCTCTGTCTCTCTCTTCCTCACCTTCCCTCTTTCTATCTCTCTCTCTCTCTCTCTCTCTCTCTCTCTCTCAGAGTAGGAGGTGGCGGGTATAGCCCTCCTTCCCTCGACTAGGCTGGAAAAATACATATCTAAAATGATCTTTTCTGTCTCTCTCTGTCTCTCTCTCTCTCTCTCTCTTCTCCCTTCTTTCTATCTCTCTGTCTCTCCCTCTCCTGCTCTCTCTCAGAGTAGGAGATGACGGGGGGGTTTTTTTGGTATAGCCCTCCTTCCCTCGAATAGGCTGGAAAAAATACATATCTAAAATGATATTTTCTTGCTCCGAATGAAACATACATAGACCTTAGCTTTTATTTCTACGATCAAGGACTTAAATAAATAGTACAACTTTTTTATTTAGCGAGTATATTCTTAAGATTATGATGATACATACATATAAATTCTCTTTCCCTCATAGTCTTTCACTTGATGCATACAAAAAATATCTTTCTCTAAAGTCTTGTCTAAACATGTTAGAACACTTCACCACTTGAACAGTTCGTACTCGCCTTCACCCAGATTATTATGATACATACTTCCCTCATAGTCTTTCACTTGATGCGTACAAAAAATATCTTTCTCTAAAGTCTTGTCTAAACATGTTAGAACACTTCACCACTTGAACAATTCGTACTCGCCTTCACCCAGATATAACAGTCCTCTCTGTGAAGCGTTAAAGCGGCTCCTGTAGCGCGCACCAAAGTTTTTACCCGGTAGATGCACTTTGCCTACTTAGTCTAGCGTTATGATGTTCGGCTCGTCCTCATCCTCACTGATCTCTTCGTCTCCTTCTAGGCGGCGAACGTTGTACGTACGAAACTTTTCAAGTTCAGAGACGTGCTTGACCCGATCGAGTTCCTCACGCTCGATTCGTTCCAACTCGATGCACAAAGCGTTTTCCCCTCCTCCGGCGACTCCTCCTTGGCCAAGCTGTAGAACTACGTTCACCGGACTGACTCGATTCCTGGAGAATTTGCGGCTCGTCCTCGAGGAAAGCTGTAGAACCGCGTTCGATGGACCGACTCGATTCCCGGAGAATTAGCGGGTCGTCTCCTTCCTTAAGATTGTAGACCGGGCAAGCGCTAGAACAGCGTTCGACAGACTGACTCGATTCCCACATTCCGGGATTATGGCATCCGAGCCAGTGCACGGAAGAATCACACACTCGCTGTAACCTTTGTCGGTCCGTGCGATATGGAATTCTAAACCACCGTTCGAAATCTTAATATCGCTCATGTCCTCCAGACGGTAACCCAACTGCCTAAACATGTTGAATGAGATACGTCTCCCCGCCTCGCGTCCGCTTTATACGCTCGGGATGGAGGAGGGGGAACGCGCCCTCCCCTCCTTCTACACTATATCCTTCGCCTCGATCCACGAATTGTGAGACGAGTCGAACCCTAACCATTTGACGTATACTCTATTTCCAGAACGTCTGATTATCTTCTCTACGAGGTAAACATCCGGATACGAAGTCTTTCTAAGCTCCTTACCGTAGAAACCTGCCGTGATAGGATTACCTTTCATATCTTCGAGTAGGAAGGTCCTGGGATTAATCTCGACGACGTTACGTATTTTAAACAGTTCGGTCGACCAGTTCGCGGTATAACCCTTTTCAAAAACGTCCTTATACTTGCTGATACGAACTATATCACCTACTTTAAAAATGTTCGGCGTGGAATCTAACATCTTGAAACGTTTATAGACGGTATGTAAAAGTCTATCGTCCTTGACGTCTATAGGTCTCATCTTTATGGTCGAGTGTACTGTACGGTTGTATTCGTCCAGTAAGGAATCGATCATATCGATCCATCGATATGAACATTTAGCCGTGAACCTCCTCCACATCATGTTCTTGAGAGTACGATTGAATCGTTCCACGACGCTAGCCTTGACGTTGCTGTATGTAGAATAATGATTGATTCTCTTTCTCTTCATGAGCGTTTTGAATTCCGGGTTGTAAAACTCTGTACCATTATCCGTTTGGAGATGACGTACGCGAGGTAAACCCACCTTGTCGAGGAGGAGAGCCATTGCGGCGCTGACGTTCTTACCCGTCTTAGTCTTGACGGGTGCGGCCCAAGCCCTCTTGGAATACACGTCGATGACGGTGAGAAGGTACTTGAAGCCCTTATTCGATCCAGAGTAGGGTATCATCTCCACCAGATCGGCCTGAAGGAGCTCGTTCAAGCCTCGTACGCTAACGTGTCTTCGAGGAAATCGTCGTCTTGCCGGACGATAAAGTTCACGCGCAATCTCCCACTTGACGCCAGACATGATTGTGATAAAGTACAGAAGAGATGTACGTCTTTATACGATGATTCCCGCCTCGCGTAATTCCTCAATGATAGAAACGATCTCGTTATGGTGAGCGGAATGACCAGCCTCGGTAGATGCGCGCAAGAGTCGTAATCGATCGACCAATTCGTTAGGATCGTCCCAATAGGTATAATCGACCCCTCTTCCTGTCTCCATCTTGTATAAACCCTCACCCTCAAGCTCCTCCTCAAACATAGGTTTGATGATTAACGAATACTTTGATCCGGCTCGCATCTTGATACGAGCGTACGGTTCGTTTCTCAACCGATGCGCGTTCGTTTCTTCAAGCATAGACTTGTATACTTTCAGATCGTCCTTAGTATAATGGGTAGGTGCTCTTCTGAAAAGTAATTCTAATAGTCCTCGAGTATACGGTACCGTCTTATTGTTAAGGAGTATTGTACCGTCTCTCCCGTTGAATACGATATGGCTATCTCCGAGCTTGGTAGAGTCACCTTCATGACGGACTCCGTAGGTGTTATCGGAATGTGCGTGAGATGAATAAAGATAAGTATCCAATAGATGGTTGTTTTCCAATCTCTCAGGTAAGGCTTCCGTCTCCTCAGGTTCCGCGAGCGCCTTCACCATCCTGTTTAGAGGATCCGTGATAGGTTTGAACGTTTCATTCGCGACGTGCTCAGACTCGTGCCGGGCATCACGTAGTTGCTTATACTTTCGTTTAATAATCTTACTAGCTTTTATGATATCCTCCGTGACCTTCGTCGTCAGGATGTAAGGTGTGAATGTCTCTTACCGTGTAGAAACGGTTCATTATATTAAACGTAAGTAAAACCTATTTCTACGTGTAAAATCTGAGACGTTGTCAGGCGTTTTTCTATCATGAAAGATATAGAGTCATCTTTGAACCCCGAAAGTTGGATCGTCGATAATTTTAAGATTCAACAAGCAAATAATATCTTTCAAGTTCATGACCATCGTTGAAACGATGCCCGCCCTCTTGAACTTATAACCACGTTCACCCGTTAGAGTCAATTCGAAATGTCTCGCATCCTTCCGCATAGGTTTCGAATCCAAGTAGATGTAGATGAAACTACGATTAACCGTAGAGTCTACATAAGCTTTAGGTGCGGCGTCTGAAGGTAATGAGGGCATACCTATGTTTCGCAAAACTACACCGTCTACATCGTAAAGCTTGTTGTCATCCGGTCCTCTTAAGCGTAGTACACCTCCGGCTATAAAATCGTTGTAAATGGTTCGATGCATCTCGAAAGCCTCCTCTAGGCTTAGCAGCTTTGAACTTAAAGCGTCAAGCGTCGTTCTATTTTCGTCGAGACGATCTTGAGCCAGTTTCCGCACCTCCTCCATCCCTTGACGAGCGCTCTTCTCAAAGTTGACGTATTTTATTCGATCCTTCTCCAAATCCTCGATCAGCGATTCCATCTGTCCTTTGATGAGGTCCTTGGCTGTGTTGAGAGCGATTATCTGCTCGTTACTATGCCTCGCATCCATCCTATCGACGTAAGACTTGTTACAGACATCCTTAGATGAGACAGGCGACTCGACGTTGACGATCCTTTTCGATCTAGCGTCGTAATACCCTTGAGAGTTTAGAGTTAGATTTCCCTCTGACTCGATGAGAGATCTATATTTGTAGAGACTATGACCGAGTTTAGATATGGACGACATGATGTCTTACCGTGTACTGAATATACGTTCTTGTTAATCGTGCAAGATAAAGGTATCGAACCCGTAGCGATATCGTCCTTTATCGATCTCATGATCTTTGCTCACCACCAGAAAATCGTACTTGTTTTCTTTCCAACACAGTGAGCACACCTCCTTAAATTTTTGGAAAGTCTTATCTGTGTTCACGTGATCGTCGTAGATGTGTCTCAGATTCGTATCGTCCATCCTGAATAGGATGAGAAGATTAGCGTTATCTCTCAACATCTGTTTCGGGATGCGCGAGTACGTCTGACAGAGATAGAAACAGTCTATGGCCTTATGTCTACCCATACTGAAATAAGCCTGTATATTAAACTGTTTATCGCAAGCGACGTCGTCGAAAATGAATACAGAGTCGGGTTCAGCCTCGGACGGTGGAATAATTTCCGCGTTGTCGGAATAAGGGAAATAGCCCATGCCTTCAACGAGTGAGAGGACCTTCGATAAACGTTGATACTTGGGCTGGTACAACGATTTAGAGTAAACGTACACGTTCTTGAAGCGTAGGCCGTTAGGTTCCTCCAACAGACTGATCATGGTGTTGGTTTTACCGCAATTCGAAGGTCCGCAGATGATGCAGCGGATAGTATCGGGTAACAACGTACCGTGTCTCTGAGGTAAAGCTCCACCCTCATCGTGATCGTTGTTGTGAACAGTTAAAGAATCTGTCTATTTCTCGAGCCGCATGTTGACTACTACTTCATCTATATAATGCGCGCACCTATATAAATGCTAATCAGTACGTGTCATGAGACGAAGAAGAGGGGAGGATTGTTAGATAAGATAATCAATAATCTACCGTTTGAAGCGCATATACCTGGATACCAGTACTGCGGGCCGGGGACAAAGTTGGAAAAACGATTGAAACGGGGTGATCCTGGAATAAACGAGTTAGATCGACACTGTAAAGAACACGATATCGCATACTCCAAGGTGAAAGATCTTGCAGGACGTCATACTGCAGATCGTGAACTTATCGAGAAATCGTGGAAAAGATTACTCGCGCCTGACTCAAAGTTGGGTGAGAAAGCCGCCGCGTGGGCAGTCACCAACGCGATGAAAGCTAAAGTCAAGATGGGTTCAGGTCTAAAGAAGAAGAAGAAGACTCAACGTCGTCAACGGCGTCCTACTACTACTACTACTACTACTAGACGCCGTAAGAAGAAGGGCGCAATTCTACCTATAATACCTTTGATGGCAGCGCTTGGAGCCGTCGCTGGAGGAGCTGCAGGAATCACGAAGGCGGTACAAAGTGCTAAGGCGAATACGAAACAATTGAACGAGGCTCAGAGACATAATCGTACGCTCGAAGCTATTGCCATGGGGAAAGGCATGTATCTACGGCCTTACCCGAAAATAAAATGACTACCTAAACGTGCCCTTACTGAAACGGATCTGCGCAAGTACGCCGCCGAGTTAAAAATCCCCTTCTTTAGAGGAGTATTTGCGAGAGATGCTTTACCTAGCGGTACTCCTTGGAAGATAGAGAACGCCATCATCAATCTTGACGATGATAGCGGTAAGGGTACGCATTGGGTGGCGTATAAGAAAAACGGTGGACGAGCCGATTATTTCGATAGTCTCGGTGATCTAAGGCCGCCGCTCGAACTTGTTCGTTATCTCGGAGGAATACCCATCACCTATAATCATACTCGGTATCAAGAGTACGGTACCGTTTTATGCGGTCATCTTTGTTTAGCCTTCCTTAAATACTCGCGCTGACGTTCGAACTTAGTAAATATGTCTATGACGCTTACACTGACAGGTCAGAGTTCGAATCTGACAGAGAACTACTTCCCTCATATCCTGCTCGGAGAAGAGAATCGTGAAGAAGAGTGGTTCATCGGACTGATCAATCTGGCCACGTTCAATTCCATACCGAACATTGACGAGCGTAATAATAAATTTTATTGCGACGGTAAAGAGTTTACAGTGCCTCCGGGCAACTATGAACTTGAGGCGTTGGATCGATTCTTGCGAAGGGAAGTCCCGAGTAACGTAAAGCTCTCGATTATCGGTGACCCTAGCACTTTAAAGAGCTATATCACTTGCAATAAACCTATCGACTTTACCCGACCTGGCACGTTTGCATCCTTGCTAGGGTTCGACTCGGTCATACTTCCTGCAGGGAAGACGCACATATCTACCAATACTGTGAATATTCTTCATGTGAATGTGATCCGCGTAGAATGCAGTCTCGCTAGCGGAGCTTACGTCAACGGAGAACCGAGTCATACCTTGCACGAGTTCAGCATGACCGTCCCGCCAGGCTATAAGATAGTGGAAGCGCCTAACAATATCATTTACCTTCCGGTAACGAAGCGAGTAATAGAGTCTATCGCAGTACGACTTGTTGACGAACGAGGTGATATCATCAACTTTAGAGACGAGACGATATCACAACGTCTGCATCTGAAACGAGTCGTTGGGGATGGGACTCGTACTAGATAAAACAAGACGGCGAAGTCTTCCTCGAAACATTGAGAGAAGGACAGTGAAAGTGTTAACACCTGCCAATAAACTCTATTTAAGGCGTCTAGGTTACTCGTTACGAAAATAATGGATGACACCGCGGATATTCTGAACATTGGGGAGTCTGCCGCTTTCGATACGGCCTTGAGCAGTTTCCAGTATCATTCCTACGCCTCGTATATTCCCGGTCCATTATCTAACGGGAACGAGCTTAGGATATCTATCCAACAAGAAGGGTTATGCACACTACCGCACCGCTCTCTGCTGCATATCAAAGGACGACTACTTTTGAATACGGGAGAACCTGGAAGTACTTAGAGGATTGTTAATAACGGAATACTGCATCTATTCTCAAGAATCGCCTATGAGATCAACGGCGTAGAGATTGATCAATCGAGAGATGTAGGTATTTCGACTCAGCTTAAAAACTATCTATCTATAAGGAATGGTCGGCAGACTCATCTTTCAAACGCCAGGTGGAGGTGTGAAGGAGTTCACGTACACGCTGAAACAGGCATCTTTGACGTATGCATCCCTTTACGTCTCATACTAGGATTCGTTGAAGATTATTCTCGAATACTGATCAATGCGAAACAAACGCTGGTGCTAGTTCGTTTGACCGGTGACAAAACGCTTTACAAAGAGCCCCACCACCTGCTGCAGAGACGCCCTCTAGGATCGAGTTAAGTAAAATATCTTGGCTTGTACCGCATATAAAGACTGACGATATCAATCGTCTCAACCTGCTTAATTTCATCAAGAGCGGGAGGATCATCGAGCTACCTTTCCGTACTTGGGAATTGTACGAGTACCCTAACGTGCCCACCTCTAATCAACATGATTGGACCGTGAAAACGTCAACTTTGCTGGAAAAACCTCGTTACGTTGTTTTCGCGCTTCAGACCGGACGGAACAATACGACGGTTGCAGATAGAAGTATTTTTGATCATTGTAATTTACGTAATGCTAAACTCTATCTAAATTCTAACATGTACCCTTATGAGGATATGAACTTGAACTTTAGACAAGATTCCATCTCGAAATTATACGAAGACTATGCTAATTTCCAGTCTTCGTACTACGGAACGAGCACCTCTTTACCTTTACTTGATCCTTCCCATTTCAAGTCTCATGCGCCCATTGTCGTGTTCGATGCCAGCCGACAGGAAGATACTCTCAAGGACGGTATGGTGACGTGTCGTATAACGTTCGAGACGGAGGAAAATATCCCGGTAAATACCAAGGCGTTTTGTCTAATCATACACGATAGAGTTGTCCGCTATAACTCTTCAAGCAGTGACGTTAGCAAAATGACATCATAAATGAGACAACATTGCACAAACTGGAGGAGGGGAGGTGGAAAGTTCAGTACACATCAATCTATATTAAAGGAACTGAGGATTTGAGTCAGTTACAGAGTATCAACAACGCTGATAGCGACAAGTACAAAGCTTAAAAATGTCTGAGTGCTCAGCGAATGGTTTAAGAATATTAAGTTTGATCGGACAAAACTTTTGCGATCTGACCAAGAGTGCGATGCGGAACGATACGAGTTCGGTTATTCCAGCGTTGCTTCATATGATAGTCTTGATAAACGAGTATAAAGAGTGCATTGATTTCAATAAGTTATCATGCTTCTGCGGTCAAGACGAGGTTGACACGGTCAAACGAAGGAAGAAAACTACTGACGCTTCTAAACGTTCACGTGGAAAGAAGAGTAAAACTACTGAGGAAACGAACGAGGAGCCTGCGATAAAGAAGCTGCAAGACGGGTTGAGTGAACACTTTTAAAAAAACTTTTTCACAGTTACTTGCAATGTATTAAACTTTTAACGATTATTACTGTATAAGGCAGACTTTTTAACGATTATTCTTTTCTTAGAAATGTAACGAGCTCTTTTTTAAATAAAAAGAATTAACAATTAACATTTTTGTTTTCTTTACAGGGTAAGGATGAGTAGGATGCAAGTGTAACCCTGACTTTATTATTTAAGGTGATCCCATTTAAATAGGCTAAAAGGTTATGTACCATCATTGGTGCATGATGTGAATATGAATGCTCTCTTTTCCAAGGCCTGGGTTCTAATCCCGACTGTTAGTGTATCAGACTGCCCTCTGAGAAGGCCAGGTTGTAATCTCGACTGTTATTGCAGCAAACTCTACTCTGAGAGGCTCAGCTTCTAAACCTGACCATTCTCTGAGAGGTCCAGGTTATTGTAACAGACTGTACTCCGAGAGGGTCAGGTTCTAATCCTGACCATTCTCTGAGAGGTCCAGATTATTGTATCAGACTGTACTCTGAGAGGCCCAGGTTATTGTACCAGACTGTACTCTGGGAGGCCCGGGTTATTGTACCAGACTGTACTCTGAGAGGTCCAGATTATTGTATCAGACTGTACTCTGAGTGATCCGGGTTATTGTACCAGACTGTACTCTGGGAGGCCCGGGTTATTGTACCAGACTGTACTCTGAGAGGTCCAGATTATTGTATCAGACTGTACTCTGAGTGATCCGGGTTATTGTACCAGACTGTACTCTGGGAGGCTCAGCTTCTAATCCCGAATGTCACCTTATGTCATTGTACCAGACTGTACTCTGGGAGGCCCAGGTTATTGTACCAGACTGTACTTTGAGAGGTCCAGGTTATTGTACCAGACTGTTCTCCGAGAGGTCCAAATTATTGTAGCGGACTGTACTCTGAGGGGTCCAAGTTATTGTACCAGACTGTACTCTGAGAGGTCCAGGTTATTGTACCAGACTGTACTATGGGAGGCTCAGCTTCTAATCCCGAATGTCACCTTATGTCATTGTACCAGACTATTCTCTGAGAAGTCCAGGTTATTGTAGCAGACTGTACTCTGGGAGGCCCGGGTTATTGTACCAGACCGTTTTCTGAGAGGTCCAGGGTTGTAACCCTGACTGTGGCTGGTTATTGTACCAGACTGTACTCTGAGAGGCTCAGGTTCTAATCCAGACTGTAATTAGCTACCTCGTATTATTGTAGCAAACTGTACTCTGAGAGGCTCAGGTTCTAATCCAGACTGTAACTGGCTAGCCCCGTATTATTGTAGCAAACTGTACTCTAAGAGGTCCAGGGTCGTAACCCTGACTGTAGCTGGTTATTGTACCAGTCTGTACTCTTGAGAGACCTAGGTTCTAATCTCAACTGTCACCTACCATTATTGTACTAGACTAGTCTCTGAGAGGCCTAGGTTCTAATCCTGACTTTTATTGTACCAGACTGGTCTCTGAGTGGTCCAGGTTGTAACCCTGACTGTAGCTGGTTATTGTAGCAGTCTGTACTCTGAGCGACTTTTATTGTACCAGATTGATCTCTGAGAGGTCCGAGTTGTAATCCTGGAGAGGAACAGGTTGTAACCCTGACTGAAGCTGGTTATTGTACCAGTCTGTACTCTGAGAGACCTAGGTTCTAATCCTAACTGTCACCTTATGTTCTCTGAGAGGTCCGAGTTGTAATCCTGGAGAGGGCAGGTAAAAAAACAATACACACACAGAAAACTCTATTTAATGAATATAATGATAAACATTTTTTTAAACAGATACACACTAAATTAGTATATTTTTTTCTTCAGTCAAGTTACAGAACATGAATATTTTTTTCTCAAGTCTTTTTTAAAGCACTAACATTTTTTTTCTAATGATAAAGGTATAGTGACATTAATTATTCACTTTTGTATTAATCAAAACATACATACACAGAAAACTCTATTTAATGAATATAATGATAAACATTTTTTAAACAGATATGCACTAAATTAGTATATTTTTTTCTTCAGTCAAGTTACAGAACATGAATATTTTTCTCAAGTCTTTTTTAAAGCACTAACATTTGTTTTTTTAGTGACATTAATCAAAACATACGCCTGCTTTTTTCTCAAGTCTTTTTCTAGTGGCATTAATCAAAACATACGCACACTGAAAACTCTATTTAAACAGATACATACTAAATTGGCATATTTTTTTCTCAAGTCTTTTTAAAGCACTAACATTTTTTTTCTAGTGACATTAATCAAAAACTCTATTTAAACAGATACATACTAAATTAGCATATTTTTTTTCAAGTCTTTTTTAAAAGCACTAACATTTTTTTCTAGTGACTACACATACTGAAAACTCTTTTTAAACAGATATGCACTAAATTAGTTTATTTTTCTCAAGTCTTTTTTTTTAAAAAGAGCACTAACATTGACATGAGGGTTAGTAGATGTCTGTTCACTTGTAATCAAAACATACGCCTGCTTTTTTCTCAAGTCTTTTTCTAGTGGCATTAATCAAACCATACGCACACTGAAAACTCTATTTAAACAGATACATACTAAATTAGCATATTTTATTTTCTCAAGTCTTTTTTAAAGCACTAATATTTTTTTCTAGTGACATTAATCAAAAACTCTATTTAAACAGATACATACTAAATTAGCATATTTTTTTTCAAGTCTTTTTTAAAAGCACTAACATTTTTTCTAGTGACTACACCTACTGAAAACTCTTTTTAAACAGATATGCGCTAAATTAGTTTATTTTTTCATGTCTTTTTTTTTAAAAAGAGCACTAACATTGACATGAGGGTTAGTAGATGCCTGTTCGCTTGTAGATCACCCACTGACATACGCACATGATGGTCCAGCTTCAATCAGCGTCTCTTGGAAGGAAGTAGTTGGTTGCTCGCTTATAGAGTAATGACCCCAAGGTAGAGTTCTGACTGATCCAGGTAACACGTATCGTTTGTCGTCGATAGAGCATAGTGCAACCCGATTAAATTTTTGCGTGTAAAGTTTGAATCCTACAGCTCTTATTGAACGAGCTTCTCTCATGACTACCGTTTCATTAGTTATACAATTACGATAGTCCTATAAAGAGAGCGTTCTTAACGCGCTACTCTTGACACCTTTAGCCTTGAGCTTCTCACCACCCCCTTGCACTGCAAATGAATAGAGTTTAGGGCGTAAACCTATGAACTCAGTGATGATCTGACCTCGAGTCTCGTCTTTCAGTTTACCGAGCACCCCTTTATTTACTGCAGGCATGCCGTAAACATTGTCTTGTCCGTAAGTGGAGGTGTCCAGGTAGTCATTAGCTAACGGGATAAGTCGTTGGTAGGCGTCCTCAACAGTCATATAGTAGAGAAGCGAGTCTGTATCAGTGTATTGAAGTTTTAACGTACCTGGAGGGAAGGCAGGAACCATGACCCAGTAATGTAGACCGTACATGACCACTTTCGAGATTTCCAAAATGGCGAATCCCGCATAAATTGGCATATCAAAGTAAATCTCCTGCGGTTCCATCTCAATGATGACCAGGTTTTCTGATACAATCATACGGTTTTTAAAGTTTGGACTGGCTATGAGGTTACCCGCTCCAAATTTACCTTCCCACCTGGTAGTTATTTTCACCGTACGGTAGGCCCTCTTGTTAGATATAAGGCGGCCGAATGCGGCATTGTTCATCAATTTGAAAAACATGTTTTCAAACAGATTGCTCGCTTTACTCCTCATTTCCGCGTTCAGCTTGATATACGGGGCCATCCACGGAGATTGTTTGAAACTGAGAACACGGTGGGCTCTCGTCAGTTTCAACCCATTCACTAAACATATCTTTAGATGACGATAGTGAATGACGTACCTAGTCTTATCAGTTAAAGTCGTTAACAATTTCTTGTGTTTCCCTACGGGTAGAATCCCTTTCTCAGGACAGAACGGCAGGTCAGAACGAGCGTCATGTACATCTTGCGGAAATTCAAGATCTACCTGCAAGATATAGCTCGTATCCGCATCGTCCTCCACGTTTAGCACGTCCAAACATTCAATTTCATCATCTTCAAGCCATCTGAACCCTCCATAGGGTAATGAGCTCAACATGCAAAATGAATAGAGTCCATTCACGTCTAGATAAATGAGGTAAGACTCTGGTTTGGAACGGTCAAATGAACTCATATAACGATTATTAGCTACAGAATGACGATTAGCTACGAAACATATCCCTCCTCGTATAGCTCCCTCAATGGATTGATGTATATCTACGTTATCTATTAATTCGAGCCGTACCTGGGTTATTCTCAATAGAGCTTGGTACGCGAGACTGGGGGCCGTAAGAGACCATCCGGGATCGAGCCTATACGTCTTCATACAAAGATCACGAAAGTTCTCAAAGACGTCGGCCAGTAGTGTTACGTCGGTATGAAGGTAGAGGTTCGAGTAATCCCAAAGATTCTTACATTCGAATAGCCGCCAAACCTCACAGGCGTGATCATAGTCTTCCTGAGAGATATGACTATCCGTGAGCGCGTTATAAAATTTATCTTTGCTCGGTAACTGAGTCTCGTTCAGCCGCTCAAATGAATCTATATAGTCATAGGGGAACACCCCTTTACGAGCGACTAGTTTGAAACGTTCATCATCAGGATGACACTTACGAGTGATTTTAAGCTGCTCAGGTTCGAGGTAAGATACGCATTTCTCTAGAGAGGTACATAGAAAGCTGAAACTATCTATAATTTTAATTGTGATCCCTCGAAACCCGTGCCGAATATACTTCATGATTACTTTGAATCTTCCCATTGTCTCGCCAATAACCTTAACTTTCCCTGGATTGACAAGAACGCTCTCCCCTGTGAACGGATCAGTTTCTCTACGTTCAACAAGTGATTCGAGAAGGAAAAAATTATCGTATCAACGCGCGTTATGGATAACCACGCTCAGATGACTAGGGTTCTTGTAATTAATATTACACCCTGCGTGGCTGCTACCACGATAAAGTCCTGTCAAGTGACAATGACCCATAACGCGGATATCATCATTCTCGTAGGGTTTTTCACAAATATGACAATGAGTGGCCGTATTGTGAGCATCTCTTTGAGTAGGTGTAAGCGGCGTCATTGGAACTACAGTACTATAATAATCTAGTACGCGCTTTGCCGTATCTACGAGAGCTTCAACAAATTGGTCTGTACAATCTTTTCCCGTGAAGTATCGGTACTCCGAGAGATTATCATCAAAAATGCATTTAGTGTACATGCCTACAGAATACGCTACATGATTCTGTACATTCTCAGTATAAGAAAATTTCGTGTCAGGATCACACGTTTCTATAGGCGCGAGTAAACTCTCCAAGTCAGCGTACACGATAAATCCAGTTTTCTCCTGTTGTTTATACTGTGAGAACCCCAGGAATTTATTTTCCCCTTGAGGGAATGTACTCCTTACCGCTCCAAATTTTTTTACACGTTTCTTTATGTTTTACAAGTTTATTTTCAGTCGGAAAAGAGCTCAAACAACGGTTGCAAAAATACCTACGTCTTGTGTCAGACAAGGGCGCTAGTTGAGGGTTTATTAACCGTGACAGATTTTTGATTGCACTGAAATGATAATTTTCCGTCCCATGTACTTTTATCATGAATAAATGAATATGTCTAGCACGCTCTTTAGCACTGACATGTACGGGAACGATCACTAACTTTTTAGAGTTGTCTTCAGTGTCCATATAAGAATCACTACCTTCGTGTTTTGCAGTGTACACATTAACAGATATATCGTTAAGCCTTTCGAAGCGTTCAATATATCTCATTTCGAACGGAAGCGGGATCCCATCTAGATTCAACACGTCACGAAAATTAGGATAAAATGATAAACGCTGAGCTCTCCCTGTCGGCTCAAAGAGGCACGCCAATACGGATACTGGGAAGCAAAGTCCTTCTTCAGCTTGAACATTTATCAACGCTCTACGTCCGGCTATAGTTTCAGGGATTTGAACGTGGGCACCGATCGAGAAAGCCGAGTTTTTCGAGAAATTTACTCTCATTTCCAACGTACCGTTGTATATCCACCCTGAGTCTCTAGAAACAAAGCCCTCAATCTGAGCAAGGAGTGGGAAGACCACGTTATTCTCGTATATCTCCTTCAAGTTTATTGGGTTAAATATATTGTATAGAGAAGAATTGAAATAACCCTTTTCAATTCTACCATCGGTAGGATGCTCAAACTCGCAAATGAGGCTACAATTTACCTTTATCGGGCCGTTCGCGTTTGATTCTTTTCTACAGTCTTTACATAAATACTCCGCACGCAACGAGAAACTGTACGGGATTCTTATGGGGTAACTCGTTACTGATTGAGTATGTCTTTATACGTCGGGCGTATGCTTGTTCAATAAGTCTAATAGATAGTCCTAGCGGCTCCAGGTAAAGCCTAAACTGAGTAAATCCTGTACCTAAGTTTCGTGATAAGGTCAAAAGTCTTCGGATCTGTACGTCTATATTGTCATGGTCCGATATCAGTACGCTCGAGGTCTTAATTCGTCCAGGTATATGTTCAATGTAAGCATTAAACACCTTCCCTTCGCGAAGTGCAACGTCATGTTTCAAGTATCTAATTAAAAGTTGTTCATTAGCGTCTAGATCCACGAGAGTATACACCCTATTCCCATTAGTTTGACGAGATACAATGATAGGAGGTGACAAACGCACGCGTTTTGTCGGTGGTTCTGTCATGTTTGGGTGCACTATGCTCTAAAAAGGCCCTACTCTCCCTCAGTATTATCTTCCTCATTTCGGGTCAACTTGCTCTATGATATCTTCGAGCGGCTCTGAGACAGCTATAAAAAAAAACAGGGACATCTAGTTAGCTGTTCATGAAGCCATGATATAAAAACATTGAAGCTAATGTGTGTTTAATTCGGGATATATACGCATTTAAGGTAAGAGTGAGTTGTCCACTATGTACCAACATTTGTACATGACGTGAGTTTAAAATCATTCAGTATACTAATTGGGAAGTGTATCCGAGGGTTGAACATTGTAAAGAAAAAAGTTTTTTTCAAATAATTCTAGAGGAGGACTAAAGCAAGGCTCGAACCTGAATCGTCTGTGTAGAGGAAGCAGTCCTGCATTTACGTAGAGTAAGAGCGGAAAAAAAAACCTCCTCTTCATTCTGCTTGACTGAGATTCGAACCTTGTAAAAGGGATGGGAGGAATAAACCCTGGATCTTCATTCGACATGCCTGAGATTTGAACCTTGTAATAAGACGTGATGCTAGGAACCGAATGTCTCTGATTAGCTTAATCAAAATCATATTAAATGTATGAGTTGAAAAATACACATACTCTGTACATCCTAACTGAGATTAGAAAATATTCAACGTACTAATTATGAATTAAAGGGGGGGTGAACCCACATTTGCGTAGAGGGAGAGTTGAAAAAACCCATACTCTGTACATCCTAACTGAGATTAGAAAATTATTCAACGTACTAATTATGAATTAAAGAGGGTGAACCTACATTTGCGTAGAGGGAGAGTTGAAAAAACACATACTCTGTACATCCTAACTGAGATTAGAAAATTATGAATTAAAAGGAGTGAACCCGCATTTGCGTAGAGGGAGAGTTGAAAACCACACATACTCTGTACATCCTAACTGAGATTAGAAAATTATGAATTAAAAGTAGTGAGCCCGCAGGGAGAGTTGAAAACCACACATACTCTGTACATCCTAACTGAGATTAGAAAATTATGAATTAAAAGGAGTGAGCCCGCAGGGACAGTTGAAAAAACCCATACTCTGTACATCCTAACTGAGATTAGAAAATTATGAATTAAAAGGAGTGAACCCGCATTTGCGTAGAGGGAGAGTTGAAAAAACCCATACTCTGTACATCCTAACTGAGATTAGAAAATTATTCAACGTACTAATTATGAATTAAAAGGAGTGAACTCACATTCGCGCAGAGGGAGAGTTGAAAAAACCCATACTCTGTACATCCTAACTGAGATTAGAAAATTATTCAACGTACTAATTATGAATTAAAAGGAGTGAACCTACATTTGCGTAGAGGGAGAGTTGAAAAAACCCATACTCTGTACATCCTAACTGAGATTAGAAAATTATTCAACGTACTAATTATGAATTAAAAGGAGTGAACTCACATTCGTGTAGAGGGAGAGTTGAAAAAACCCATACTCTGTACATCCTAACTGAGATTAGAAAATTATTCAACGTACTAATTATGAATTAAAAGGAGTGAACTCACATTCGTGTAGAGGGAGAGTTGAAAAAACCCATACTCTGTACATCCTAACTGAGATTAGAAAATTATTCAACGTACTAATTATGAATTAAGAGGTGTGAACCTACATTTGCGTAGAGGGAGAGTTGAAAAAACCCATACACTGTACATCCTAACTGAGATTAGAAAATTATTCAACGTACAAATTATGAATTAAAGGGGGGTGAACCCGCAGGGAGAGTTGAAAAAACCCGTACTCTGCACATCCTAACTGAGATTAGAAAATTATGAATTAAAAGTAGTGAACCCGCAGGGAGAGTTGAAAAAACCCATACTCTGTACATCCTAACTGAGATTAGAAAATTATTCAACGTACTAATTATGAATTAAAAGGAGTGAACCTACATTTGCGTAGAGGGAGAGTTGAAAAACCCATACTCTGTACATCCTAACTGAGATTAGAAAATTATTCAACGTACTAATTATGAATTAAAAGGAGTGAACCTACATTCGCGTAGAGGGAGAGTTGAAAAAACCCATACTCTGTACATCCTAACTGAGATTAGAAAATTATTCAACGTACTAATTATGAATTAAAAGGAGTGAACTCACATTCGCGTAGAGGGAGAGTTGAAAAAACCCATACTCTGTACATCCTAACTGAGATTAGAAAATTATTCAACGTACTAATTATGAATTAAAAGGAGTGAACCTACATTTGCGTAGAGGGAGAGTTGAAAAAACCCGTACTCTGCACATCCTAACTGAGATTAGAAAATTATTCAACGTACTTATCATGAATTAAAGGGGGGTGAACCCGCATTTGCGTAGAGGGAGAGTTGAAAAAACCCATACTCTGTACATCCTAACTGAGATTAGAAAATTATGAATTAAAAGGAGTGAGCCCGCAGGGAGAGTTGAAAAAACCTATACTCTGTACATCCTAACTGAGATTAGAAAATTATGAATTAAAAGGAGTGAGCCCACAGGGAGAGTTGAAAAAACCCATACTCTGTACATCCTAACTGAGATTAGAAAATTATGAATTAAAAGGAGTGAGCCCACAGGGAGAGTTGAAAACCACACATACTCTGTACATCCTAACTGAGATTAGAAAATTATGAATTAAAAGGAGTGAGCCCACAGGGAGAGTTGAAAAAATCCATACTCTGTACATCCTAACTGAGATTAGAAAATTATTAATTAAAAGGAGTGAGCCCACAGGGAAAGTTGAAAAAACGCATACTCTGTACATCCTAACTGAGATTAGAAAATTATGAATTAAAAGGAGTGAGCCCACAGGGAAAGTTGAAAAAACGCATACTCTGTACATCCTAACTGAAAAAAACATATTTCGATTGATTTGATTAATCCTAGAAATGGTTGTAATAAACATACCTTCGAAGTTTATTAGTGCCCTCTTGCTGTTTTTGGAAATGCCCTGGTAGACTAGCAGTAAGTCGGCTTTGGAGAGCTCCTTCAGCTGGGCGTCGGTAAGTAGGGAAAATCGAGCCGGTAACCACACGTTATATTTGTTCTCCAACAAGGCGAGAACTCTGCGCCCGTATCTAGTCGTCACACCTCTTATATTAGTGATATAATAACCATGACCTATCTCTAAATCTTTCAGCTTCCTTGACACTATCTCACTCGAACCGATTGCTGACAAAAGCGCTGCCGAGTATTCGCTAGACATTCTTGATTATGTTGTTTAGAATATAAAGATTTAAAAGATAATGGATTCTACTTAAAGGGGTAACTCAATATATAGAAGTAAACTACTCCCCTCTCCAGGAGGTTGCGCGAAAAAAGGGTTTGAACTCACTTAGCTCCTCCCTCGAGTCATTTACTAAAGTTCCCCCCTCTTGTAAAATTCTCACAGACCTCTGAGACACAGATGTTAACTTCCTGAGACGTTCAAAAGCGAAACAGATGTTAACTTCCTGAGTTAAAGCGCTCTCACGGTTAGGGGAGCAGAGCCGACCGACTAATTCGCAGGAAAACATTTTTCACTTGTCACCCACCGAGTAGGGAAAGAACAAGAGGGGACTGAGCTGCCAGGAAACCATTCTTCATTTGTCACCCCGGAAAGAAGGACCTTTTTCTCAACTCGGGTTTAGAGAAGCCTGAATCATAACACTAGGATTAAAGGTTAACCCTTTTTGGTTCATGGGAATCTTAACCTCCTTTTAACAAGATTCTTTATCTCGATCAATCATACAAGCCTTTCTCTAATGACCCGCCTCCTTCTCCCCCATCTATACGTACCCGCGAATCCACGCCGCGGGAGGGGAAGGGGGGACTCCTTCATCCATGGAACACGCGAGCCAACGGCGTGGGAGGGAAAGGGGTGAGGGGAGGGGGGGACTTCCGTCCTGAAACATGAGATTCTATTCTACTAACGTTATTGACTATTCTTGAAGTACTACCGACATCATCCGTTTCCAGCAGCAATCTTCCTCTGATGTGCAGAAGTGAACGGTGTGTTAAGGTGTACAATCCCTCTTGCTGAATGTATATCCTAAGCCTATTCCCGCCAGCTAACGGTCTGGGAATATACGAAGCCTAGGAATGGTACTGGAAACTTATCAAATGTGGCTGGCTCTCCAATGTTTGAAATATCTCCATTCAATCTTGCCGCAGAAAGTAGCCTAAGCGTCTTAAAAGGAGTTTATTGGTGGGTGTTGGCACTTTCAGAGATATTCTCTCCAAGCATCGAGGGAAGAATGAACTACGATTACAGTATTTGTGCTCAGTTTCACATATTGATAATATAATTCACCACTAGGATAATCAAAAGTGGCAGCACAAGATTTTACCTGATCAAGAACTTTGAATATATAACGTAATAAAAAAATGGGGGGAAGGAAAGTTTACTCTGAACAAGAGAAAACAACAACAATGACATTAAATAGTTTATTTAATTTACTAAAAGGATAAATACCATTCAGAGGGGGGCGATTAGAAAGGATACAGGAGATACCACCTCAGTGGATCACTTAATTAAAACATGTAGCCGATTTATATAGAAAATATAATAGCCTGCGAATAATTACTTTTGTTGAACTAAACAAAATCCCAACCAGGGTAAATATTTATGAAGGAGTAACCCTAGTTCAGAGTTGACATACAAGCAATACAAGCCGCCAAATCAAAGATAAATTTAAAAATTCTATGATTTGATTCCACAAGCTAGCTATATGGATCGATTGTCCACCGCCATTATAGATGATAGTGTCTACATTTCCGAATAGAGAGTATCATATGGTCAGCACAACAAGCCCTCCTCCCATTTAGATAAACACCACATTAATAGTTACAATGAAGTAAAGTAATATGCCTTAACATAAAGATATTGCCAACAAAGGGGCAATAATTCTCTCCTCGCTTAATACCACCCTTATGGAGTTAAATCTTTCATATTTCAGTCAAGACGTGTGGCAACATTCAATATGGAAATGTTCACCAACAAAATCTGATCTAACAATATCAATGTCAGATAAACATGTTACTTGAGTCTTAATAAGAAATCATACAAAATTACTCTTTGTTTTAGTCATCTTAGATATAAAAAGTGCAGTCTTTCATAATAATGAATAAATCAATTGATTTGAGAAAAACCGTCTGCAATGTATTCTTTATATGATATATTTCAAAGTTTACCCACTAAGAATGTTTGCTAACATTATTTTTAAAATTCCAAAAAATCAAATTTTTATCTAAAATAAATTTGGGTTTCTGAGATCGCTGATTACGATTATGATATTGTAGTTTCAAAATTAAAAATGGCTGATCCAAGATGGTGATTCAAACATCGAAATGATGCAGAATTCAAACAGTTTTGGGTAGTTCTCGAGCTCGTTAATTAAGATTTTGACATTATAATTTCAAAATTCAAGAGGGCCGATCCAAAATGGCTGCTATAAGCACTAAAAGATGCACTAAAAGCACTAAAGATAAATGTAGTACAAAAAGTTTTTTGTTTAAAGACCAGTTGTTTTAGATTTTAGGTTGAAATAAAATATGTAATTGAAATAATTGTGAATCCTGTAGCTTACATAACTTAAAAGTAAATATTTTTTACTGTGTCACAATCCTATATATTATTTCTGTTGTCAACATCCCTTTTTATCAACTAATACAAAGCCTACAGCGATGAATAAATTATCAGTGGATAGGATTTTTTACAGACTTCTGACATAGTCTACTCAGTTTACGTTAAAATACACTGTTTGTTTAAAATCAAGTTAAAACAAAAGTCTAACATTGCAATCTGACATCAAATATTGTATACAAAGAGGTATTGTAAATATGTTCACATTAGTAAATTATCTTTTCTGGGGGGGAGAGTGATTGTGCAAAAGTTTCGCAAGGGTTTACTGGTATGCGATTATTATATATAGTTGTAAATTAAATTAGCCTATTATTGTCATTTAATTATTATTAATCTATTTTATCACTTTCTTCATCTTCAATATTTTAATCCACAGTAACATGTTGCTTAGGAAGGGACTTAAGTCAGTTCTCACCACTAACATTATTATTACAAGTTTGTGAACAGTACAGACCATCTTTAATACATCCGCAAATATCTCCTAAATTTATAATAATTTCTATTAAATCTAAGCTCTTTTTTTGGCTACACTTTCTTTCCACTTCCAAGAGGCACAGAGAACCTGGAGAACAACTACCTTTTAAAATTCCTGAAACCTTTGTGATGTGTTCTTATACAAGCTAAGTTAATCTAAGTTAATATTTTCACGATAATATTGAATTTAAACGATAAAACAATGACAAATTGCATAAAAAAGTGATTTAGTCACTTATATGTGTAATTTACATTTATAGTCTGGCCGGTAAGGGTAACAATGGTTCATTTGATGTTAAAAGCACAAAATTTTATAAAGTTTATGTTTAAAATACATAAAGTTCAAATAGAATCAGAAGCACCTTGGTCGGACTCTTGTACTGTCGATTATAAACTACCCAAATTTCTATCGATCTTGAAGTTTCTAATAGCGGCAAGTAGCGAAGTCTGTTGGACTAAGTTTAAATTACAGAGCACCGAAGTAGGTGACGATCTGGATGGGAGTTAGCGGAACTAAAGTTTTTTAATGATCTTTTTTTTCTAAATGATTAATTTAATCTTTGCTAAATAATTAAATCTCTTTGTACCTTTTTTTATGTATTTAATTTTACCTTAATATTATTTTTATACCTTGTATTTTAAAAATGTTGAGTCTTCAACTATTATATGATTGGTCCTTTTTATCTTGCAATCTTGTCGCTGATTGGTCTATCAAAAATCTCGATTTCCTGTTTAGGCAGGTGACGCCGTTAACCCTTTGTTGACTCACAGAAGGTACTTTTAAGTACCATTAACTTTATTACATGTTATTGCCCACCAAAATTATGTTACAATTTTTTAAAGTTAACTACGGTATATGATTTTGTGGTCTACTAGACTCATACAATACACATATATTTTACTTTTTTTTTAAAAAATGTGTATTTCAATTATTTCAGGCCAGGTCGCCACCGTGGTTCGGATTCCACGTTAAACTGTAGGTCCTTCATTTCATCTCACAATCACCCTACCATTACACATTAGCGTAAGTGCGTATAACCCGAACGGGTAGTAAGACGCGGTGCTAATAATAATAATAATAATTATTATTATTATTATATTCAGGCTATGGTACTTGCAAGTACCATTGGGCTATATAGAGTCTAAGTTACATATACTAATCTACATGGAATAAAGAATAATATAACTACTTGGATATAAATAAAATTTTGAAATCGTTTTTATGTGTATTAGTATTAATTGGCTCTGGAAGAGGAATAGTATCAACTATGTCAATATCAACTGATCTATCCAGATGATTATTTGATTGTGAACTCGTTGATGGCTGAGAATTGAGAATATCTGTACTTTCATGCTGTTTTGACAATTCAGTCATGAAAATGTCATCAAATATGTTTCCAGTAGAAATATATCTAGGAATATCCTCAACATCATCATTTTGCTCACTATCCAAATCATCATCAGATTCAATATCAGTGTCAGGATTATTGTCCTCTGGAAGCTCTTCCCAAAAAATATCTAGAATTTGTTTGTCAGAAACAGTAGGCTTACACGTGTTAAATTTCTTATCTGCCATAAACTACAAAAAATAAACCTACATTATGCCTATAGAGTAAACCTAATATGAAAAAGTATTTACACAATTGTTTTCAATTGTATATATTTTATAACAATATAACTAATATTGAAAAAGGGGAAATACTTGTTTTTGTTTTACGTTAGTTATAAGCAGCCCATAGGTACTTATAAGTCCAATTCAAAATATAACCTAAATACTTCTAGTAGCCCATTGGTACTTCTCAGTCCACTACATTTACAACCAAATAAAACAAATATGTGCACTGCTATACTTCTAAAAATATCACTGTAATATCCTAATATATAACTAAACACAATGCTTATATATAATATTTAAATTTCTAGCCATAGCACTCATAAATAAATTTAAGAAAAGATAAACCAATACTCATAGCATGACACTATCAATAATAAAACAACTTCCTGTTTCTACACAGTATGTTCAATGTGATAAAATTTAATTTCTTTGTGAAGGAAGAAGGTACTTAGAAGTACCACTTGTGTTGACATAATGGCCAAGTAATTTATTATAGGGTCTAAAAAAAGGTGGTATCTAAAAGTACCATTGGTCAACAAAGGACTATACATTTTACCTTATAGCTGGGCAACAAAGGGTTAACTCGGCCATTCGCTTTTTTGATTCAATTGACGTGAAACGTAATATTTAGTTTCTTCCTTTTTTTTTTTCACAAAGGACTTTAGAATTTATTACAATACAAAATTTAAACACATTTTTACAAGATTTATTTAAAACAAAGGAGAACAGATTTACGTTTACTACACAACCGATTTGTTAAAAGGATTTATAAAAGATGTCTCCCGTAAAATACCAGAGAACCAAAATAAAAATAAAACAAATAATGACAAAAATAAGATAGTCTTCAATCATCATACTTAATTCCCTGTTTGATTATAATTTAAAAAAAGGTGGTATATAGGATGTCGTCTGATACAAACTAATAACATAAAAAAACAGGTCTCATGGTTGACCAATTTGGCGTTACATTACAATACAAAAGGCTACAAATAATATAAACCAAAGAGTTAATAATTAAAAAATAATTACACGGAAACTTTACCTCAACATACCAACACCAAAATAACACTGTAAAAAGTTAATTATATTAAAATATTTCTGGATATTTTATGTCAATTTCATGTTTACGTCCATTTTTTTATTTACAACAATTATGGATAGTTTAACTGTCCTTAATTTGATATATTGTAGGCTTTTCTATCATAAATATGATGGAAGTTTAAACCAAAAATGTTGGAACAAGTAGTCTGATTTCCCCCTCTCGGTTCCCCTCAAGGCCCTCACCCCCTGCTTGAGTTCTGGAAGTGGCAACAAGTATTTTTTTAATCTTTGGGGCACCAGTTAATAAATAAAAAACTGCAATATTTTATCAAAAATTTCTCGTCGTTTCTAATATTCGACAAGTTGCTCACACCCTCAAACTAAGAATGTAAATATGCCATCGTTTTCCCCCTATCTAGCACCATTTTGCACCCAAGTACTAAGTTTTACAAACCATCCCGGAGACTGTACGATTGTTTTTGTTTAGGGGTGTGGGGAAAGTTAAAAGTAGCCCCCTTAAATTAAAATGTTATTCTTTTAATACCAATTTAAAAGTTTTTATTTGCACCACTTTGCACCCAAGTATGGAGTTTTGCACCTTAATAGTTTTGCAAGAAAAAAATCAACACAAAATAAGATCAGAATTAATTAATGGGCCAAGCTAAGCGCATATCTTGCTTCCCCAAAATAAGTCGTGATTTTCCTATGATAATGAACATGAAGTTTGAACATTGATAGTTTAGCCAGAAAAATAATTAACTATAACACAAAGTTATAGTGTCATATTATATTCACGGATATCCAAAGTTAATAAATATTTTTAGTTTCAAACTGTTTTTCGCGCAATGTTTTACACCTTAATGATTAATTTACTTTAAAATAGAAATAAATATATTGTTTTAATGTCTTGTTTGGAAATAGTTTCACACGAGAGTTTTTTTTTTTTACTTTTGATACCTTTTTACTCTGATATACACGTGTCTTATATTTGAGTTTTAGTGTCACCAAATTACATTGTTGATGAAGTTTCTATTTTATATGGACAAGGCTGGTGTCCTTTTCTGACAGGTTTACTATGTGAAATATAAATGGTATACCCTACTGTTCTCAATATTCAGTCACGTTAAATTTAAATAGTTCTGAAAATGCTTCTTATCGCTATATTAAAAATGCTTGCTGAGCAACTGTCGGTCCCGATGGTTACCTTGCCCATGTGGTCAGTGTAAGAACATAACGACCCTAGTTGCGCTTCTTTTATGGAATGTGTTCGACCTGGAAGGGCATCTGCATGGGCATCTTTAATACCTATATTTCTATATTATTGTAAAGGTTTGATTAATATACATATAAAATAAAGCTGTGCATTATAAAATTTAATTTCAGTGACATTTAGAATTTACGACACAATTTTTCTCATTAATGGAAATTATTAATTATAAAATAACGAGGCATTAAGTAGTAGTTTTTTTCATAATATCCTGAAATAGGGAAAAATATAGTTCTTAGGTCCAGTTAGTAGCTAAACATTTGTGCTAAATAAAATGTTTTATTTAACTTGAAATGGTCCTAGTTATATAGCTTAAAAATGTAAAATATTTGCCCCGAAATATTTTAATCCAAATTTGAAAAATTGGGATTGTTTAGTATATTTTAGTAAGATTAATTTGAATTTTGTGTAGAATTTAAATAAGAATTGTATTTTATATTTAAATTTTGACTTTTAATAAATAACTATTCACAAGTTAGAAAGTATGCTTTAAATATAATTTAACATTTTTTTAATAGATTTATTACTTTCTCATATAGAGAGAAAATAGTCCTGTTGTAATAATGAACATTTTCAACCTCGAAATTATGATGAAGCTTTACGTTTTATTTTCCCATGAATTAAAAAACGGATTTTACAATTCTGTTTGTCTCTGAATATAGATAGATACTAAATTGTTTGAATGATTTTGTTCAAAATTTAATGGCTATACTTTGGGAGTTTGTAATGATTTTGACACTAATCTTTATATCAACGGTAGTTTATTTAAGAGTGAATTTTTGAAAGTTACAAATATTTCGAGAAGGCTCTACCGATTTTGTTTAAATTGTATATCTAGCTAGTGCTTGATCTGACAAATAACACTGTACATTTGAATAAAAATTTATTTTAGTGCAGTTTAATGAAGAATCATTTCTGTAAAGTCAACAGATTTTCTAAAATGGCTCTAGTGGTTTGATTAAATATGTAAATCTGGGGAGTGTTCAACATGACAAATAGAAATGTACACTTTCTTTTTTAGGGAAAAACTCACTAAAGGGTAGTTTACTAGAGACTGATTTTTTATAAAATTTGAAATGTTTTGGAAATAGCTTTAACGATTTGTCTCAAAATGGGTGTCTGGCAAGTTATTGCCAATAAAAATAATTTCATAATTATTGGTTTTTCTTAAATAATTCATTTAATTGTAGTGCTGATTACTGATAATTGAAAAATTTTAATTAAAAAAGAAAAAAAATTGAATCCCATCGTTTTACTGCCTGTTCAGCTTTATACACATCACTGATAATTATTCTAATGGGGTAGGGAAGAGGAAGCGTTATAGAGGTAATCTACCTACATTTGCATGAAAGGAGAGTGGAAAACCATTGGGGAAAAATACCCTCAATAGACACGACCGGTATTCGAACACCGATCTCCCCATCTCCAGCAGGCCAGCCTAACAGTAAATTGACGCCTTGGACAATTATGCCACTGAAGTGAGTTTTTTTGAAAATAGATTTTACAATTTTGCCAATTGAGGACTATTTTACACGATTTAATAATAAAGTATGTTGATTTTTATAAAATATATTAATTTAAGGGTAATTTACATATGATAAATTTTAGAAATTTCGAAATCTTTCAAAAGGTGTTTTAATATGTTATTTAAATGTGTGTCTGTCAATTGTTTATCATGATAAATAAGAAGATATATTTACTTTTAACAAATTTAAATAATTTGAGGGTAGTTTACGAAAAAAAATACTTTTTGAAAATTTGAAGTATTAAAAAAATTATTTGGTCAGTGTTGTTTAATTTTTTTTTTGTGAAAACGTTTTTTATTGTACTTATAAAATGATTGTTTTCCGAGTAAAACTTAAATGGAAATTACAAAAAACATTTTTTTTTCTAAATTTGGGGTTTACACTTAACGTGGTAACCGAACATTTTTTAACTTTAACTTTATTTATTTTTCTTGAAAAACTATTAAGCTGCAAAACGGTGCTACAGTAGCCACATGGATTCTTTGGTGCTGACTGACAGCTCACAGCTGACTTCTGACAGTTAATATTTAGGTATAATACCTAAATTTTGACTGTCAGAAGTGACAGCTGCTAAATACGTGTTTTTGCAGATTATATGGTTCGGCGTAGGGATACATAATATGGTCTGGTAGCTTTTCAAAGCTTTTAGCTGTGAGTTGTGAGCTATCAGTCAGCACCAAAGAAGTCATGGCATATTTACATTCTTAATTTGAGGGTGTGGGAGCTGGAGGGAGGGTCCAAAGACTTAATATTTTTGTACATTAAATATTTTTTTCTCGCTAATCTATTAGGGTGCAAAACGGTGCAAAACAGAACTTCTAAGATGGCATTAAAAAATCCAACATTTTGATGGGGAAGGGGGGTACTCTTAACTTGCCCCCTAAACATAAACACTCGTAGCGTATCTGGGGTTAGGGTGCAAAACGTAAAACTTGGGTGCAAAATGGTGCAAATAGATGCAAAACGGTGTATTTAAACTTAATTTTGAGGAGGTTGGGGTCGGGGGACCAATTTAAGTGATTTCTTTTCATGTATAAAATACTATAAATTGAGTATACAAATTTTGAATCGTTATTAAAATGAACATTTTTTTTGTAATATTTACATTAAACGTAAAAATATTGTATGTATTTAATTTTCCTTGACATAAGCTACTTGTCATAATTTGTTTTTATCAATTAGTTTATATTTGTAATGTAGTTATGTATAACATTAATAAAAACCGCAAACGTATTTTTGTTTGATAACATTATTTGTTAATAAGTGCGCAATTGTTTTATTTGGTGCTGTGCCGGGTTAGCTACTACAATTGTCTTAGAAACATGAATAGCTCGGTGCTTGTGATGGCTTTTAGATATCACTTATTTTGTATTTGTAAAATACTTCTCGTGAATTTGATATCATCAACATAATGTTTATTGTAAATATGTTTTATATAAATGTGGGCCTAAGTTTGTTGTATTATTTTGCAGAGACTCCCATGAAATACGTGTTTGTAGCTAGTGTTGTTTGGGGCGGTATATATTGCAGGTATACTTGTCGAGTATTTTTACATTTCTAGTGTTATGTTGGTGGAATAATATCACAATAGGAATAACAAACCAGACCGTTATAAAATGTAATTAACTAAAAATGTAATATGTTAAGTAATTGGATCACCAGCTGTCAAGTTTGATACAAATAAAAAGAAATATAGTGAAATTGTGTGAAAGCTAACTGTAAGAAAGTGTCGGTGTTTCCTTTTTTTCAGGCGTAAGTCCATTTCTGGCAACTGGAAGACCAACACAGGGTCGGCCATGTTGGAGCAGATTCAGATGACTGAGCGCTATAAGTTGTGGGTGGACGAGGTGTCGGAGCTGTTCGGAGGATTGGATATCTGCGCTCTGGAAATCATCGTGGCCAAGGATGGTCGAGAGTTCATCATTGAGGTGAATGATAGTGCTCTCACTCTCATGGGCGACTCTCAGGAGGAGGACCGACGACACATCACTGAGCTTGTGGCGCACAGGATGCAGGTAAACAACGACACACACTACAAACACTTTACATGTATGTATACTGGAGCATTTTAATTGATATAAAGTTAATTTATGTACAATTAGCTCATGGACGTTTATATTCATCAGACTCTATGTGCACTTATATGAAATTATGTAAATATACAGATTATTTAATAACCCCTTTCAATACTCTAGTAGCCCGTATCTTACATTTACAATTTTATAAATATACATAAACTATTACCTGATTTTGGTAGCAATCCCTTTATAGAACTCCTTATTTCACACTAAAAACTTGCCATATGGTAGTATTTTGGTAGTTTTCCGTTCAAAAGTCCTGTTTATCCTGCCAAAACAGTAAGAAACTGGTACGAAATAAGGCCTGTTTATCCTGCCAAAACAGTAAGAAACTGGTACGAAATAAGGCCTGTTTATCCTGCCAAAACAGTAAGAAACTGGTACGAAATAAGGCCTGTTATATCCTGCCAAAACAGTAAGAAACTGGTACGAAATAAGGCCTGTTTATCCTGCCAAAACAGTAAGAAACTGGTACGAAATAAGGCCTGAAGTTTGGGCTTCCCAACCAAATCATGGTATACTATTATATAAGATTTAGTAAAATGGCTAAAAAGTAATACTTTTTAATTGCAACCACTCACCCATATGTTCTTGAACTTTTTCACTGATGAAATGAAAACTCGGTGGGTCTAAGAAGCGTTAGAATTCTCTCTTTGAGAAAGTTTTAACATTTAATTTTCATAAGTTTACAAACACTATAGGTCTGTGGGGATTAATTTGACAGTTAAAAATTCTTGTTTAGCTAAATTTAAAAATAAGTAGTTTTTATCTTTTAAGCCTATTTATTTCTGGGTATGTTTTCTTTTATCTTTAATTTCAATAGTCGGGCTACAGCATGGATGAGATTATCAAAAATAAATAATCAAACTTAAAATATAAATATATTATATTGTATTGACTTTGGTATATAATTGTGAAATAGGCCGTGCATTAGGCCAATTATAATAGTAGTTCCAAGTGTGAAGCTCATTACTTAATTATCACACTAATAAAATCAACTGCTTATAGCTGAAAATAACATAAATAATTAAAATGTTACATTTTATATTTAAATGAAAAATGTATATTCATATTTGAAGTATTTTTTTAGTAATAAAGCTATTGTTATCTAAATTGCAATCAAGTAATTGACCAACAACCTAAGAGAGTATTCAACTATCTTTTGATTGTACATTGTTTTATAATGATAGAAACGAGTAAACTTATATATGTATATAGCTTTGAATTTAAAATTATATAAATTGTAACTAAACATTTAAAACTATGAATGGTGATAAAAAAAGTAAAGTTACAAAGATTCTCTTTATTTTCGATCAACGATCAAAAATGTTGTCCACGCAAGAATGTATGGCTCTTGTAAAATGTTAAATTGCTGTCTAAGTACGATGCAAGGCTCAGATTAATGAACAAATGCCATCTAATGATAATGATCAACTCTGATCAATGATTAAATGAGGTGTATGCCTCTGACCATCATGGCGGGTCTATCATACAGATCCCGTTTTGAATCTTACTAGGACCACTGCACCCGGAGAGGTGAGAGAGAAGAAGGGGAAAACATAAATCATAAAGGAAATATTTTGTGGTGGTGGACACACAACTGATAAATGTCGAAGATTTGTTTTTTTCTATATACAATTTTTCTTCTTCTGTTAACAATCAGAGGTTCTACAATTGTGAATGGGTCAATTTCCCCCACTTTCCATCTGGTGGAGAGGTGGATACTACGTATTGTAGAGCGGGATTAAATACTAGTACTGAGCCGACATAGTTGTCAAGTGATTAGCATTTCAAATTGTATTATACTGTGGGGGAATTCTCACAGATCTCTATACTCTATACTGTGATTATTTGGATTTGATATACTTTTTTAATAAACAACTGAAGGAAACCCCAAATTTTCTCTTGAGCTGAGAAAATATGTTCCATTTTCATCGTGAACCGCAAGGGTCCAAGATGATAAATGTTTTACAACATACATGTTACTCTTATTCCTAGTATTTTAACCAAATATAATCGTTCATCTTGATAGTCTCACCAGTTTGGTACAATGCGAGCTGGGACTTGTTGTCAAATGATGTACAGAATCATATGTTTCTGGTTGTTGCTTTCATTTTTACGTCGATAAGGTCAGCGGTTTAATTGTTTAAGGACTTAAATCCTTTGAAAGGAACTCATTTTTGAAAGAATATAAATAATTTATTCCTAAGGAATAAATTAATCACTCGTAATTTTTGGTCTTACCATCACATATTTTTAAATAAAAAATAGTTATTTTAAAATGTTTGTATTTCTTAATTTCCCTGTATGCATGGAGCCACTAAAGTATGAACTGTTATTTTGACAACTTTAATTAAGTAACCAGTATTCCATAGCGTGATTGTTTACTGTCTCCCAGAGTCCTGAAGCTACTATCACACGACACTTGTTTGTACTAGAAATCAAGTGTCCTAGTATCTGTATACTAGCTAGTACAATGGAAACGGGACTAGAGTATTCACACGCTGCTAGTTTGGTAATAGGTTCTAGTGCAAATATGTATGGAACGTCAGATTAATTTTGGCTACAGCAGCTGCATTAATTATTAATAATGATATTGAAAATTATGAGAAGGAGCGTAGAAAAAGAATATGGACACGGGAATGGTTGGGAAAGACGAAATAATGGTCGCGGGATGTTAAAAATGATACATTCGAAGGTTAGGTAAGATAGATTCGGGGTGATACAAACGTTTAGTATCTCCCTAAATTTGTATTAATTTATTTACGATGTGATCAAAGGCCCTAAGGCCATGGGTGTCCAAGTACAGTATCCTTTATACACAAATGATCTTTTTTAAGGCTACGCCCACTTTATATTCTAAAAACACTTTCACCCTAGGTAGAAATGCTATCAAATTTATTTAGATTAAAATTGGGTCTGGACACACAGTTTGTCGTTTTTAAATGACATGTTTTTAGTTAAATATTTGGTCATATTGTGGCAATTTGGTATTATATAAACAAGGATGTTTAGAATAATGTTCTGCCAACAACAAAATCACATCCAATTACCATGCTGGCATCATTTATACCATTTCTCTACACACAGTCTCAGCGTGCATTGATTGGTCGAATTACACAGACTAGTGTCGGAACTTGTACGAATATAGCGCCTGTTCTATCCTCACAACTAGTATGGTAGCCAGTACCAAGTGGCAGAACCAGTATACTTTTCCTAATTACATGACGCTAGATGATGACGAGCTAGCACACTGGATTTCAAGTACGAGCTAGTGTCGTGTGATACGGGCTTAAGTGATATAAAATCCAATTGTTTCAGTTTAAGATTCATTCCTAGAGACTAGAGAGAATAAAGTTGCTTTACCATCAGATTTTTTTATTTTCAACATTAGTATCCATTTCTTATTGAATTATCTTCTGTTAAGTCATTATCAACAGTAATATGAATAGCATTTACATTTTCCATGCATTAATACCACTATAACAAATTTGCAGATAACATGTCACCTTTTAGGAGCGAAAGGATACACTTATATGAAACTACTTATCTTTTAATATCTCATTAGCATAGCTTTAAAAAATAGGTTCTATTATTAAATCAGATAAATGAAAGATAATAATATAAGTTTGAATATAATTTACAACTTTGACGCGTACTAAATTTACAGAGTAACACACTTTAAAAACAAGTAGTAACTGAATGAAAGTCAATAAATGACACATTAAATGTGTAACTGCACTTCCTCGTTGGTGCATGCAGTCACACGCGGGTATTGACTTCATTTGGTAGAATATTCACTAATATTATACCATTAAATAGTGAGGCCTGGACCAGGAACAACAGAACAACCCTCTTCCTTATAAGATGGTCCTGGTTCAATCAATATTAGTTTTACAAATCAAATAATTTAAATAATTATCATTGCCTCTGAGAAGTAATCTTGAATGGCAAAAATTGATAATCAATTCTAGTCCTTAATGAACAAAGTTAGCAGATAAGACTTGATAATTAATAGCCGTGGGGTGGTTGGCACCAGCTAGCTCTTGAGAAGCATTGCTATGCAAGTCCTTACTAAAGCTAGATTCCCCTCACACCACACTCTACAACAGCGTGCTTTATACCAATATGGTATTATTAAAAATCAACTATTTATATTAATAGCTCAATGGATATCTGTGCGTTATTTCTGTTTGTGATGCTATATTTGTGTCTGTGCGCAGGCGCACTGCCGGCCCGCAATGATCAAAACGGCGTCTCGTACATCTGTATCTAGCCAGGGAGGTGTAGCATCACCCATCGAGGAGCGTTCTATGCCAGCGCTGCCAGGCGTCAGTAGTGACGTCGCAGGTGGAACGCCTCAGCAGCCTCGCCGAGATTCACAAGGTATATCCAAGAGACGCTACAGCTTGCAGCCTCAGAGGGCAATTCATTAGGCACATCGGTGACGTCATATCTTCGCTGCAAGATAATAAATAGACAATTCCTCTGGTACATTCTTTGTTTACTTTGTGTTATACTTCTCATAAGGAAATGTAAGGATCAATATTATTCTCATCATCATGCGAAGCCACTTGGCACACGTGAAAACAGGAGATTCACAAATAGTTTTATCAGGGGTGTGTAGCATGGACTTTCTGAAATAACTAATCATATTATATACATACACATCATCTGGCAGCCCGGAAGACATTTTATCCTATGATGGTCGTATTCCCATTTAAATCTTGATACACACTTTCACATGTTGGGAATTGAACCCGGGATTACTAAATACACTGAGCAGACCAAATAAGTGTTTCTAATTCAATAAATTTTTACTTACTAACACGATATCATTATGATTGGTTTATTCAGATATTTTTTTAATTCAGAATTTATAAGTCATTCTTAGGCTAAAAATCACCAAGGTCCACTTTATTTCTTGTCTAAGTCACGGATTTTGTAGTGGTTCCCAGTAGTTTCAGAAGTTTTATAATTTTACTGTAAATATACCAGCTAAATATATTTTTTAAAGACCTTGACCACATATTGATGATATTGGAAACTGTTTCTTAATTTGCTCCTCAAATTCACTTATTAATGCAAATTATATATAGATTGTGGCTTAGTTATTGTCTTATTGATAGTTTTCTTTGATATAATAATTCTTAAAATATATATTATGTAAATTAGGGATGGGCTGTGAAATCACAACCTGCTCCTCTGACGTCACATTAACAACCTGTTCCTAACAGACAAAAGGAGCTGTTCCTTTTTGTCACTGGTCCACGGATCAAATACAAGCGGTAAAATGTCCGGAGTAAATTTGCTCCTCGTCTCTCGTCACAAGCTGTGCTATAACAGGTCTGGAGCAAACTTGTTCCTTTATGCTCCTGAGATATTTTGGAGCAGTCGTACAGGAGAAAGGAAGTGGATGCTTTATGTTCTTGTCACAGCGTTGTGATAAGGTTCGGTGAAACCTTACTTATCTATTATAGGCCTAGTTTAGAGTTGGTTTGAAGAGTCACAAATGAGTTTTGAAGGGGAAAGCTTTCGTAGTATAAAACATTATTTCCACAATACAAGCACAGTATGTAATGTATTCTCACAATAAATGGTTACGTTGATGAGTGACGTTGAAGGGACCCACTTGGTGGTAAAATGATTTAAGGCAAGGGTCAGCAACCTACTGACTGATGCTCTACTTTTTTTCAAATTAGCCAAACATTTTTTAAAACCCATAAAGTCCACGATATCAAAAAGGCTACGAGCCTATGCTCTCTGGCTTCACTCTCGCACTTGAATAGAATGCCGATGACAGGGAGATTGAGGTTCGATTCCGGTTGGGTGCACTTAGGGTGATTTTTCCTAAACGTTTTTAACTCTAATTCTAAATGTGGGTGCACTTCCTCTAGAATGAACCATCTTCATCCCTAACACATTGGCGTAATTAGCATAAATGCGTCTGGCCGAACGGACAGTGGACGCAGTGCTAAATAAAAACTAGGCTGTGAGTAAGTACGAATACTGTCACTGTGACAAATAAGAACAGGTAAAAGGAACAGGTCCACTGGACTGGTGGAGCAGTAGCAGATTGCTCCTGCTCCACTAAAGGAGCAGTTTTTCCCATGCCTATATATATTTGATTTTCTAAAATTACAGTTTTCATTTGGAATGTTTTTGAAATTTGAAACGTTTCGGCCCATTGATGTTTTGTGATATTTAATTTTTTTAAATAAAATCTGTTGTGTAGGTTTCCGGGTACCATAATATACAAGAATGGTACAAGATTAATATTAATCAGGTGGGTATAAGAACCAACCCAAACAACTATCAAGATCTGATCCTTGAATTTAAAAATTAAGAAACAGTAAATGAGGAAGGGGAACCAATGTAAAAAATTCTTTGATCTGATATAAAATGTAAGTTCGAAATGTAAGTCAATGCACCTTCCAGGAAAGTTAAATGACAACTGAATTTATTGGATTTAAAATTTTTTTGGATCTTGGTAAATGAAAGATCTTACTACCTGTTTTAGCGTTAGCATCGCTTAATACCTAGCAAAAAACTGGTACAAATAAATTAGCGCAGAAGAAAAATAATCATATTCGTATCTTTTGAACAACAAAAATAAACTCAGTGGGGGTTTCGACGATAAAAGGATTTACTAAGGGCAAGACCAACTTTTTAATGAGCTACACAGCCCTAAAACATGCCCATTAGGGTGAAAACCCAAGAACAATTAACTATATTAGTGTTAAAAATAAAGAGTACGGAAATTATAATAATCAGAAGGATTAATAAAAGCTGCGGACTCAGGAGAGAAGCTCCTGGCTATATTAATAAAAGATGCGGACTCAGGAGAGAAGCTCCTGGATATATTAATAAAAGCTGCGGACTCAGGAGAGAAGCTCCTGGCTATATTAATAAAAGCTGCGGACTCAGGAGAGAAGCTCCTGGATATATTAATAAAAGCTGCGGACTCAGGAGAGAAGCTCCTGGCTATATTAATAAAAGATGCGAACTCAGGAGAGAAGCTCCTGGCTATATTAATAAAAGATGCGGACTCAGGAGAGAAGCTCCTGGCTATATTAATAAAAGCTGCGGACTCAGGAGAGAAGCTCCTGGCTATATTAATAAAAGATGCGGACTCAGGAGAGAAGCTCCTGGCTATATTAATAAAAGCTGCGGACTCAGGAGAGAAGCTCCTGGCTATATTAATAAAAGATGCGAACTCAGGAGAGAAGCTCCTGGCTATATTAATAAAAGATGCGGACTCAGGAGAGAAGCTCCTGGCTATATTAATAAAAGCTGCGGACTCAGGAGAGAAGCTCCTGGCTATATTAATAAAAGCTGCGGACTCAGGAGAGAAGCTCCTGGCTATATTAATAAAAGCTGCAGACTCAGGAGAGAAGCTCCTGGCTATATTAATAAAAGCTTCAGACTCAGGAGAGAAGCTCCTGGCTATATTAATAAAAGCTGCGGACTCAGGAGAGAAGCTCCTGGCTATATTAATAAAAGATGCGGACTCAGGAGAGAAGCTCCTGGCTATATTAATAAAAGCTGCAGACTCAGGAGAGAAGCTCCTGGCTATATTAATAAAAGCTGCGGACTCAGGAGAGAAGCTCCTGGCTATATTAATAAACAGCGAGAACATTTACTCCAAACACGACACTCATAATCGTATCTTTTGAGGGCCGTCCTCAACTTTCCTAGTTACAAAAAAGGGGAATAGAATCAAGTCCCACTCAACTTCACTATAGTCTATGATTGGCAGGAAGTGCCAACCTCTTTTAAGGGGAGACAACCCAAGCAAAAGATTCAAAACATAAAAGTAACAAACAGCCCTTGCCTACCACAAATTATAGAAATTAACATCTGACAAAGAAATTGTCACTAAATAACACCTAAAAAAAATTAACAAGTTGCATGACCAATAATCAGAAAAAAAAAAATTACAGAGTAAAGAAAAAAGAGAAGATGAAAAAGACTGAGTCAAATGTTGATTTCTCAACATTTGACTCAGTCTTTTTCATCTTCTCTTTTTTCTTTACTCTGTAATTTTTTTTTTCTGATTATTGGTCATGCAACTTGTTAATTTTTTTTAGGTGTTATTTAGTGACAATTTCTTTGTCAGATGTTAATTTCTATAATTTGTGGTAGGCAAGGGCTGTTTGAGCTGCTTGAAGAGCCCGATGTAGAAAATTATGACATTGCCGCAGAGAAGTACAGCTTACATGCAGAGTTCTGGCAGTATCACGTCGTAGGTCGAAGGAAGGGGAATGTTAAATATGATCACTCATAGAGTCGCTATACACACAGATATCGTCTAAATAGTTGAATACATAATTAAACTTAATATCAGATAGGACGTGATCCAGGACGAGACTCAAGGCCTGCCCACCTATACTACAACCAAGGGGAACACGATTAAAACTCGTATTGTCTCCATGGGGTGACAAAGGCCGTATATTTCTTTGATGACTCAACCAGAGCGCATTGTAAAAAACTCGCATTAAGATCAATTAAACTGAACACTTTCGCTCTACCTAAGTGCTGAAAGGCTGAGTCAATACTTGGCATCGAATAAGGGTCGAACTGGATTTTTTTGTTGATTTTCCTGTAGTCCACAACCAATCTATAACCTTCCCCCTTCTTAGGTATAATGAAAGCGGGACTGGCATATGGATAATTAGACGGACGTATGACTCCTTTGGACTCTAGATCATCAATCAACTCTCTAAATATCTTCATTTTTGGGGGGGCGCAAGAGTTGGGACCTGACCTCACAGGAATGTTGTCCTCAACCACAATTTCATAAGGTAATACGTCACATTTTCCAAGTCTGGGAGTAATAACATCCGAAAACCTTTAATCATATCTTCGTCACTATTCATAACGTACATGGAAGAAATATAGGAGAGCGACATAAAGCAATTCTATTTCTTGGGGAGAGTTCGAAAGTTAATTCTCCACGACTAGAATTAATAATAGCTCCAGTTTCCCCAAAGAAAGTCATTACCCAAAATGATATCGTATGGGAGGTCAGGAACACAAAACAAACTTCTTTTCCAAGAAAAACCTGCTATTTTAATGGACAAATTTACCTTTTTTCTAGCCAGTAACAAATTCCCATTTCCCACTATGAATGGCTTAGTATCTATCCTTTCAATAGGAATTGTCTTCGACCCAATTATACCATCCAAAAATTTAGCGTTAATAAAAGATCCACTGGAGCCAGTATTCAGCAAGGCAGATCCGTTAGTTGACCCAATCGTAACCACAACAATAGGAGGGAGGGAACTGTTTTACTTATAAACCTTACGCGTGGTGGGCCCCTTGTCTACACCCCGCGTTAATCCTTTCCCGCCAAACAATCACGTTGGAAATGCCCTAAATGACCACAACGAAAACACATAATACGAGATACATCTAACCGTTTCCCTGATCTAATAACACCAAGAGGCCTCCGGGACTGGTTAGCCGAAAGATCATTATTAGATGGAGCAGTAGCTGAGAACGGGACTGTCCTAGTTTGAAGGAAGTTATTATGAACTCGCGCTGGATAGTTTTCAAGATATTCTTTTTCCGCTAACAATGAACCTTCAATATTAAATTCCAACGAATATAATTCTGACAGGGTGGTTGGTTATTTTGAAAATATAAAGTGTCTCCTTGTTAATGGGGAAACATTCTCTAATATAATTTCTACCACTTCTTCCTCAGCAAGATTGAGATTTAATATATCCGCGGCTTCCGAAATAGCCAGGACGAATAACCGAAACGGTTCCTGTGGCCACTGGAAGCGTCGCAACTTTTCATTACAAAGTCTCTCTTTGAGCATAAATATTCAAGGATGCGACTTTTTACCATATTCCAAGGAAGACCTAATTGTAAACATTCAGAAACTAGGTGCGCTAAAAAACCCGAAGTTTTCCCTAAACACAATGTAAGGAACTCGACATCGTCCACAAGTCTACGTTTAGCAATTCTATTTGCCTCTAACAGTAAACTAAACAAGGCGGAACAAGACTGACCGTCACAAACAGGAAGTAATTTCAAACGCTCACTTGCAACTTTACTCTGAGTTTTAGAGGTGACAGTAACTGGCAGATAACTAATAGAAGCCCCGGGGGGAGTAATTTGCTCACGAGCCCCATTTAACTCTAAAGGATCTGACTTGCATGGCTCGGAGTATTCCAGAGGGGGCTGGCTAATGTTTTGGTTAATATTAATATTATCAGAGTGGCTGGACTTACTGATACTTTCTGACAGCAGGGACCGCAACACAACAACAGTAGCCTCGGGGGGGGAATGATATGTTTCTCGCCTTAAGCTCCCGGTGAAGCTCCCCAGTTTTGAGCCCGTGGACATCCCCGGTGGGGTGGCCATTTCGGAGTATTTGTTCATGAAACAAAGGTCAAAACACAAATATTATATTGAACTCACGCTTGCGCGCACACTATAAGCAGAGTTGCGCAGCATTTGTGACCCTAGCTCTAAAATTAGAGGGGTCCAAATACACGAAAAGAAAATATAATCTAATGTTATTTAAAAAGGGTAAATAAACAAATAGGAGTGAGCAGTGTGAGTTACTGTTTTGACAATGCTGGGTACATAATACGTCCCCAGTGCACGCAACTCAATCCTAGATGCGGAAAAAACCACAGTCCCTCTTCAGACATTTATAAATATTATATAGACAGGTTAAAGTTGAAACAAAAAAACAGTGCATGGATAGTGTACTTTCCTAAACCTAGGGATAACATGGCTTAAATATAGTATTAAAAGATTGCAAGTCATAAATAGCAAGTTTATTAAATGTATGCCAAATTTTAACAACATGCATATATTTTGAAGAAATTTAAACTTGTTACGCATAGATACAATAATCATCAATGACCTTCGTTTACAATTCGTAAGAATCGCGAATCATTACATTAAGACCGTTCAAATGGATCGGGTAAATAACTATCTTCAATAATAACCAATAGCAAGGAAATCTCTAGATTATGCTCTATCATAGCTCAAAATTTCCACAGAATTATATATTACTCTTAAAACTCAAAGGTTTAATCACGGCGACAAAAAAAAACAATCCATGTATTTAATCAAATCTTAATTAGCCGTAAAGAGCCTAGGTTCTAAATTATAAAGCAGACCATCATATCGAATATGAGCCACTATAAACATCGATATTTCCAAAAAGAAAATATTTCATACACATTTAAATGTTTTCATTTAAATACCATAGAAAAATTACGCAAAACAAAGTTAATTCAAAGTCTATGAATACAAAGCATAATGCATAGCATTACTAAAATTTAAATATTACTATATAATATTATTAATGAACTCTCCCAAGTAAAACATTACCAAATTAATTGTGAAATATAATTCACAAATTATGTAGTTCAAAGTTAATTCAATGTCTATGAATACAAAGCATAGTGCATAGCATTACTAAAATTTAAATATTACTATATAATATTATTAATGAACTCTCCCAAGTAAATCATTACCAAATTAATTGTGAAATACAATTCATAAGTTAAGTAGTTCAAAGTTAACTCAATCTCCTAGAAAAATAATAATGATACTGGACTTTACTAATTTATAAAAAAAAAGGTTGAAAGAGAATTTTGAATAATTACAAATTTATCATTACAATGAAAGTGAATTTCTCCTTAAATTTTAAATAAATCCTTGAAGCCTCTGCTTAGTCTTACTACTTCCACGTCAAGTCCAAGAGTGCAGTCTTTTTTCATGGACGGTCTTTTATACGATGCACAAAACTCGTTGATCAGGTGAGGCGGAATCAAAAGGGTGGGGATCAAAGAGTTTAACACAAAGGGGGAGGGGGACATGCGGTACAACGAGAACGTCTATTTTATTCTCGAAACGACTGGGTGGTACTGGCTCCTTCTACACTGGCATCTCTTCTCTTCTCACGGTCGTTGGGTTGGCTTTGAGTATGGCGGCGGTCTCTAGCGGGCGAGGTTTGACTCTCGGCTCGGAGCTGGCAGTTGTTCGCGGGCTAATACTATGGCCAGATATGTTGTTATTAGTTCGTACATAGCCTGGATGGTGAGATTGGGTAAGTGTTGTTGTTGACTTGCCCATTTTTATTTGACTTGTAGCTAAAGTTGCTACAAATATTTCGCGACGCTCCCTTGTTTGCCTGACTACCAACTCTGACTGTCAGAAGCGACCCTCAGAGAAGGTAGTTGGCTTGTTAATACCTAAGAGTACCGATCTGTAGTCACAGGCCATAACCTCTTTTTGTGGAAGTGTTAATTGGTTGTGGGATGCAAATGGAGTTTGGGCAAGGATTTGTGAATTGAAGAGCGTGTTTTGTTGTGGAGTAACTATATCAGGCCCAAGTACACTGTGATGGTAGACACAAGTGCAGTCAGGCACGATGTGTAAGTTGATTAGCTGAAATAAAGCACAAAATTTATGTTAGACACTATGTGAGGGATGGATAAGTGATTGAGAATTTGTGAAAAACAATTACTGACGATTGTCAAGTTGGGTAGAGGATAAAAGTGATGGGGATTAGGACAGGCTAGTCGGGAATTTTTGAAGATGGGTAGGGACCTTCTTCTCCAGTCTTGGTTTTTTGTATTTCCTGGGTTCTCGTGGGTTATAATGCCCAAGGTTTCTGACTATTTCATTTTCCTCCAGAAGTAGGGTTTTACTGTAGAAACTTCTGCCCCGGTCTTCGTATAGCTCTCTGGATGTACGCATTGTTTGTTCTTGTTGTTTCACCAAGTATACATCTGAATATCCTGTTTTGAATCACTTGGAGCTGATTCAATACATTTGGTGCATCATAGCTCCACGCTTCGCAGGCGTAAAAGAGTAGCGGCAGTATTAGACTTCTATAGAGAAGAAGTTTTGTTGTGATGTTCAGCTGCTGGCTCTTGAAGAGTGAATAGTTTCTGACAAAGACTCCCATCGCCTTTTTCTTCGTGTACTCAACGTGGGGTTTCCAATATAGGCGGCAGTCTATTGTGACGCCAAGGTATCTTAGTTCGTTTAAGTAGGGGATGAATTCACCCAGAACCCTGAACTGGTCCTGTGTCTGAATCCTTCTTTTTGATATTCTGATGGCCGTGGATTTTGCCGGGTTAACTCTTATCCTATACCTCTCCAGCCAGTTGCCGAACTGATCCAGAAACCTTTGCATATGTTTAAAGGCATATTTGATGTTTCTGTGAGAAGTGAAGAAAAGAGTGTCGTCACAAATAGTCTAACCCTAACTTTTGGATTGGTAAGGATGTCAACGACATATATGCTGAATAAAAAGGTGATAGGGAAAATCCCTGTGGCACTCCCGCTCTGATGTTGTGACAGGCCGACCTCTTTCCCTCCACCTTCACTCTGAAGTAGCGAACGTGTAAGAAATTTTTACCGTGTGAATATATGTCTTAGGGAATTTGAAGGTGATCATCTTTCGAAGGAGTCCAGCGTGCCAGACCTTGTCAAAAGCCTTTTCCACGTCCATGAGGACAGCGAGTGTAGTCTCCTTTCTGTTGAAACTCTCCGTAGTCTCTTCGACAAGACTGGTGGTTGGGTGGACTATAGAGTGGCGGCTCCGGAATCCAAATTGGGTATCAGGGAGTATACGGCGTTTCTGGGCAAATTGTTTTAGTCTTTAGAGGATGATTTTTTCATACACCCTGACAAGGCTGCTAAGTAAGCTGATAGGTCTCCTGTTCTGTGGACATTTTGAGTCCTTGCCTGGCTTTGGTATGTATATCACGTCCACCACCTTCCAAACTTCTGGGAAGTAGCTGCTTTCTTAGTGCGGTGGGAAATATGGTAGTCAGGAGAATAATGATTGTACTAGGGGCATGGCACAGCATCTCGTTTGAAATTCTATCCACTTCCGGTGCTTCTTTCTTCTTCAGCTTCCTGATGACCTGTTCCACTTCCAGTCTGAACACAGGGGGTGGTGGCTCCTCAAAGGAATCGTCAAGGAATAGATTTACATCTTCTTTAACCACTGTTGAGAAGTTCTCGTTCTGGGGCTCACTGTTTGGCTTAAATTGATCTCTAAAGACTCCGCAATAGCTTCGGCTTTGTCCGTGGCTATGTAGGTCATCCCCTGTCGTCATTGGTTGGCCGGAGTTCTAGTTCTCTGAGTGCACCCTTTTAGTTGTTTAGTGATCTTCCAGGCACTGTCCCTCCCATTGACTGTTTCTGAGATGAACTCGTTCAAATGGATCATTTAAAGCTGTTTTGCTCTATGGTGAACTAGGGCCCTTAGTTGGTTGTATACTTCCTGATGCCTCGGAGAGCGAGATGTTTGCCAATCATTTCTTGCTTCCCTCTTCTGTGCTATCAGTAAGTTGAGGTCTGGGTGCTCCCTCTTAAGTTTGATTATCGGGGCTTCGTAGGTAGTTGATGTCCTATGGACCTCAAGGAGCGTTAACGTCAGGAGGGCGAGTGAGTGGTCCACCTCTTCGGTTGATTCTACCTTCCACTCTTGCGGTATATCCCTTTCCATGGTGGCCTGGTATTTAGGCCAATCAATGTTTGGAATATTTATTCTAAGGAAGTAGTTCCGGGGGTTGGTGTTTATTAAGAGCCTACAGAAAACCGGGATGTGGTCGGAGTCCAGTTCATTCAAGGTATATATTTCTTCAGGGTGTTGGGTGAAGTCTGTAAGTATGACATCTAGTACATCTGGAAGATTTATGTAGTTGGAGAGGTAGAACGTTGGTTCTTCCGGTGCCAAAACTACGTAGTTGTTCAAGGTCGCATGTTATGACAGGGTACGGCAAGCTTGGTTGGATATGCGGCTGTTTCAATGAGTATGTTTGCAGTTCAGGTCTCCCGTGGCAAAGAAATTTTTCCTTGCTGTTAGAGTGTTTAGGTCTTGGGCTGTGAACGGGACCGAAGGGCTCCTATACATGGCACTAAACATTATCTCCCTTCGTGGTATGGGAACTATCACTGAGGTTGTTTCAATGTTCCCCGTACCCGGTATGACTGTGTGGTAGTGATTGAGGTTTTTCTTAACTAATACTGCCATTTCCCCACCCCATCCGGTAGGCCTGTCAGTCATGTAAGTGTCGTACCCGTAGAAACTCAAATGTTTAGTTGATGCTAAGTGTGTCTCACAAATGAGAGCTATTTCTACTCCGTATGTCTGCAATAACTGTTTCAGTTCATGGGCTTGTTGAAGGACTCAATTTGCGTTCCAGAACATTACGTTCAGGGAGTCATCTGGGTGATGTGTTTGGCTAATTACCATCACAGTAGAATTCGGTGACGGCTTCTAGTAAAATTAGGGCCTTTATTGTTTTGTCTGGGGCGTTTTTCAGCCTGCTCATGAAGTTTTTGAGATGTGCAAGGAGGTCAGAGAGATTAATGTCTTTGAATATTTGAAATAAGTCTCTTAGGTCGGAGGCCTCATTTGTATTGTAATAGTTCTCGCTGGGTTTTTGGGGAAGGCTTACAACGGCCGCTGCATATGTTATACGCTTGGCCTCGGGAGCATGCATTACCGGGTGTGTGGTGTTTCTACTAAGTCACTGTGTGACCTGACTGGTTGGAGCAGTTTGATTCGTTTGCTTATGTACCCCTTGGGTATATTTGTCTAATTGTTTATTTTATTTTTCTATTTCCCTGACCAGCATGGGGCAGTTTCTGTAGTTGCCACATGCTCTCCCTTGCAGTTTACGCAGCGCGCTAGCATGGTTCTGTCTTTCTTGGTTCATTCTGTAGTCAAATGCTCCCGAGACATTTGACGCACCGAGAGGTTTGAGAACAATAGTTCTTGGAGTGGCCAAAGCATTGGCATCGGTGAAGTACGGTGCTCGTCGATTTTTTGTACTCTTCCACCTTCACAATGGTGTGATTTATGGCCCTGACTTCATAGATGTTTGCGACGGACTTTTTTTTTTCAGCGTGCGAACAAAGATAGGTAGTGGCCTAGGTGTCTATTTTTGTTGGGTAGATTTAGAAAATAGTTGTCTCACGTTTATGGACTTAAAACCCATTTCAGTGAGCTTCAAATTTATGGAATCACATGGCATGGTAAAGTGTAGGCTCTTTATCACTACTTTAAATGGTTATCTTTCTGCAACATGTATGTATAGTGTTCAAGGGAAGCTTCCTTTAAAAGCTTTAAAAGTGTGGATTAGTTTCTTAGAGAGCTAGTGATTATTTTGATCCCCTGTGCAATGCAGTAGAGTTTGTAGTCATCTTTAAGATTCTGCTTTAGGAGTTTGACTATATTGTTATATTCCACCACATTCGGAATCACTATTGGTGGTGTTTTTACCTTTTTGGTTGAAGTCTCCTTACACTGGGTGTCATCTGCCGACACCATAGCGGCAACCTCTTGGTCATTGGCGACCTGTCCACTATCTAGTGTGGTGAATTGATTTGTTACCTTAATTGCCTTTGGGACTGGAACATAAACTCCCGGTTTGGCCCTGTGTTTCCGTTTTAAAGTTGAGTCAGGTTCAAAGCTTAAAACATATGGGTGCTGGTTACCTTTTGTAATACGTGATTAACCATGTTGCTGTAAATCCGTGGTACCTTTTCCTGTGAAAGGCGTGTCCATGTTCTCATCCTAGGACTCCTAGGACATGCTGTCCTCTTCTTCCACCTCCGTGATGTCAACGTCGGATCCGATAGACATTTTAAAACTTTTAAGGGTTTAACTGTACACTTCCACATGGTTTGGGTTCGGCTGGTTGGCCGACCATTAACTGACCATTCTCGACAACACTAATAATTGTTCGTTGAAACGGCACCAGTAATATAGAACTATTGGCTTTGAAAGGGGCCGAAAGATTTTACGTCAATTCTAAATGTTTTAATTTAACGGTTTCAAAGCACAGACCGGTACAAAAACGCTATTAATCCATGGAAAAAGCCATTCAACTTCAGCCATAAAAAGGCTTCGGAAGAACTTTTATCGTCGGTTAAAAAACTACATGCACACACAAACACTTGGGACAACGTCTGTAGAGCAACTCTTAAATATTTCGTGGCTCCATTATTTGACTTGAGCAACTCGCTCTGAATGTCAGAATCAACTTTCAGAGGAGGTAGGCGGCTTGTTTATGCCTAAAGTACCAATCTGTAGTCACAGATCATAACCTCTATTTCTAATAGTGTAGATTGGTTGTGAAGGGAAAATGGAGTTGGAGGGTGAAGGTTTGTATGATGGGAGCGACAGTGTTTGTGTGGAGTTGTTAATTCGAGCCATCGTACACTGTGATTGAAACACAAGCGTAGTTAGGCCTGAAGTGAGTTGGTGTAGTGTGTAAGTAAGATCTAGACGAGCTGAAAGAAAATACATAAAATTATATTAGTCACTAAGCGAACATGTCTTTGATGAAAGTAAAGGTGTGAATAAAAATGATTCTAACTTATGGGTAAGTGTAGGGATGAGGACCCAAGGATTTTGCAATGCTGAGGAACAGGAGTGGTTAGTAGGAAAGGGTTGATTGGGATGGTGAGCAGGTGTTTTGCTCATTCGAGCCGGGGCTTCTTGTATTCCCTTAACTCTTGGAGGTCGTACTAGCCAAGTCTTCTAACTATGGCGTTGTCTTCTACCTCGTGGGCTTGTTTGTAGAATTTGCCGCCACGCTGCCGGAAGATTTCTTGTAGAGTCGCACTACCAGTGGTAGCGTGTGTGTACGTATTGTTAGTTTGGGTGTTCACACCTAAGATATCCCTAAGTACCTTGTTTTGCACTACTTGAAGAGTATCTAGCACTAAATCGGAAGCATACACCCACGCTTCACATCCGTATACCAGAATAGGTTGTACTAAGCTTTTGTACAGCAGCAGCTTGATGTTGTTTTCCAGCACTGGGCTCTTGAACAGGCCGTAATTTGCAATGAAGGCCCCCATTGCCATTTTCCTTGAGTAGACTACATGCTCCTTCCATGTGAGTCTGGAATCTAACATCACCCCGAGGTATTTCATTGACTTCTTGTAGGGGATAGCCTCCTCCAACACTAGAAACTAGGCTGGGGCTTGGGGTCTCCTCCTCGAAATTATCATGGCTGTCGATTTCTCTGCGTTGACCTTTATCCTCCATTTTCCAGCCAATTGCTAAACTAGTCCAGGTACCGCTGCAGGCTAAGATGAGCGTACTTCACGTTCCTGTTGGCAATGTAGAACAGAGTAACATCTGCAAAGTGCCGAGTCTTGATCATCGGGTCTATGAGGATGTCAGCAACATACACAGTGTATAGGAACGGTGAGAGTGCCGACCTCTGTGGCACCCCCGCCCTGATACTATGAAAAGGCGACCTTTTACCATCCATCTTGACTTGAAAGTGTCGTCAAGTTAGGAAGCTCTTGATTAGATGTACATAAGCCCTTGGGAAATTGGCCTGGATCAATTTTTAAATAAGGCCGGCGTGCCAGACCTTATCAAACGCCTTCTCTACATCCATGAGTACAGCTAGCGTGATTTCCCCTTGATTAAAGCTCTATGTTGTGTCCTCCACTAGGCTCAGGACTGGGTGTACCGTTGAATAATGGTTCCGAAATCCGAATTGGATGTCGGGGATAATTCGATGCTCTCTGCCGAAGGTTTTCAAGCGCTGCAGAATGATTTTTTCAAATAGTTTTCCTACGCTGCTAAGCAGACTGATGGGCCGCCTGTTCTGCGGGAATTTGCAGTCCTTGCCTGATTTGGGCAATTAAACGATGTCGGCAACCTTCCACGCCTTCGGGAAGTAACCTGCCAGTAATGCCGCTGAAAACATTCTTGTTAAGAGCTGGATTACACATTCCGGAACGTGTCGCAACATCTCGTTCGAGACTTGTCACTTTCCGTAGCTTCAGCTTTTCCACCTGGTGGGTGACTTCATTTCTGGTGATAGGGGCGGTAGCTCTATAACAGGATCTTACAGATATACCCTAACCGCTCTATATACTATCCTGGTAGACTCTTCATCCTGGGGCTCTGAGTTTGCCTTGAACTGTTCTTCAAAAGATTCCGCAATGGCCTCTGCCTTGGCCTCGCTCCGGAATTTCAACCCACTTCTTCCGTGGATGACCGTGGTCCCTGCCTTTCCTTTCGTACCTTTGACCTGTCTCGTCACCTTCCACACGTTGGCATCCCGAGCCAAAATGTTCGCTACATACTCATTCCAGTTGGTGATATTCAGAGCTTTAGCCTTTCTACGTACAAGGGCTCTTAGCCTACTGTACTCTGCACAATGCCTCGGATCTCGGTGCTGCTGCCATTCCCTGTGTGCTTCCCTCTTCAGAGCTATCAAGTAACTCAGCTCCGGGTCGTCCCTCTTCAAAAAAACCGGCGGCGTCTCGAATACAGTTGTCTCTCGATATGCCTCGAGTAATGTGGCTGTCAGAAGAGTGATGGAACTGTCCACTTCTTACCTCCATGTTCAACGATACTGCGTCCGTCAATACCCACCGATACTAGTCCCAGTCACTCCTGGGGATCTTCCTCCTAAGGTACGATAATCTTGGGTTTGTCTTCAGGGCTATCCTTCCAAAGTCCGGGAGGTGGTCGGAGTCAAGTTCGTTTAAGGATTCGAGTTCTTCCAGAAGCGTATCAAGATCCATCAGTACAACATCTAGAACATCGGGAAGATTCTTGTAGTTGAATGGGTAGAACTTCGGTTCGTTAGTCTCTAGGACTGTGTAGCTCTTGATTGCTGCCTGGCCAGCCAGTGTCCGACCTGCCTGATTGGACACGCGACTGTTCCGACTCGTATGTTTACAGTTAAGATCTCCTTTTTTGATGTGAGCCTGTCTAGGTCATCGATGATGAATGGGACCGCAGGGCTTCTGTAGACAGCGGTAAACACTATATGTTTCCGCCCTGTGGGAATAGCTATCGAAGGGGATTCAATATAGTCCATAGCCGGTAAAGTCGTTTGATAGTGTACAAGGTTACTGCGAACCAACATGGCCATGCCCCCTCCCCAGCCAGCTGCTCTATCATTTCGATACAACTCGTATCCGTAGAACCACATCTTCTTCTGTTCCGATAATTGGGTCTCACAGATCAGTGCTACGTCGACTCCATACGTCCTCAGTAGTTGTCGAAACATGTGATCTTGTTGGTCTAAGCCATTAGTATTCCATAACAGTATGTTCAATGACTCTTCTACACCTTTTCCCTGATCAGTTGCCATCGCAGAAGAATTCAGTTGCAGCTTCCAGAAGAAGCATCACTTTTGTTGTCTTGTAAGGAGCATTCTGCAACCGTACGAGGTACTTCCTAAGGCGTTGCATTAAGCCCACCACGTTGATTTTCTTGAGAATTTGCATAAGGTCCTTCAAGTCCGAGGATTCTTCCGAGGAACGGTCTTCTTGTTGGTCCTTCTTGGCAAGCTTCTTGACGACCTCATTGTAAGATGGTTGATTCAATCCCATATTTCCTGCCGATGTTGGTTGGCTAGCAGAAGATTGCTGGCCAGTTGAAGGTTTTCGATTCCCAGGTACGTGGGAAGAAGGGCTAGCCACTTTACTTTCCCCCTCTTTTTTCTTTTCTGACACCTGGTTTTTCTTCTCCAGCTCTCGTAGATAAATAGGTCAGTTGCGGTAATTTGCTGCGTGTTGTCCCTTAAAGTTCACGCATTGTGCTGGAGTTATTTTCTCTTTTTTCTGGCACTCTACCGTCAGGTGCTCTCCTAGACACTTTACGCAGCGTGGTTTTTGGGCGCAGTAGTTCTCAGAGTGTCCAAAATGTTGGCAACGATGGAACTGTAGATTTGTATTATGTGAAGCACGATACTTCTCAATCTTGACTACAGTATGATTGATTACCGGTACCTTAAAGACCTCCCCCACCCCTTCTGTCCTCGCCAAGGTGCATACAAATATCGGTAGGGGTCTTGGTGTCACTGAATGTGGAGATGATTTCGAGTATAACTGTCTCACATCGGTTGGCGTGAATCCCCTGTCCTCCAGTTCCACCTTTATGTCTGAGCAGGACATACTTGTGTGAAGGCCCTTGATGACAGCCTTGAAGGGCTTGTCCTTGGGAAGTACATACGTAAAGTGTCCTAACATGTTTTGTTTGAGTGGCTTTAACAGGGAGAAGTGATCCCTGAAGGAGGTCGTGACCACCTTAATCCCCTGTGAAATACAGTACACCTTTTAATCGTCTTGCAAGCCGCTGTTTAGGAGCTTTATAGCATTGTTGTATTGTGTCACGTTAGTTACGACCATCGGAGTGGTCTTTATACTTCATGGGGTGGAACTGTCCTCCATGCCTCCACTTGATTGCCCCGTTTGACTGGTCGCTGTTTCATCCTGTAGGCTAGACAAGCTAGCAAACTTATTATTCACTTTTATAGCCTTATACTGCAGAACTTCCAGTCCCGGCCTAGTCCTGAGCTTCCACTTGAGTCCAGAGACTGGCTCAAAGGTTTTATCGATTTCTATTGGTAGTTTTGGATTAGTGTTGGATGGACCCCCTTCCTGGCCATGTTCCTCCATGTAATCATCGTCCGTTCTTTCAACGTCTACATCTAAGTCGGAGGCCATTCCCTCCTCTTGACGCGTCCTTTGTGGTATACCACACTACCCGACTTTAGTCGGCACAGAATATATCACAAAATAAATAAAATAAACTCGTTGACGACGACTACAACTCGCATTGTTGTTGTCGATAAACGCACTGAATTGCACTGACTGCCGACTGGCACTGAACTGACTGAACACTGCACTGTCTGCACTGACTGGTAAATATTTTGCTCAGACAAGGCCTGCTTATATCCATAAAGTGTCCATAGCCCTAGCCAATTAAATCACAGTGATGTACAGCATAGAATACGACATACACTAATGTACCCTGAAGTGAGGTACGAGAGCAAATTATAGTACGTAACGACCAATTAGTAATAACATACTATTTTCAGAATTAATTAATAACGGGTTGTCGCTTTTCACGAATGTTCTGAAACAAAAGAAAAAAGACTATTATTAATGGGTGAAAAATTTAAATTGGCAAACCGAGTGAGGGTTTTAAGAGTTATGTTTGGAGACACTACTATATAGGGGTCTGGGTGAGAGCCTCCCACTGACCACTGGTTTACACTTTTCGCTTATCCAAGCAGAGCTTTGGGACGTCGGTGGTACCCTCCAGGGTCGATGACGTAGTTACCAGGCCCCTGGACTTGAGAATTGGTGGCACCGGAAAGCTTTTCGTAGAAGGACTGCAACAGATTCCGGAAATGGTCCTTGATGGTAGGCATATCCAGGTCGCGATGCAGATTCACTTTGCGAACGTACCAAGGAGCGTCCACAATGATCCTCAGACACGTGCTCTGGAATGAATGCATCCTCCTCATATGCGTGTCCACTAGGTGGTGCCAAATGGCGCTTAATCGAAAATTAGCCTGATTAGCTGAATGTACACTGTCAGACCGTTCCTCGTAGACAGGGTAATACGCATGTTAAGCAGTGGGCCTAGGATTACCAGCCTTTGCCTCACCGTAGTATTTCAGTAACGTGGATTTTCCAGGTTGGTTTTGTGTCCAACGTAGGTCTCTGGTTCTTAGAACTGTTTGCCCATCTAATCTGTTTTCCAAACAGCTGGAGGGGGGCTGGCATATAGTACTTTCTCTTCCGTGTGAAGGGCACTGCTGTGCTCCTCTCCACGTTCATACTCATCCTCCAGATGGTAATCCACCCCATCAACTGCGTCAGGTGCTCCTGGAGTCACCTCTCCACCAGCTGCCCTTGCCACGACCCCACTTCTAGAGACGTATCGTCCACGTAGAGTGCCAACTTTGTGTTTGGGGATTTTGGAATGTCGTTCACATACATACTAAATAGCACTGGGCTCACGAGGGAACCATGCAGTACTCCAGCCTGGATGCCTCTTACTTCGGAAGTGGTGTTTCCAAAGGTAGTGGAGAAGGTACGGTGGTATAAATAAGATTATACAATCTTAACTAGTTGGAAGGGTAGGTTTAAGAAAAACAGTTAGAAAAGGAGACCTTCGTGCCAAACACGGTCGAAGGCGTTTGCCACGTAGAGAAAGACAGCACCAGTTAACCTGTTGATGTTGAATTTCCTCGTGACCTGCTCCAAGAGTAGGAAAAGTTGGTGAGACGTGGTGTGTCTGGCCCAAACGCGGAACTGCTTGTCCACCAAAATGCCCGCGTCGCGGTCTTTTCGGGTCAGTCTCTTAGTAGAAGTCTCTCGAACACCTTGCCCAAACAGTCGAGCAAGCTGATAGGTCGGTAAGACGAAATTAGGGCCGGGTCCTTATCCTTTTTATGAAAGCAGAGGACGTTGGCGTGCTACTATAGCTTGGGGAAGTGTCTCGGAACCAGGACGGTGTTGAATAACTCCACGAGGAAGTTAATCACTTCCAAGGGCAACTTTCATAGAACTGCGTTACTTATATCGTCCGGTCCAGGGGCCTTGTTTAATCTTAGAGTGGCTAACGCCAATGTCATTTCTGTCACCTCCGTGTGTTCAGGTTCATCCAAGGGTCTGTACGAGACCACACCGATGACCTGAGCCATGTGCGCAATGTGCGCGGGATCTTACGGGTCATCAGTCGGTATGAATTGCACTTCTAAGTGCTCAGAGAGAGCAGCATCCTTCTCCTAGTCAGAGTTGGCCACCCAGTTTCGTCTTACAATAGGCTGCCTTGGTGCGGGGACCCACGTCAAGCTCCTCATCATGTGCCACAGGGACTTGTCCTGTATGCATAGGCTCTCAATCTTGTTCTCCTAGACACATTTCCGGTATTTTTTGATCATATCATGAACCGCATGGACTTCGCGGCTCCAGTTGGCCTCGTCTACCGGGTACCTCAAGATTTGCCAAGTCTTCCTCAGCCAATTTTTCTTCCGGACATACCTGAGGATAGAATCGATCAAAGAAGCCTGTGGCGCCCTCTTAGGGTGGTGCCTTGAAATTGAAACTTCGAGTGACCCCTTGACAGAGAAAGTTATGAACTCCGCACCACGATCGATTTATGTTGCTGTTCGAAAGGTAGGGGTGGGTCCCAACCTCTTTCTCAACACATTCGTAATTCTGTCCCAGTCATTGCGCTTAAGGTCGGGTTTTTGGGGGGGGGGGCGGGGGGGTCTATGAAGGACACTGCGCGTCCCAGGTTCACAAGAACGAGATTGTGATCTGAGTCTAGCCCTGCTAGATACATCAGCACTAATCGCCCTCTGATCTCTCTGGAGACAACGAAGTCGAGGATGTCCGGGAAACCAAGGGGATTGTGAGGGAAGTGGATGAGGGTGGGAGGATCGGAATCTACCAAGCCGTGTAGATCTAAGACAGTGGGATATATAAATTCATAGAGTTCATATAGGTTTTTCGGTCTTGAATACGTTTCTCTCTCCACTCAGCGTTTAGGAATTGGTAGATAGGTGGTTTCTAGCCAAACAATTGTCGCGTCACTAGCGGAGACCAGGCGAATCTTTCTCACTCGACATGTCCATGAGTTTGGGCGATAATGCAGTCTCTGATACATAGGCCGGTCGGCTTTAAGTCGACATGAAGAACACGCCAGCTTACAGTCGAAATGGTGTTGTTTCATCCTTGTGGCGTTCACAACGCAACAAGATCGACACTGATTGACCAGGCGTTTGAGCTGTACGCATATATTCTTCTGTTAAATTGATAATCCACAGGCATTTTATTGGATTCAACCTAGTTATATCAGGGTCAAAGACAGTTAAGGTCTTTGATAAGTACTAAACAAGATATATGAGACCTAACTAGTGTTTGAGTAAATACTGTTAAATCAACAAAACACATGAGACCTAACTAATATTTCGTTAGTAAATACTTTATACTATACACACGAAACTATACCACACAAGTATTTATTTAGTAAATACTGTATGCTCAACAAGCCACATGTCACTGCACAAGTGATTCATTAGTATATACTGTATACTCTACAAGCCACATAATACCACTCAAGTGATCCATTAGAAAATACTGTATACTCTACAATCCTCATGATACCACTCAAGTGATTCATTAGTAAATACTGTATACTCTATAAGCCACATGATACCACTCAAGTGATCCATTAGTATATACGGTATACTCTACAAGCCACATGAAACCCTACAAGTGATCCATTAGTATATACTGTATACTCTACAAGCCACATGATACCACACAAGTGATCCATTAGAATATACTGTATAATCTACAAGCCACATGATACCACACAAGTGATCCATTGGTATATATGGTATACTCTACAAGTCATATGGTATCACACAAGTGATCTATTGGTATATATGGTATACTCTACAAGCCACATGGTATCACACAAGTGATTCATTGGTATATATGGTATACTCTACAAGCCACATGGTATCACACAAGTGATCCATTGGTATATATGGTATAACCTACAAGCCACATGATACCACACAAGTGATCCATTAATATATACTGTATACTCTACAAGCCACATGATACCATATAAGTGATCCATCAGAATATACTGTATAATCTACAAGCCACATGATACCACACAAGTGGTCCATTAGTATGTCGTCAACCCGCTTGGATTATGTGTGGGCATAGTTCTCACGTACCCTCTGGATCCGGATGCAGTGTCTAGAAGAGCTCGGATAGTTTATTATGACCCCAGGGGCTTGTTTCGTGGGAACGAACCGGATAGGAAGGGTGGTCCGGCGAGTTACCGCGGTGAACCGGATAGGAATGATGGTTCGGCGAGTTACCGCGGTGAACCGGATAGGAAGGGTGGTTTGGCGAGTGACCGCGGGGAACAGGATAGGAAGGGTGGTTCGGCGAGTCACCGCGGTGGACCGGATAGGAATGATGGTTCGGCGAGTTACCGCGGTGAACTGGATAGGAAGGTTGGTTATGGTTGGCGGCTGAATGACGAAGAAACACACACAAACTGTTGACGATGATTTATTAGTCTAAAGGTCGAGACTAAGCGTGGAGCTCTGCTTCCGTTGACTGATGCCAGCAAGCGGTCTTTCAGCTCCTTTTTATCCCCCCCAGATAGGTCGTTGGGGAGCGCTCGGCTTGCCACCTAGCGGCCATGAAGTAAGTGAGGGGAATGTTGGCTAGCGATATTGAACATAGAAGGGGGGAGGGAGAGGGGTAGAGCATGACTGGCCGCTTTGTGAATGAAAGAGCGTTACATTGAGAAATAAGGAGTAGAGGGGTGGTAACAAGTATATACTGTATACTCTACAAGCCACATGATACCACATAAGTGATCCATCAGAATATACTGTATAATCTACAAGCCACATGATACCACTCAAGTGATCCATTAGAATATACTGTACAATCTACAAGCCACATGATACCACCCAAGTGATCCATTAGTATATACTGTATACTCAACAAGCCACATGATACCACTCAAGTTATCCATTATCCTCATTATTTTATTAATCTGGTAAAATACCTTATTTCTTGGTAAACGGATATTTTTCTTTGTTAAAAAAATGAGCTTTTGTATTATAAGCATGACAAATTACTCTATCATGTATGTTTGCTTGTGATCGAGGAATGATTTAAAAAAAGTCCTCTTAGTATGATGTGTGAATAACAAATAATGGTCGTTTATTATTATATCTGCTATATTCAATGATGTATGACTAAATTTGGAAAAGTATGTTGCGTTCGAATGAAGTATAATTAAGTCTTGGGAAGTCTGGTCTGATAAAGTCTTGTTGGTGTATTTTTAAGTCTGTTGAAGTCTCTTGATGTATGTTGAGGTACTATAAAGTATTGTTAAAGTATTAATTAAGTCTTTATGAAGTCTCCATGAAGTATCTTTGAAGTTTTGTTTAATTATTTTGAAATCTGTTAAAGTTTGTTGAAGTCTTGTTGGAGTATTTTGAAAAATGTTGAGGTCAGCTTAAGGTCTGTTGAAGTATTTTGAAGTCCGTTAAAGTCTGTTGATGTATGTTGATATCGGTTGAAGCATATTTATCTATATTTATGTCTACGAGTCTGTTTGAGTGATGTTGAAATCTGTTTAAGCCTGGTAATATGTTGATTTATATTCTGAAAATTGAAAAATGACACCTGGACACGGGAATCGAACCCGGGACCGTTGGTTCAGTACGCCAATGCTCTAACCACTGAGCTATCCAGTATTAGTCCCGTGTCCATGGTCATTCTTCACTCATATTTTAATGCAGTCTCTATAATGGACGTATGGAACTCTTCGGCTACAAATGTGTGATTTTATTAATATCACGAGCTATCAGATAACACAGCCAGCCACCTTCTATACCTCTGCCTTAAGATATGAGTGAAGAATGACCCTGGGCACGGGACGATTCCTGGATAGATTAGTGGTAAGAGCATTGGCGTACTAAGTCAAAGGTCCCGGATTAGATTCCTGTGTCCAGGTGTCATTTTTCAACTTTCAGAATATGATATCTTGATGGAGTAATCCTCACTAAAAAGCATAAATAATAGCTTTGTCTATTTGATCCTTATGTAGATTTATGTCGACGTCTGTTGGCAAACGATGAATGTTGAAGTAGGTACAAATTTGAGTGACTATCCTAAAATACATAGAATATTAAATTTCATGTCTGAATCTTATTTACCATTGGTTTTACGTATTTACTGTAAATTAAACATTAACCTATGTAACATTGGTACCTAATATGTCAGATTAAACCTACATATTATGATTCATAAACTGTTATCCTAGTTCTAACGCTAAAATCCTAGTCTTATTAAAGAAGAAGTCACTGTGGGTGAGAAAAACCTATGCTATCATGAATATAAGGTTTGATAATTGAATACATATCAAGCCCGCGGTTCCCCTTTGTCGATGTGTATGAATGAAAATGCTAGGTTCACCAACTTTGGTAAGTTAGGTTAGGCTAGGTTAGGTTATGGTTAAGGCTGATTTATGCTTTACTAAGGTTAAGGCTATCTTGGGTTGAGTCGGTTTGGGGAAAGTTATGTTAGGCTAGGACTCAAAAAGTTCAAGACCAATAAAAGATGATCCTATGTTGTAACTATTATTAAATTTACTACTTGTATTGATACAATTTAAACTGATTGAATGTTTGTGGAGACATGGTATGATCAATTACCTCCGATTCAATGTAAGATGTTTCATGACTCTGATAAGTGTTAGATAATTAAATGTTTAGCTTGAAAGAAGGAGGGGAAGGTTAGAAAAGGAGGGAGAAATATCGAATGAGTACATATAAAAGGCTTGCAAGAGTATGTCTGTGCGTGTTTACCTCGTAAACATATGTGCTGTTTACAAAGCTATCAGTAGGGAGGAAGACATAGAGAGATTCCTTTCTCCAATGTGGAGGTGTGGTAGTGCCAGAAAGCATACATTGTTAGAGGTCGTATCTATAATTTATTTGAAGAATAAGAAGTGTAACTCTTAATACCATATTTGAGATTAGGGTACGTGAATGAGAATTTATCGTTATAGACCCAAGTGATAGGACGTTGGATATCCATCCACCCAATAAGATTGGTAGTGACTCCTCTAAGAGAGAAAGTTAAGATTATTACTATATATAAGGATAAGAAGGTCATGCATTTACATTAAAGGAGGAGATGTATGTAGTAATAGATACTACACCGAGGGAAACCACCAGTATTAGATTGAGCTGTCTAGCGTCAGGATGCCAGTGGGAGGAGGTTTATAGGGGAAGTCGGAGAGAGTTGATGTAGGTGGGGTGTGGGGTAGAGAGGGCAGTTTACCGCTATGAACACGGCGTTAGCAGTCCGTGATATTGCTCGTCTTACTCGTCGAGTAGGGTCCTGATCTAACTGGGAACGTCTGTTTGTGGGTAAGGGACCAGCTACGGAGGCCTTTATATGCTAGGGGGTGGACGTAATGTCTTGAAGGAGGGAGGAGAGGGGGATGGTTGAGATGTCTGAGTCGAAGAGGCTGGTAGAGCAGGGTGTTGTGTCGCGGGGTGTGCAAGCAGTAAGTTTAGGCTGAGGAGGGTGGTTGTGATGTCGGGAGGTCTTGAAGGTTGGGGTGAAATCTAGGAGAATTGCATCGCCATTCATAGGGAGAGATCCGTCATGGATTATTGTTGTTAAGGGGTTGAAATAAGAGTCAATAATAATAAAACTAAAAAAGATGGGTACCGGAGACAGGGAGATGCCCTGTGGAGATGGCGCGCCTGAGGGAGAATGGCACAGGGTGAGGCATAAATTATATAACCTTACAAGGCAATGAGTTCAAAAATAAAGTTAGTGGTATTAAAACGCTGATACTACTGAAACAATTGGTTTGACCGAGAGATAAAGTGAAAAAATTAATAAATTACATACCATTACAAGGAAACAGCGTAATATATGAGTGGTATTTACCACTATGAGGTCTGGACTTTAGGGCATCAGGTTTCCAGAGATTATTGGCTGTGAAGTATAAAGGTAGCCATATTGAATGTTGGCATTCATCTTGAATCCAACAGCTTGGATACGCCATTTTGAATACATTATCTCAAGCTGTATGATATAGGGATGATTATCTTGAATTTTAATGGTCCATTTAATGTTTCACATCACTCCATAAAGCTTTTGGTGGTCATCTCTAATGTACAGTCTGTTCAGAAATGTCTTAAAATGTCTAGATTGAATTTGTATTTATTAATATTTTGAATTGTAGGTTTTGGCAAACATTTTGAATTTTCATCTCGCTAAGACGTGTTACCAAAAGTTAACACTTCTCAAAACTAGTTTTATGGCAGCCATCTTGAATTTACAACCTGTTCAGTTCGATTTTTATCAAAATTAGCTTTAACGATTTTGATTCAATTTTATATATATATATATATATATATATACACATTGTTTGTCACCAATAACAAGATGGAAACTCTCATTTTCTCTTGTATATCACCTTTGAGGGTACCTTAAATGGGGTAAATTTTCCAGTTTTTATTATTTCTCCGCATTTATTTGAGATACAAATTATCTTATCTTTTTAAAGTTGTATCATTATTAAAAATAAAAGTATTTTGTTTGAAATATATTTGTATAAAACCAGTAATTTGTGAGCTATATGCAATAATATATACTTTTTAATGCAAGTATTTAAAAACGAATTTGATTCTTATGCTCTTTGGTGGACACACATGTTTATATTTTCTGAATTTTTATGTAACAGTGCTCCTAGTTCCTAGTGCCATAGAGTAAGTAACAGTGGATATTTTTCATTTATATTCTATGGTGTAATTTTTCTACAACAACTATTATTTCGTTTCATATTTCTTACAAGTTTTTAGTAAATGTCTGTTTTAAGATCAATCGGGGAAAAGTCTTTGCGGTGTTCCGTGACATTTATCTCAAAGATTTTCACTGGAGAGTGAGATACACCCTTTGGTTTGTAAAGATAAACAGTTCCGAGATACGAATTTTAGGAAAAAATAGCCATAGCCAATTTGGAATAAAGAATATATTTTCTCTCTTAGCCCCTAAGTAAACCATTCCTTATGTTATGATTGAATGGATGACTCCATAAACATCTCTGGAGACAAAATATTAAAATTCTGGATACTAATTTCTAGTTGGGTTGGTCAAATCGTTTCAGCTCCAGTCTCAGTAAGAGGCGACAGATGGCAATGGAAAAAAATAACTTTTAGGTTTCGGAAGATAATGAAACGTCAACATCCATACAAATAATCAAATTAGGTTATTTTTGCTATCATAATACGTTCTCTATCCGAGGGGCTCAAAGAAAGAAAAGCAAGTTTAGTACTTTGTTAAATCATGAACTCTAGTGATTTGTAAGTAACTATTCACCAATTTTACTATAGCTTGTTCGAACAGCGTAATATAATTTTTACCGACTTTAAAATTACAGCAAAGACTAATAATTAGACTTGTACAATAAAATAATATTTTCAATGATATTACATTTGAAATTTAGTTGTTTTGTATGATTTGTACTTTTTCAGAAATGGCTTTATTAGAGAACCCTTCCTTCAGAACGTGTCCGATAGTGTTTGAAGATCCTCCCTAACATGCGCTTCATGATAGCTCTAGAACCCTGTCCAAACCATGGTTTCTTCTAGCCCGACAATCTCAGTGGCCTTTTAATTAAATAATAAACGCTTTAGTGGCTGAACGGTCTAAGGCGTCACTCTAGACTGGCCTGCTGATGACGAGGAGATAGGGCTTTGAATTCCGATTGGATCTACTAAATGGTTTTCCACTCACCTTCCACGCAAATGCTAGTAGATCACCTATATAATACTTCCTCCCTCATCCCTACCCCATTATAGTAATTATCATATATAAGTTTTACGTATAACCTGACAGGTAGTAAGTCACAGTAATTGTAAAAATAATTCTGTATAGGAAGTTATTGATGGTAAACACTTATGTTTTAAATAAGGACTGAAAGTGTCTCATTTTAGTTGAAATGTTATCTCAGAATGAGACAATCTTATAATACTTCACGCAAAATTAAATATGGTACTGGTATTGTATTCTATACAATATATTGACTGCTATTCTTGAATATCGATTTAAATATAGAATATTTACTTATGTAACTGTGGCAAAACAAATACATGAGCTCGTATATCTTAGGCCTACAATATTTTGTGAAACCAAACCATGGTTTTTTAGAATATTTTGGTTATATTAATAATACAAATATTATTTTTGTTATTAATTTTATATCTATATGATCTAGTCAGTGTTATTTTCACCATGATAACAATATAACTTTTATATTTAAATAATTTTTCAAATATTATTCATAAAATAATCTAAATTAGTTAATATATTTTCTATAACTGGTTGGTTGGTTCCAAGCTAGAAGATTATGGTATATATTTGAAAGTATATAGCTAAAATAGATTTGGTATTGTAATATTGGTATCATTTCTACAATTTAGTATTTCCTCAATAAATTATACAATTCAGTGATAACATTTTAGTTTTTGTGTGTATTTCACTCAGGCATTTTGGTATTAGCATTAATATTATGACAAAAAATGATATTATTGTGGGACATTGACTTCTTTATTAATAATATAATTTTCTTATTTTATTATATCAGACTTAATCTAATTTTTATTTCTTAAAAATTCATAGTTGTCATTTATTGAACAATGATGGTCATGTTATATTATAATATAGATGTTTCTATCATAAAGATGTATCTGTTCCAACTAATCATTCTTGTGTACTAGCCACAAGCGTTTAAAAAAATACTTTTTATTTTAATAAGAGAAAACGTCAAAAATTACAATCAATTGAAATGTTCTGACAAAATATTTATTACATTTATGTAAAGTGGTCTATTGTCATAAAACATATTTTATCTATGTACAAATCTACCGTTTTATATTTGTTATCAAAACTACTTTGTATTTGCTTGATTATACGTGTGCACTTTTACTTATTAATGATTTGTTAAGCTTTTGATTTGTTGATATAAGATATAAAAAGACTGTGAAGAGGTATAAACATATCCTAGTAATAGTTTCTTACACAGAAATGTTAAGAAATATTAATATAATTGAAAATATAAACATAAGAACTATAACTGAATTGATCTCTTTTTTTTTAGTTATTGTTAGTATTATTAATTATTTTATATTGTTATATCCTCAATTCATATAGTGTAGCTATCTAGCTTGAATACGGTAAGCCTACGTAAAATTATTCCAAACTTCTTATCTTCATTTAGCGATAACAAAATTCCTCTGTAATTTTTACCGTGTGTCATAGGTACAACACATTTAGTCCTAACTTAGCTTTATACAAAGAAAATGTAACCTTTCATAATTATTGTATTCATCATAAAATACAGTTATATGTTTCTACTTGTCACACATATCAATGAATTAACTCTTCTTATAGCAAAAGATATGTCCTAAGAGGTCTTGGAAGCACAACTAAGAGTATACTTTATTATGTATGAAAAATGTATCTAAATTCTATGGAAAATAAATAGTGTTAACTAGAATTTAAAACCATTACTGCATTTTTTTATTAATTCCACCGTCTCCCGTGTGTTTGGCAGCGTCCCAGTCGAGCACAGTGAGCAGCGTCACTAGCGCCGGGGTGAGACGGACCGAGGAGCCACAAAGAACAATATTTAGTCGTCAAGGCTCAACCACACAGAATGGCGAAGACACTGAAGACACGATGAAAAATTTAAGGAAAACTTTCGCAGGAATTTTTGGTGATATGTAGATGTAGCTATTGTATTAGTTACGAGTTATACTTTTTTTCACAAAAAAAAAATACTTTTTAGATAGAGATTAAATACCATGAACCAATTAAAGGCCTTCTGTTTGAGGACGGCAGTTGTATGACTGTATTTTTTTGTATCGTTTCGTTTACTCTAACGTTGAAAATACATACAGCCTCCAAACATCCATGTTGAGGATTTAAAGAATGTTTGTAGGCTTGATCCAAACCAATAATTGATAATTCAGTAAGGCTGAAACAATGTAGATTTTATTCAAAAAAGTATAGTCAGCTTAAAATAATCTGTCTAACCACTTTTTATATTTAATATTGCGGAAAGTTTTGAATTTTTTTGTTCAATTTAATATTCAACTTTAATATGAGCTTAATTTGGATTTTGATGAAAGTTATAGTCATTAAGTAGTGCTACACAGTAAACCACAGTATTGATATTATGATCATTTGGTCAAAATGTTGAACAAGGACCGCCATATTTTTTAATCTTATTTTCTCACGTGACTTAAAAACCCGAATAAAATTTGGATATTTTAAATCTCATGTTATTTACGAGAGCACATTTAATCAATGTGGTCTCGATGAACATTTGATTAAAATGCATGATTTCAGAGCTTTCATGATTTATTTTAAATATTAGTTTAAAATTAGCCTTATAACTAAGCACTAGTGATAAATTAGGGCAGAGCAAGAATACGTGGGAGACTAAGAGTACGCCGTCGTTTATTTCAGGTGTTGGTAATACTGAGAGTAATTTGGCAGTTCAGTAGCCTAACAAGTCAGTTACCGGGTCCTATAAGGACTGAATTTAGTTTTTTTTTTGCATCGCTGATTACATTGGGTATAAAATTAAAAATAATTGTTGTCCCAAAAGTAAAAATAGGTGGATCTAATAGTATTTTTTATGCTGAATTTGAATCTATTTTTAGAATTTTTCTATCACGTAAGGATTTTGAGTAATACCCATGAAAATTTTACAGTACGTTTATCAAAATACAGATATAATAAAGGGCTTATCTCACCTAAAAGGTAGAGAGAAGTGTAGGATTTTCTGTTGTATTTTGCCTCTGTACATCCTTCTTAAGGGTCCAACAATAGTCCGCAAGCATGTTTGGACTCCACTTGCCCTGGTAACGTTTTTCCCTTCCGGAAATGTCTTGATGAAACCCTTCACAATGTTCGTCACAGACCACTCCAAGATTTTCTGGGAAGAATGCCAGGTGTACATCTAAGAAATGTATTTTCACAAACATGTTACATCACATAATCTTGTAAGAATTTAACAAATCATTCACTATTTCTTTGTAGTTGTATGCCTTATGTTTCCATAAAAATTTCCGCCAAATACTCATGAAAGAATCCCACAAAGTCTTTTCAACCTGGTTCAACTGACCATCGAGGTTCTCACCTTTAATCATTTCTCTTATTTGAGGTCCTACAAAGATCCCCTCTTTGCATCACTGATCTTTGGAAATTTTTGTGTTAAGCATGTAAATTCAAGCCCACTTCGATCCATTGCTTTAACAATGTTTTTAATAAGACCAAGCTTTATGTGGAGTGGAGGTAAGTATACTTTTTTCGGATCGGTAAGTGGTTTATTGACAACATTCTTATTCCTGGTGTTAGTGATGTACGCTCTGGTCACTTTTTCTGGGTCTAGTGATTTTTCCGGTCTCTGCTGTCCCACTCACAGAGAAAACAGCTGAACTTCATGAAACCAAGTTGTAGTCCAAGCCAAAGAGCAATGACTTTCAAGTCACCACAGAGATTCCATTTATATTCATCATACTTCATTTTGTACAGAAGGAGTTTTATGCTCACATATGTTTCTTTCATATCAGCAGTATTTTCTATTCGCACTTATGGAAACTTATTTTCATTGTGGAGAAGCACAGCTTTCAAGCTAGCTTTAGAAGAATCAATAAATAAACGCCACTCCTCTGTTTTGTGCTCGTGACCAAGTGCTTCCCTAACAGAATAAACACCATTACAAAAAACAAGACGATCTTCAAGGGAAAATAAATCATTAAAGTAACTATGCCTATCTCTAAAAACACATACTTTTGTTTCTTTGTGGATGAGATTCCAGCCCTTCAATATAGATCCTAAAAGTTCTGCTTGCCTTTTAGATAGATTTTAATCTCGGACAAAGTTATTGGAATCTCTTTGAGTAAGTAAACGTTGCTCAGAATATGAACAAGAAGCTTCAAATTTGGGATCAAGCCTTACATCATCATCATCATCATTACCATTTTCTACACTCACCTCTTCTTCTTGTCCATCATCATTTAGTATGACATTTTCTTGAGATTTTGGCACAGGCAATTATTCACTATGAGGCAGAAGCCTCATGACAGATGATGGATCAGAGTATGTCACGATGTGTTTTGACTTAGAATTGATGGCTGAAATGTTTGTGAGACAAAAGTAACAATCTGTAGCGTGATCTTTTGGTTCCCACCAAATCATTATAACACCAAAATGCATGTGCCAAGAACCCTTTGACCAACTCATGAGGAGTCTGACACATTTGACACAACAAAAATGAGGGGACCAATTGTTATCTTAATCACCAATATTTCAACCAAAATAAAGCTCATAGCACTTCTTAATTAGTGGAGTAAAACTACGTTCGCTATTTTTAAATGTTACCTCACCACAAATGTAGCAAAAAGAGTCCGGATGGTTAACACAGTTTCTATGCATTGTACTACTTGGTGTTCTAAACACTATAAAATATATACTAAGCTACATAAACACTATACAAATATATACACTGAATTGAATTAATAACAACTTAAGACAGAGAAGCACACAGCATTAGATGTTCACAGAACGAACTCTGACCACCAACCTGCCAGGAGTGCTGTCTGAGACAGTAATCAAGCGAACATCTGATTCATCATATTCAAATATGTCCTATGTCACATTGCTTATTAGCAAGGCCTTGAACAGCATAAGATTGAAAAGAAGAGAGGTTTGAAGGTTTTTTCACAAAGCAGGGAGTCAGTTATACCAACTTAACTGCGATTGCTAGCTACTTCACCCACTTCACTGGAGAGGGAGTTTACTTACACACTGTATAATTGTAAAGAAGGCGTAACTTTAAAACTATGTGTGATAGAACAATTCTGCACCAGTTTTGAAATCAGTGGGAAAAAATATGTATATATCACCCTTAAGCTGCTTTGGGACAACATCTTTGTTGACCAGTGTTATTTAGGTAATAACTACTTTTTAATCATTTTACTATGATTTTTTAATTCTTAATATAAGGCTGTGAGTTTTTGTGATTAGATTGAAATAAATTTTTCTTTTATAGTTATTGCAATGTAATGTTAGTCTAGTAGACTATCTCATAGGAGCAGTTATCAAGTGATATAGGCGCTGCTATTTAGTATGGTTTTTGCTGAGCAATCTATAGACCGTGCAAGAATACATACACAATTTAAAGATTCTCTTTGCCGCTTTCTAAATGATTTTTGACCATCAGTTTTTTATTTATTTTAGTAAAAAACATAAATACAGAATTAGAAGTGGATGCAGTTAAAGAAATATATTTTTATCCCAAAATATCTGTTCTTCACCCTTTACCAAAATGGTGTAGACTGGTTGAAATGCAATGAGCCTAACCGCATATGTTGTCTAAAAGTACATATTTCACCAATCTATTATAAATAATTATAACTATAAAGTAAATCAATTTCCACTCGCTATTATAACTTGCTATTATATTATAACTCTTTAATGAGTGGTCTTTCATTTATTATGGTTATTTTTTTTCAATAATTGAATTAGAAAATACCTATAGGTAGGGCCTGAAAATTTTTTGGCTGGCTCATCAGTCAGTCAAAAATGTTATCAGTCCATATGCTCAGTCTATTAACATGCAATTTATGTTAACAAATTTAAACTAAGGACTCATTCACTTTTATCTCTACATAACTCTGCGTAACAACCCAAAATATATTGTAGTACTTATACAATATTGACATATTTATTCTTGTTAAAATAAATACAATGCTGTAGGGCATGGCTTTTTGCGTTCAAGAACATGCCTGGTAGTTTTAACACTGAAGTACAATTCATCGATGGCCTTAGTAGGTTTAAATTCTGGTATTAAAGGTTCATTTAGATTCAGCATAGTAAGGCCATCTAACCTTTCAGTATCTAAACATGATCTGAATATGTTTGATCAGATTCATCTGGCTCAAACCCCTTTCACAGCATGCTGTATAAACTGGTAGAACGGAGACAATTTTAAGGAGATTTTGAAGAACAGAAAACCTATCACCATGGGACATTAGATCCTAGTAGATCTATTGATGACAGACCTTTGCACATATTTAAAATTCACATTGATCCAGGACTTTCTGAACTATGTCCTCTTTCCCCATGTGTTTCGAAAGGTCTTTGTAATGAGATACAAGTACTGTTACTTCCTTTTTACCAAAACCTCCCAAGGAAGTTTATGGTCGTGTGAAAGTATCAAATATTGATAAAGAAGTTAATAGGTAAATCATATCTGGAAGTGCTAAAAAAAATACCCGTTTATGTGGGCCATTCCTTTCTCAATGTTTTGCTTTCTATCACATTCAAACTCTTTTTGTCCATTTACAATTTCACCTAACTGTACATCCCATTCATTGAAGTACCATTTAGAGATGCATTCCCCATAAGTCCTGGAATATTTTTCGTTTCTTCAAGACTGGCCTTGTTTTCCTGACATGAATCTGCACTTGATTCATTAGCTGATACAGCTTCTGAAAAATCAAGGAAAGATTTTTCAAAGGTAACTAAAAATCATGGAGAAAATGCAAGGTTCTTAAGAATGTGTACTTTTTAAGGGTCTTTAGAATGCCTTTAGTTGTGTTGCTGTTGTTCTGCTTCCCTCAGCTTATATTTTCAAGGTGTGTATCAAGAGATCTCCGGCCTTGAAAGACAGCTTTGATGGTCCACACTTTGCTGCCTACCCAGCGAACAGTATGCAATTTCTTAAATTTTAGCATTTCTGTTGACGGAACTTCTGCATTTTCTGACAACTGCTTTTGCTTTTTACTTGAATTATTGCAGAATTTGTATACAGAAAATAAGCAGTAGTCTATTTCATCAGTGACTTCAGCTCACTTAAACTGAAATTTGTGTGTATCACAATGAACAGCTGTGACTATTTGCACAGAAGGTGATTTTAGTTGCCAAACCATCAGCACTCCTTATTATGGAAGATGCTCCACCAGATTCCGGGCCAACTAAAAGTTGTGCATTTCTCTAATCCAAGTTCACCTTTTGGAGTTGTTTATCTGTGCTATCTAGGTAGCCTAAAGCAGTACGATTAGCTAAGGGAGTAATGGCTATATATGATTCCTTGACACCACTGACATTTATGTACAACATTTTCCTTCACACTTTTTGCAATGGGATATATAAACTACTTACAGTGTTTATTATTGGTATGTCCTTCCAACACTTCCACAATAAGTTTATCAACATGCTCCACAACATCTCTAATATAATTAAAGGACCTATTGTTTTTTGGCAATATAGTAGAGGTAACATATTAAATTAATCTTCTAAATGTGAGAACATTTTGTCGCCAATACTTTATAGGCCCTTTGCAGTAGAATAATTTTTTGGGTGTTCTTGAACATCTAATGCTTCCATGCACCACATATGTTGAGCCGATATGTTGTGAAATTTGAAAGTCTCGTGACCAAATGGTTCTTTGAACCTATTAACTACACGTGATGATGAATTGTGAACACACTGAACATCTTACCACACCAGTCACAACATTATACTCTGGCCACTTAAACTACTCCTTCCACTTTAGCCAAAAATAAATTTTACGCCCTTCTGACTCTTGAATGCAGACTCAGCACTGGAAACATGTAGGATGGATAAATTGTAGAGCACATTTTATTGTAAATTTTACATTGTTCTCCAATATTGACACATGAGATTGATCTTGAGGAAAACTAAACAGATTCTTTTGCGCCATTTATTCACCTCTCCCACGCGAACAAACAAGATAAGAATATGATAAGACACGGCAAATGCTACTTGCGATTCCTTGTTTTCATGTTTTGAGGTGCAAATAATTTTAATATTGGCAACCCTGATTTAAATATATCTCGAAATTGCTCTCAGACCATAATAAAATATCATCATCACCTTGTGAGAGAATCGCTATTTAGTCATGTCAAGAGATTATCTACGCTTCAGTCGAATAGTAATACCGACATTCACCTTGTTAGAGTCGCTATGTATTCATATCGACAGGATTGCTTATGAAGGCTCCAGCTCAAACATAGCGAGGTTAACTATTGAAATTTGATTTTTTTTTATCTCGTCGAGTTAAAAGTTACCCTCGTCATAAAAGAGCAGACGAGGCTTTTTTTCAAGCCCTGCCTATAGGGAAAAAAGGACTAAGTAAGTAAGCCTAAGCTTACCCAGATTTACATTATCTTTAGGCGGAAATTATCAAAACATGATAATTAAAACAAATAACATAATTTGTATTTTTAGGTGTTTCAGATTAATTACAATTAATTACAATATCAATTATCCTTTGCTGTTTTCTATAACATTGTGTACCTTAAACTCTCAATGTATGTAATCCAATAAAAAGACTAGAACGATTCCGTCAAAGTAGATAAACCTCCTCTTGCCCTGTAATAACGTTTTCTCTTGAGTACATTTTACACTAAACTTTGATTAAAAGGTAACTTATAATGAAGATGATAAAGCATAGTTTAAATTATATGAACCCATGAAGAATCATATATTTAAAGTTTAACATTTGTCTTGGAAACGCATATACATTATTTATTTTAATATTAGTATTTGTCAGTATAGTTTTGACCAAAATAAGAAACAGTTTATCCTCCGCGCTTAAACTTTAATTCTAAACTGACCTTGTTATTTAAGTTTTAATATTAATAAAGAAGATGCAAATACAATTTTGAAATCTCTTAGCATTGAGTCACGTTCAAAGACCGAATTAAAATATATATATGAGAACAATTATTTAGAAAACATTATTTAAAAAAAATGGCAGTAATGAAGGTTATTTAGTATTACATAAGACTTTGAAAAGGAAAAGCTAAGTCTATTAGAAAGTAGATTATGCTTACAAAAGTGTGATTAACATTAATAAAGAGATTTTCATACGTTGAACACGACTAAACAGATTAAAGAAGAGAAAATATAAATAATATATTAACACTACTAAAACTACATGAACCAAACAAGTTAAAATGTTGATACAGAGAACAAGGTAATGGGTAATTTACTACATTAAGATAATTGAGAAAATAATACAAAAATTAAGTCAAACTAATGTTGTGAAGCAACAAACTTTAGTAATTATGAATTGAGTATTTATTTATTAGTTTATATAAGCTTGTTCCCACGATAAAAGATAAAAACTATCATGAAAATTGATAACACTTTACAAAATTTCGTAAATCTAAGTCACATAATTTTAGTTTAGTAAAAATGTAAGTAACAATAAAGGAAAATCAGGCGGACAAGTTAGATATGATGTAGAAAAACTGATGGATGGTGAGTGTAGAAATAGATATCAAATTGAAATTGTAAATAGTTTGGTTGCCCTGGAGTGCTCACAGGATATTGAGTAAAACATTATTCCAGAGAAACGCTGGGAAATTGTCAAAAATAATATTATAATTGCTGCTAAGAGTAGTGTAGATCTTTGCAAAAAGAGTAGAGAGAAATCATGTTTTGACAACAAATGTTCAAAAGTATTATAAGAGAAAAGGGAATCAAAACTACACTGGCTAGAACGTCCTGTTGAATTGAGCTAAAAACATTAAGCAATGGAAAAGAAAGGCCTAAATACCATATTTATTTAAATGATAAATATACCGAGCTAGGACAAATTAGCAAAAAGAAGACTATGTTTAGGTATTAACGGGTAAAGGAAAAGTTATTAGGCTAGGGTCAATTTAGTTAAATATGTGAGTGATAATCTGATTGCAGACACAAACAAGATTTTGAGTAGATGGAACGAACATTTCAGACTTATTTTAAATGTATATGAAGGATTCGAAACGAATGAGGTTATCAAAATCCATAATTATGTTGACTGGATAATCCTCTAGTAAGACATAAATCCGATGGATCTCAAAGAGGCAAGGGACCCTTTCAATTAAGATAAGCCTTGGACTTAAAAACAATTTTTAACTATATTATTTAATGATTGTTTTCTAAACAACATCTATCTAATTTCTCAAAATGTATTCTCCATACTTCAGAGTTTAATAACGATTTTAGGGACCACGTGCTCTAGCTTCGTGGCAAAGGACACCGTGACTCCTTGACATGTAGTTACCAGACCATGTCGGACATTTTTCTCTTCTTTTCCTCGAGCTCACAGTCAGAAAGTGAATGCGAAGCAAGCTGCATTATTTTGGTACTTGATTACAAAACGGCGAGACAGAAGGAAGAAGAGTTTCGAAAAACTCCCCCCAAAACTTATTTTCATAACTCGATTACTATACTCTTTACAAGTTAGGTTCCAAAAGACTAGATGGATTACAATCTCCATAGCTAGAAGATCAGTATGAAGATCTGAATTATTTCCATATCAGAAAGATAAAATATATTATTGTTCGGTACATTATGTTTGAAAACCACGTTCATTGTGCAGTACAAACAACACTACAGACCTGATAATGAGTGATGTCGGGAGAGGACAGGTCATTGTTTCACCTACCAGTGCGCTACCTGCCCGGTATCTCAATGGCAATGACTGACTGGCTGCAGTCAAGTGCACACTGTTCCATTAACCATGAACATTCCCAGTGGCTACTACTGACTGGCTGCAGTCAAGTGCACACTGTTCCATTAACCATGAACATTCCCAGTGGCTACTACTGACTGGCTGCAGTCAAGTGAACACTGTTCCATTAACCATGAACATACCCAGTGGTTGTTACTGACTGGCCGCAGTCAAGTGCACACTGTTCCATTAACCATGAACATTCCCAGTGGCTACTACTGACTGGCTACAGTCAAGTGCACACTGTTCCATTAACCATGAACATACCCAGTGGTTGTTACTGACTGGCTGCAGTCAAGTGCAAGCTGTTCTATTAACCATGAACATTCCCAGTGGCTACTACTGACTGGCTGCAGTCAAGTGCACACTGTTCCATTAACCATGAACATACCCAGTGGTTGTTACTGACTGGCCGCAGTCAAGTGCACACTGTTCCATTAACCATGAACATTCCCAGTGGCTACTACTGACTGGCCGCAGTCAAGTGCACACTGTTCCATTAACCATGAACATAACCAGTGGATGTTACTGACTGGCTGCAGTCAAGTGCACACTGTTCCATTAACCATGAACATAACCAGTGGCTGTTACTGACTGGCTGCAGTCAAGTGCACACTGTTCCATTAACCATGAACATTCCCAGTGGCTACTACTGACTGGTTGCAGTCAAGTGCACACTGTTCCATTAACCATGAACATACCTAGTGCTGTTACTGACTGGCTGCAGTCAAGTGCACACTGTTCCATTAACCATGAACATTCCCAGTGGCTGTTACTGACTGGCTGCAGTCAAGTGCACACTGTTCCATTAACCATGAACATACCTAGTGGCTGTTACTGACTGGCTGCAGTCAAGTGCACACTGTTCCATTAACCATGAACATTCCCAGTGGCTACTACTGACTGGCTGCAGTCAAGTCGTCACATGTTCCATTAACCATGAACATTCCCAGTGGCTGTTACTGACTGGCTGCAGTCAAGTGCACACTGTTCCATTAACCATGAAACATAACCAGTGGCTGTTACTGACTGGCTGCAGTCAAGTGCACACTGTTCCATTAACCATGAACATAACCAGTGGCTGTTACTGACTGGCGCAGTCAAGTGCACACTGTTCCATTAACCATGAACATTCCCAGTGGCTACTTACTGACTGGTTGCAGTCAAGTGCACACTGTTCCATTAACCATGAACATAACCAGTGGCTGTTACTGACTGGTTGCAGTCAAGTGCACACTGTTCCATTAACCATGAACATAACCAGTGGCTGTTACTGACTGGCTGCAGTCAAGTGCACACTGTTCCATTAACCATGAACATTCACGGCTGAGCATACACTGCACTACGGATTGCAGTCTATGTGCATCAGTCACACTGTTCCATTAACCATGAACATTCCCAGTGGCTACTATGACTTGTTGCAGTCAAGTGCACACTGTTCCATTAACCATGAACATACCCAGTGATTGTTACTGACTGGCTGCAATCAAGTGCACACTGTTCCATTAACCATGAACATAACCCAGTGGCTACTACTGACTGGTTGCAGTCAAGTGCACACTGTTCCATTAACCATGAACATTCCCAGTGGCTACTACTGAATGGCTGCAGTCAAGTGCACACTGTTCCATTAACCATGAACATAACCCAGTGACTACTACTGACTGCTGCAGTCAGGTCACACTGTTCCATTAACCATGAACATTCCCAGTGGCTGTTTACTGACTGCCGCAGTCAAGTGCACACTGTTCCATTAACCATGAACATAACCAGTGGATGTACTGACTTGCCGAAGTCAAGTGCACAGAGTTCCATTTAACCATGAACATACCAGTGGTTGTTACTGACTGGCCGCAGTCAAGTGCACGCAGTTCCATTAACCATGAACATTCCCAGTGGCTGTTACTGACTGGCTGCAGTCAAGGCACACTGCGTTCCATTAACCATGAACATACCCAGTGGCTGTACTGACTGGCCACAGTCAAGGGCACATGTTCCATTAACCATGAACATAATCCAGTGGACTACTAGACTGTTGCATCAAGTGCACACTGTTCCAAAATAACCATGAACATACCCAGTGGCTGTTACTGACTGACGCAGTCAAGTGCACATGTTCCATTAACCATGAACATTCCCAGTGGCTATACTGACTGGCTGCAGTCAAGTGCACACTGTTCCATTAACCATGAACATACCAGTGGCTACTACTGACTGGTGCAGTCAAGTGCACACTGTTCCATTAACCATGAACATTCCCAGTGGCTACTACTGACTGTTGCAGTCAAGTGCACACTGTTCCATTAACCATGAACATACCCAGTGGTGTTACTGACTGGCTGCAGTCAAGTGCACACATGTTCCATTAACCATGAACATAACCAGTGACTACTACTGACTGGTTGCAGTCAAGTGCACACTGTTCCATTAACCATGAACATTCCCAGTGGCTACTACTGAACTGGCTGCAGTCAAGTGCACACTGTTCCATTAACCATGAACATACCAGTGGCTATACTGACTGGCTGCAGTCAAGTGCACACTGTTCCATTAACCATGAACATTCCCAGTGGCTGTTACTGACTGGCCTGCAGTCAAGTGCACACTGTTCCATTAACCATGAACATAACCAGTGGTGTTACTGACTGCCGAAGTCAAGTGCACATAGTTCCATTAACCATGAACATACCCAGTGGTTGTTACTGACTGGCGCAGTCAAGTGCACGCTAGTTCCATTAACCATGAACATTCCCAGTGGCTGTTACTGACTGGCTGCAGTCAAGTGCACGCTGTTCCATTAACCATGAACATACCAGTGGCTACTACTGACTGGCCTGCAGTCAAGTGCACACTGTTCCATTAACCATGAACATAACCAGTGTTACTACTGACTGGCTGCAGTATAGTGCACACTGTTCCATTAACCATGAACATTCCCAGTGGCTGTTACTGACTGACTGCAGTCAAGTGCACAGTGTTCCATTAACCATGAACATTCCCAGTGGCTTACTGACTGGCTGCAGTCAAGTATACACTGTTCCATTAACCATGAACATAACCAGTGGCTATACATGACTGGCTGCAGTCAAGTCACACTGTTCCATTAACCATGAACATTCCAGTGGCTGTTACTGACTGGCTACAGTCAAGTGCACACTGTTCCATTAACCATGAACATATCCTAGTGGCTTTTACTGACTGGCCGCAGTCAAGTGCACACTAATCCATTAACCATGAACATAACCAGTGGGTGTTACTGACTGGCCGCAGTCAAGTTGCACACTGTTCCATTAACCATGAACATAACCAGTGGCTGTTACTGACTAGCTGCAGTCAAGTGCACACTGTTCCATTAACCATGAACATACCTAGTGGCTGTTACTGACTGGCTGCAGTCAAGTGCACACTGTTCCATTAACCATGAACATTCCCAGTGGCTGTTTCTGACTGGCTGCAGTCAAGTGCACACTGTTCCATTAACCATGAACATACCTAGTGGCTGTTACTGACTGGCTGCAGTCAAGTGCACACTATTCCATTAACCATGAACATTCCCAGTGGTGACTACTGACTGCTGCAGTCAAGTGCACACTGTTCCATTAACCATGAACATTCCCAGTCGGCTGTTACTGACTGGCTGCAGTCAAGTACACACTGTTCCATTAACCATGAACATTCCCAGTGGCTGTTACTGACTTAGCTGCAGTCAAGTGCACGCAGTTCCATTAACCATGAACATACCTAGTGGTGTTACTGACTGGCTGCAGTCAAGTGCACACTGTCCCATTAACCATGAACATTCCCAGTGGCTGTTACTGACTGGCTGCAGTCAAGTGCACACTGTTCCATTAACCATGAAAAGAACCAGTGGCTGTTACTGACTGGCTGCAGTCAAGTGCACACTGTTCCATAAACCATGAACATACCCAGTGGTTGTTACTGACTGGCTGCAGTCAAGTGCACACTGTTCCATTAACCATGAACATACCTATGGCTGTTACTGACTGGCTGTCAGTCAATTGCACACTGTTCCATTAATCCATTAACATACCCTAGTGGTTGTTACTGACTGGCTGCAGTCAAGTGCACACTGTTCCATTAACCATGAACATACCTAGTTTGTTACTGACTGGCTGCAATCAAGTGCACACTGTTCCATTAACCATGAACATTCCCAGTGGCTAATACTGACTGGCTGCAGTCAAGTGCACACTGTTCCATTAACCATGAACATAACCAGTGGCTATCTACTGACTGGCTGCAGTCAGGTGCACACTGTTCCATTAACCATGAACATTCCCAATGGCTGTTACTGACTGACCGCAGTCAAGTGCACACTGTTCCATTAACCATGAACATTCCCAGTGGCTGTTACTGACTGGCTGCAGTCAAGTGCACGCTGTTCCATTAACCATGAACATTCCCAGTGGCTGTTACTGACTGGCCGCAGTCAAGTGCACGCAGTTCCATTAACCATGAACATACCTAGTGGCTGTTACTGACTGGCTGCAGTCAAGTGCACGCTGTTCCATTAACCATGAACATACCTAGTGGCTGTTACTGACTGGCCGCAGTCAAGTGCACACTGTTCCATTAATCATGAACATACCCAGTGGCTGTTACTGACTGGCCGCAGTCAAGTGCACGCAGTTCCATTAACCATGACAATTCCCAGTGGCTGTTACTGACTGGCTGCAGTCAAGTGCACGCTGTTCCATTAACCATGAACATTCCCAGTGGCTACTACTGACTGACCGCAGTCAAGTGCACACTGTTCCATTAACCATGAACATTCCCAGTGGCTACTACTGACTGGCTGCAGTCAAGTGCACACTGTTCCATTAACCATGAAAATAACCAGTGGCTGTTACTGACTGGCTGCAGTCAAGTGCACACTGTTCCATTAACCATGAACATTCCCAGTGGCTACTACTGATTGGCTGCAGTCAAGTGCACACTGTTCCATTAACCATGAACATAACCAGTGGCTACTACTGACTGGCTGCATTCAGGTGCACACTGTTCCATTAACCATGAACATACACAGTGGCTACTACTGACTGGCTGCAGTCAAGTGCAAGCTGTTCTATTAACCATGAACATACCCAGTGGTTGTTACTGACTGGCTGCAGTCAAGTGCACACTTTTCCATTAACCATGAACATACCTAGTGGTTGTTACCGACTGGCTGCAGTCAAGTGCACGCAGTTCCATTAGCCATGAACATTCCCAGTGGCCGTTACTGACTGGCCGCATGTACGGGTCACCCAGAACACTTGTCCCCTTATCTTATTGTATTTTCTAAGTAGAGTACTAGTACTAGTGTACTAACTAATTCATATAATACTAAGATTATATGGCTTGGATCTATGAAATATCTTAATATGTGCTATTAATTTTCATAACAATTTTTATTATTTCTTATAGGAACGAACTTATATGGTGTAGTAAAATAAAATTTTATCTATAATTAGACAAGTTTGTTGCTCACATTTATTCTATGAATGTAATAATAATAATCGCATTGTTCTTTGTATCACTGTTTTAACTTTTTTCATTTAGTTCTTGAAGTGGCAATATATACAAGGTGCTAAAAAACGTTCAGAAGTTTGAGATCATTATAGTAGGTCATGCTCCTTAAAATGAGTACAAAAAGTAATAGTAAACATAGGTCCACAAACCAACTCGCACAGAGATACAGGACATTTAATATTATTATTCTTGTAATTACATTTTACCGTCCCCATTTGTACATATTGAACCTGCATTATTTATCTACGTGCACATAAGTAAGCTTAGGACTTTCTGTTGTTTACCTAAATAAACACTCGTGCTGACACTGATCAGAATAACTTTACTCGGTTTTGTTACTGTGGGAGTTGTTTGAAGATAATAAGTGTTTTAAGAGGTTAATAATGACAGCTAATTATTCTAACGCAGAAATGGCAGACATGCTTTTTATTTACGATGGTTCCAATTGAAATGCTACTGTCATACATCATCTATATGAGGAAACGTATGCCAATCGCTAAATTCTGTCTTATATGTTATTGGTGAAAATCCACAAACTGAATGTTTTACCCATTTTTCTTTAGGCAGTTTCACCTTAGAGAAAGGCAACGAATGTGTCGTGCATAATGGGGCTCTACCTCATTTCTGTTAGCTGCAAGTGACTGTCAGAAATCACCTCAATCAAACACTTAATAGAATACGGATAGGTTGAGGAGGTCCAGTCACATAGACCCCCTCTTTACACACCCACTCAGGTCCCCTCACTTTCATATTAGTTTTAATTTTTTTTTTTGTATGGGAATAGGGATACCTACTTAAAGTGTTTAGTGTAGCAGTGGTTCCCAATTATCTACCAGCTTTATGAGATAGGCAGACTCCCCCGTTTTTCCAATCATTAGAATCTAATCTATTCTATGTATAGAAAATAGCACCCCCCTCCCCCCACCTATATTAATAATTCATGTTAGAAAACTTACAAAACTGGGAATTTGGCACAGTAAATCCGAGTAAAATGTATTTTTACACTAACTCTAGTTGTAATAATAATGAATATTATAGTAATAGTTAACACAAAAAAATGTTAGTTAGGCCGACATGAAAATTTATTAATTAATAAAAAGTTCGAATTTATTAATTTGAGTCTAGTATTAGTAAGATAAGTGAACCGTCTTCTTTTTTCTCTACACTTCTTGAAGATCAGGTTGAACACTTGATGGACACTTTGAACTCGAAAATAGGAATGCATATCAAGTCTATTTCTATACTTGTGTTTCGTGTATCACAGTGTTGGAAAAGCTTGTTCACACTGGTAAGTTCTACAAAGAGGAAGCAAAGGTTTCAATGATTTTTCAACTAGTTGATTTTGATCATCTTGATAAACTGATAACCAGAATTTAATGATTTTTTTCACTGTGATAAACAGATTTTAAAACACCATTGTTTGCTAAGTTAACAAGCTGGTCCTCCTCGTCTTCACTAAGATTAGAAACATTTTCAATTTTGAAATCAAATGGGTTTCTTATCCAAGCAGTATTTTTGTAAATAGTTGGTTTCAACGGGAAAATATTCTCTCAATGCTGTTACTAAGATCACCAGATGCTCGGATATTTCTTGTTTAACTTGTTCTGGTATTTTCTTCTGGAGTAGATTCCAAAAATTCTTTTAGAGTTGGAACGTTTTTACCACATTTGAAACGTCTTTGATAATATTATTTATTTTATATTCAACAAGAGAAATGTCCACACAATTTCCTTGTAAAATCATACTGAAAATATTCAGATGTTCAAAAAGATCTGCCAAATAGGCAACCATACATTGCCATGAAAAATCAGAGAGCAAATCTGAAAAATTTGTTTCCTCATTTCTTTATTTTAAAAATCGTTTAAAAAACCTTTCTTTGAAACAACCAATGGACTTCAGTATGAAGAATAAGAAGTTAAACTTGATCGCTCCCCATCTCCTTGCATAATACCTCAAAAACCCTGGATTGCAGGGGTCACGTCTTTATGATTTATTACTTTAACTACTTCTCCAAAAGTTTCTCCCATTAATTCTAGGAGGTATTTAGCCACCAGAGCCTCTCGATGAATGCAACAATGAGTCCACCTAATGTGCGGAACAACAGTCCTCACTCTTCCAAAAAGCCCCGTTTTGTAACACGACATGGACGCGGCACCATCTGTTGTTATACCAATACACTTTTCTCATTTTATAAGTTTATTTAAAAAATTGTTGATTTAATTGAAAACGTTTTCTCCTTGGGTATGCATCAACTCGCAAGAGAACAAGAATCATCTAACAATTACTTTTCCTATATGAAGCAAACAAAAACCAGACTAGTAGCTTTTTTCGATACATCTGTACTTGCATCTAGCTGAAGAGAGAACATGTCACTCATACAAAGTCTAACAAATAAAGTATTCTCTACATTTTCAGATAAATCAGAAATTCTTCTTTGAATTGTGTTGTTTGAAAGAAGTACGGAACTAGCTAGCTTAGCTGCTTACAAATAGAAATTGCAGCCGTGAGAATAAGCTCTTCTGCCATCGTATGAGCCTTGCCAGATTTATTGATAAGCTGAGCAACTTCATATGAAGCTAGGTAACATTCTCATTCACATTGTGAGTTTGAGATTTAATAGCATTTTGTGTTATTTTTAATTTTCCTAGCATAATTTTAAATAATTCCAAAGATATTCGTTTGTATTCTTGAATCTTGATGTTTATTTTCAATATGACGATGCCATTTTGTTGGTTCCATACATTCGTTTGATCAAAGGTCCAAACAAATAACACATTGTGGCCTTGAATAAGCTTCAGGTCCTACAAATATAATGCCTAGTTGTTACTATTCACTGTTATATTTTCTTACTTTCGGACTCTGCTACTCTTCTATCGCTCATTTTCAAGGTTAGGTTTGTAGCAGTTATGTTCATCACTTAAATCATTTGGAGTTTCTTCAACCAATTCTTTCTCTTCAACTTCACTTATTGTTATTTTAAAAGATTTAAGCCAATGGTCCATTATTAAAAACAATCACATGAAAATAATAAAATGTAACAAATTAATATAAATAACTTTGCAATGTCTGGCGACTAGCAGTGAAATATGATGAGTGACATGACGACTCGACTCGACTCAACTGGTCGGTCTGTAGCTTACTCGTCTTCAAAAGTTGATGTAGCAGACTTACAACAGCAAGTTTAAAATGGTTGCCAGATGGGTAAAATGAATCCAGGGATTTTTCAAAGAGCCTACGGCAGTCATATTCGAGTATGTGGAAGAAAAACAAATATTACATCTTTTGTTGTGATAGGTAATACATTTGTTCCATGTAAAACCAAATAACATTTAGTTTTGGATCAAATCTAGTTTCATTACCAAAAGACATATTGGCCTGTAACTCTGTGTGGGTTGGTTTGCGACCTAGGTTTACCAAGACTTTCCTATTCATTTTAATGAGAACTATAAGTTATTAAAGCTCTGAAACATTTTTTTTAACTTCTTGTGTATTTCTCCTATTTAATCTGTTTAATCAATTCAATGTATGAATATTTATTTACCAATATTCAGTTTTGTAAACATAATCTAAAGGCCATCGCTTTTTCTTCTCAAATTTCTTATATCTCGTTATTTATCAATACGATTGAATTTGAAAATAGAATGGTGGATGTCTATTGTAATTGGCAAATACCTCTCGAATTGCAAACATAATGACTGATACACCCAACAAATATTGATCATGTGAGGGAGATAATGTGTGACTTGTGAATGATGAATAAGAGGGAAGGTGATTTGTGACATTCATTGAGCATATAAATGAAAGAATACAAGACATATATATCACTCCTGTATATATTGATATTTCAGCTATGGATTTATTGTAATAATTGTCGGAGAGTAGATCGAAACAGCGTGGTCCACAGAGAGTGTCCGTATTCGGGCTGCTCGCAGGTTTACCTGCTCTTGTGCGTCAGAACATCTACCCGAGTAAGACACACGATAAGAACCAGTTATGGTGAACCAGACAATACGAGTCTGAAGCCTTTGTAAACATTCCCATTAGAGTGGATCCTTTCTTATAATTCTTGCTATGAATGTTAGAGTGAAAACATATAGTTGACTATTTAACAGATACAATTATTTAAAACTATTTAAATACACAGTATAAATTGAACAAAGTAACGGTGTAATGTATTATTGCGTGGTTTCCTGTCCGGATAATGTTTGTGCAATTAGTTTGTAAACCATACTATAATATTGTTCTGTCAAGGGTAAAGGCAATTACAAGGTCGCAGCTTTGCCCCAAAAGATAAAGGCTTTTGTAAAATGTGTAAAATATTATGGAAGTGCTAATGAGTGTTTAAATAATGTTTAATGTATGCTTATGTTTTTTAATTCAACATATATAATGTTAATAAATACATTTTGAATTAGGGGGAAAGTGCCTAAAATGGCATAGATGCATTTTCTCGCAATGCTGCAATTATTTTCAAATTAAGGGGTTCGAGTAATTCCTTAGTTGGCATCATTGAGGCGCTGTAAATGGCCGATCTGTACAGAAGGTTCTTTCTGAAGTTATTAAAGAAAAAGTGAAAAATTGCTTGGTAAAATATATTTATTGTTATCTTTCATTGTTAAAAAACACATCGAAGGGTTAGTAATTTTACTGTAAATAATTATGATGAGTGTTACTCAAATTGTGATGCGCGGTATATATGACGTATAATCGACCATAAATTATTTAATCTTCTAGATGCAATATTTTATTATTTCATAGTGAGAACTGTTGGGTAAAATGCCACTGTTAAGGATAAAATGGCATATGGTGTAAATTAACAAAGTTAGCCTCTTAATTATTTGAATCGTTATTTTTTTTTAAATCTTTTTTACTGTAGTTTGTTCACCAAACATGTTTTTAATATTTGAAATAGTTTATGCTATCTTTTGAGGTTGGACTAATATAGTTAGTTGGTACAAATAACTCTCACTAGAAAACTCTTTTTTTTTTTTTGTTTCTTACTCTCAGTACATTCACACACACACAATCTCATTTAGTAAAGTATGCACGTCACGTCACGTTAAATAAATGAGTTCATTTAGATTAAATAGCAAAGCTATTTTTTGTTAGTTACGGTTTTAGCTGCATCTAGATATCATATTCTGAAAATTTAAAAATAAACACCTGGCCCCAGGTTTTATTACCGTGTCCAGGCGTCATTTTTCAATTTTTAGTTCAATACATATTTAAATTATTTTTAATATTAAATTCAAATATTTTGTGCGCAGATGGTTGGGACTTACGTCAGAAAGACAAAAAGGCAGTCATGGGAAGAGCAAGCTATGCAACGGGCTATTGATGTAAATAATGGTGAAATGGGTTGGCTTCGGGCATCTAAACTGTTAGGAGAACCACAAACAACTTTAAGAAAATGGGCAAGAAATAAAAACAAGCAGATTCAAGGTGTTAGCAAGGGTTTAGTTAAATTCAAGTCCACATTTGACCAAGAATCATAACGTGAATCGGTTAAGCATGTAAAACTGTGTCGATCACACATGCAAATGTGTTATAAAACTTGCATATAAAGTTGCGGAGCAAAATAATTTGCCTCCTAGATTCACTCATGAGGGTAAAAAATTGCTGGTTGGTATTGGCTAAAAGAATTTCGGCACCGCAATCCAGATATATCTCTAAGGAAGCCAGAAGTTACTTCTGCAGTACGTGCATTGGGTTTTAATAGGTAACAAGTTGCAAAATTGTTCGCAGTTTATGAAGAAATTTTAACCAAAGAAGGAATATTGCCCTCAAGAATATATAACATGGACGAGTTTGCCTTATCTACTATTCAGGTACCTCAAAAGGTTTTTGCAACAACTGGTAAATAAAAAACAAGTGGACGCACTTACAAGTACTGAGAGAGTCATGAATGTTACAATGGTCGTTTGCATGAATCCCGCAGGTAACTTCACCCCTCGTGCTTTGATATTCCTCAGGAAAAATTGGAAGAATGAATTAATAGATGGAGCCCTTTAGGAACTCTTGGTATTGTTCAAGAGAGTGTATGGATGACTGGAGATGTAATTTTAAGATGGCTGCAACATTTCATTAACTTTGTTAAGGCCAGTAAGGAGGATAAAGTGTTACTGATTGTTGACGGTCACTCGAGGTCACAAACATGTCAATGTGCTTAAATGTGATAAATAAAATGATATATTTATTTTTTGTCCCCTCCCCCATTGCACACATAGACCCCAACCCTTAGATGTAGCATTTTATAGCCCTATGAAAACGTATTACAATCAAGAGGTGTCAACGTGGCTAACATCCTGGGCGAACAGTCACCCAATATCAAATCAGTGGACTATTTGCGAACGCCTATGGGAAATCAGCAAGTGTAGCTATTGCCAAACGTGGATTCTTAAATATGGGGCTCTGGCCACTAAACCCAGATATTTTTGAAGAACATTTATTCACCCCAGCTGAAACAAAAGATAGGCCTATTCCAAAACCTAAGAGTAATTCAGATGACGAAGTAAATCTTCCTAGAACTTCTAAAGCAAAACGATCTATTTCATTGTCTCTAGAAACAAACCCTAACCCTGCAGAAGATCTATATCACCTAAAACAAACAAAACACCAACAATTTCTTTAAACCAAATCTCTCCAATACCTTCAGCTGCACCAAGCTTGATAAAAAGAAGAAAAACTACACAGATTGAATCAGGACTCCTTAACACAGGCCCAAACATAAAACAATTTGAAGAAATTAGCTGAGCAGCATTGATCATCGAGAGAAGATCAAAGAGAATAGAGTTTGAGAGTGAAGAATTAAATAATTTAGACCCTTGCGCTAATGAAGATGATGACTGTGCTTGACTTTATTGTAATGACACATTTTCCCATTCAAGGCCAAACGAATAATGGATAAGATGTTAGATTTGTAAAATGTGGGCTCATAATGAGTGTGCTGGCCTTGCTATGAGGGCAAACTATATTTTTGTGTGCGATATTTGCAAGCCATGATAACTACATATAATACAACAAAAGTCATAATAGAAGGTTTAATTTAGTATGTTTAATTTTTTTTTGTAAGATTAATATATGTCATTTTACCCATACAGTAGGTATAAAATGGCGCAGTGCTATATTTTTATATATTAGTTGTTTTAACTAATAAATTTATGTAATAATGATGCTTTTAATGTTCATTTGAAAAATAATACATTATACTTTATAAAAAGTTAGAAAAAATATATTTCAGAAAAATATTCTGGAAGAAATTTCAAAATTTAAAGATGGTATGTCATTTTAGGCACATTTACCCTATACCCAACATGAAGTATTTTGGAATATTAAAAGAAAATATTTCATATATATTATATATATATATATATATATATATATATATATATATATATATATATATTTTATATCATTTTCGTCTTAAGTATGTTATAAGTTATCCAATAAATTGATATTGTAATTTCTCTGTTAATTTTTATCTTAATTAGTTCGTGTATAATATTGTTTAAGCCTAGTATTTATATTAATTAAATTGGAAAATGACTCCTGGACATGGAATCAAACCCGGGACCTTTGGCCTAGTAAGGCAATTCTCCAACCGCTGAGCTATCCATGTCATGTTTTAATTTAATGAATATGATATTGATTAGACACGGCTGTAACGGTAACTAGTAAATATAATATTTTGGCTCTTTAATCCACTTAATGTTTTAGTTTAAATAAGAACACTGTAAGAGATGAAGAATCTGAAAGCTATGAACGTTATTAAATTTACTTTTATGTTTTCAGACGTCATGTCATTGTAATATTCTGCTGCCCATTTGGATACATAATTTAAATAACAATAAAATTAAACTAAAAATAGAGTAAACTGTAATAAAAGTAATAGTTGGTGCAATTGCCTGCTACCGTATTCTCGCTGTGAAACATGTTTAGGTATGTAGTGATAGTAATGTTCTTATCCAACCAATAATGTAGCAAGCATGTGAACTGTTTACCACTTCTTGATTGTAAACAAGAGAATAGCAATGACTTGAAGTAGTAAACAACATGTAAACTAATAATTAAGGGGCATGGAAGTGGTAAGTAGATGGAAGGCACTTCCAACAATATTTGTCCTTAGACCCCAGGGTAATCCTCCCATTATTATTATTATTATTATTATAGTCATTATTATTTTGTTTATTTTTTCTCCCATCAGAGTCGTGTATTCGTGGGTTTTCCTCTGTGACGTCATCATTCCACCACCCACTTTCCCTTTTTAGAGATTCAATATTCCTTTGTAATGGGTTTTATTACCGTTATTAATTGTTCGTCTTCCCCAGTGATGTCATTCCCCACATCCCCGTCAGGGTAATGACCTTGTAGTGCCAGTTTGGTGTGGAGTTTATGACATAATGAGACACGTCTCATTTGACTTGTTAGGTTATGTCCTTTAATGTTGCAAACCCTGAATATATTTTTGAATGATGACGTCATCAGGACGTTCAAACTCTTATGGTTATTGTGAAATACGGCACAAGCGTGGTGGTGATTATTTTTAAAACGTTTAAACAGTAAAATTGTTGTGCACCACCCTTGGTGAGTCACAAACTTGACTGTTGCTTGCGTCATCTTGATGTATCGTCTGGTGTAAGTTTGGTGAACATTAACACAACATTTTGAAACATAATTAAAGTAGCCCATAGATTAATCAACACTTTGCTTGATGATTGCGAAACCCTGAAGTAACGTCTGTCACCAGTTTTGCTGTTATTCTAGACATGTGGAAACAGGAAAATAGGAGCTTATGAGACAAACCTTGCGTGAAAAAAAAATGAATATATTATATTTATCTAGATTCAACATTTTTATACGATGGTTGAATATAATCATCCATATATTTTACTTCAATGTATTTAGATGTGTTAGTAAAATGGTTTTGAGCTCACAATCTAAAATGTATTAGTTCAACCCAATTACTTGAGGTGTATAGTAGTAGTTAGTACTGATCCGATCAAGGTTCATGATGTGTTCTTCCGCCGTAGGATATTCGAGATCATTGACATCCATGGTCTCTGTTAGCTTGTCGCGTACATCCCCAACAAGTGCGTTGATCGCATTGTTGCAATATCTGGTGACGGGTGTCAACAGCAACGTCGATGAAACCCAATACCCACGGCTGACCCACAGGGCGGGCTAGCAGGGATACGGCCCGAGGCATCGTCATTCCTAAAATTTTACGAATTAAAATATTATTTTAATATAATTTACTAACGTAGATGTTTGTCGCAGGGCACACTTGAAATACATTAACACAATACAGGTACTAGAAGGTGCTTCTATGAATAGAGTGCAAGTTTGATCATGTGCACTATGCACTGTTTGAACATCAGCCTGGTCAGCATTCTCTGCCGACATAGGTGTGCTCATGGTGATGCTTATTCCGTTGTGCTTGTTACTGTCAATACCACTTTTCTCTGAAAGAACTTCCATTTAAGTTGAATTCTTACCAAAGTTTTCGACTGTTCATGTAAATATATTACGTTGAATTCAAGAAGTGTCGTGTGATATATTAGTTTTAGCTCTAAGCTGAATGGTTTTTATTGTTTAGAGAACTTGAACAGAAAATGAGAAACTATGGTTTAAATAGAACAGGCCCAAGTACTTACTTGCTTGTACTTGATGTCATCGTACATTTTCCCTGATTAATGTTGTATTTTGAGATGAAATTTTAACAGTTTTTACCTGTTATGAATATTTTACGTTGAAGAATTGTGTTATTTGTTAGTTTCATGATAGTTTTTTTTTGCAGTGGAAAAATATAATAATTATATTTAATAAGCAGCATATGTTAAAATGTATAATGTTTAAAGGGGACTAATTCAGGTTTTCGAAAGAAAATTTTCAATTTATTTAACTGACATTAAAATATTTAAAATTATTTTAAATATATTTAAACTTTTCATTTATAAATTTTGCATACAGTTAGATAATTATGAATGCTAGGTGAGAGCAAAGTGATTTCTTGTTGAGTGAAAACTGTTTTTCTCTTAGTCTAGCAGAGCTGGATATCAGATGCTAAAATAACGTTAATGTAGAGTTCAAGCAATTTCCATTCAATATATGTATAATGCATTCTAGATTCGATTTTTTCACGTGGCTCCCATCTAAACTTGATCGCACAAACTGATAGGGCAATACTAAATCGGCATAAGACCATATTGTATATTTCATTAGATTTTTTACCAATTTAGCACATTTTTTTATTTATTTTTTAGTTTATTTGATAAAAATGTGCTGTATAACGTTTGTGAACTATTAAGATATGTTTTGTATAAATTAATAGAATACAATTTCTAGATCTCTCCAATCTAATTCGAACTTTTGCTGAAAGAAATGCAAGACGTGATATTTAAGCTAAAATAAAGTAATAACTAATGTAAATAAAAGTATTCAGTAAAACTAGTTATCAGTATAACTTGTAAATTATTTTTAACCCAAATTACAAGATATAATAACAAAAAACTTCTAAAGAAAATTTTTTCAAAGCGTAATCCACAAAATCTTGATATTATTTGTTGATGTGGGGAGCGTATTTTTCGGTATTGCCCGGCTTGCTCCGGCCCTGCCGATGCCTCGCAAAGACGTGGGGCTGGGATAAGAGGACTATTTAATGGCATGGCATCATGTTACTCGCCGATAATAATGATCTGTTAGTGGCTCGGTTCTTGACACTGTGCGAGTGGAAATCACACAATGTCTTTCCTCTACACATTTACAGCTTTACAAAGGATGTAAAGTTGTTCTTGGCATTTATACCAGCAATGATGCCCTTGGCGTCGAGTTCGTCCAATTGAAACAACGCGTCGAAAATAATAGCTTGTCGAGTGGATTTGCCGGCTAAGACTATGGGTGGCACGCTGTTGGTGATGCCAACACCACCACACCCCTCTCTCCCAGACGGATTCCCCCGCTCAACCTGTGCTTAATTGATGGGGAGTTTTGGATATTTTGAAACACAATTGGTGACATCATCAAGGCATTTACCTGTTGGCGATAGCTTGGTGGAAAGGTTTTCTAAAGATGTAAGTACGTCTCAGGGCGATGTGGGTCCTCCTCCTATATCAACAATGTGGTACACCTTTATTTGTCAGTGAGATAGCTGTGGATAGGGTCGTCTAGCAACAATGTTGGTACACCTTTATTTGTCAGTAAGATAGCTGTGGATAGGGTCGTCTAGCAACAATGTGGTACACCTTTATTTGTCAGTAAGATAGCTGTGGATAGGGTCGTCTAGCAACAATGTGGTACACCTTTATTTGTCAGTAAGATAGCTGTGGATAGGGTCGTCTAGCAACAATGTGGTAAACCTCTATTTGTCAGTAAGATAGATGTGGATAGTGTCCTCCATAATTCAGTAGCATGAGGGTAGCTCTTTAGTTTGAGAGTAAACTACTTTCATGAGAAAAACAAAAATGTTTTTTGTGGATGAAATTAAACTGTTAACAATCTGATTTTACAAGTATCTATTTAATAACTTTTTATTTCATTAAATTATGTTATGCATTTATTTTGGCGGGTTTTGAAACAATTTTGTTAGATTATGCACCTCCTTTAGTCAGTAAACACTGTATTGATAATGCTTCTTATAAAAATTATAAAACTTTGACTATATACACGAATTTCCTATGAATTCTTTATTAAAATGTGGATGCACTCATTATACATTAGGCCATACTCTCATTACCTCAACTCTTGATACAAAGCTTTTATTAATAACCTTCTATCTCAAAGAAATATTAAACAAAATGTATCCTTAGTAATAATTTCATCATTGCTATTGCAAACCAAATTAATAAATTATTTAGGACTGTATATATATATAAATATATTTGTTAAAATATTTTATTTATAAAGGGTTAATTATAACTACATTATGTGTTAGAGATGTAGGAAATGAAAAGCATCAATAAAAGGAAAAATTCCCACCACTAACACATAAAAAGGATAATTTATATATTTTTATAGCCCGTAGAGATAGATAAAGGGAACGAACAGGATATGTCTATTGCACTGAAATTAATAACACAGGTCACACTCTACGTCAGGCTTTTGTTCTATTACTACAAGATTGTCTCTTGCGATTGGAATTTTAGAGATTGTTTACAGATCAGTAGAGGTTGAAATGAGATTTTTAGCCCACTTTCTCCCATAAGAATAACATTGATCAGTGGCGGATCAGGAAATATTATTTTGGGTGTTGGATATTTCTTTCAGGTTTTATCTTACTATTTAGGTGGGTTATTTTCTCCCATATGAATAATACTAAGTAGTGTGTCGGTGGCGGATCGGGAGATATTATTTTGGGGGTTGACAATTATTTCGGGTTTTAGCATTGATGCTCCTAACTGAGGAGTTTGGTCACTTTCCCCACATTGATTCTCCCCATAGAGCAGGTGGGTCTCTTTTCTCATTAATATAGCATTGCTCAGTGGCGGATCAGGAAAATAATATTTCGGAAGGGGAGGAGGTGGAACGAGGGGGGAAAACCAGGTGTTTATAAAATAGTTACACCAATAATTTGATAAAACATTTATAAATCAGTAACATTTTATTATAATATTACTACTTATTGGGTGATACTCGTTTAGCCGTTTAGTAAAACTTTTCCCAGGAGGCACTGCGAGGAAGCGAGTAACGTCACCTCCCACCTATAAATAATTTTGACTAAACTATAATTTTGATAAAGCCGTGCTGTTTCACCTGATGAAATCAGGCTATGATACTCACAAGCACTCGAGACTTTTACGTAATAAAATCTTTATTACAAAGGTTAATACACAAACTTCCTTTTCAATTTACTAACAAACAAAACATAAAGGGTGAAATTGTTTAATGTCTCTATTGGTGAACACATTTGTCTTATTTTGTAGTGACCGTATGCAAGTGTGACATCCATTATTTAAAATATAGCGTTTGTCATCTTCTGGTGAAAGTGCAAGTTTATTCAAGGAGGTACTTTGCTATTGATGTTTCTCATTTCTTATCATATATTGGCGTAGTGTAAGATCCCCTGTTTTAAACATTTTTTATAATGAGCATGTTTAACTTTCTTTTTGAGAGTTGTTTTTGACACACATTTACCTACTTTTTTCTACTCAAGGCTCTGCCTTTGAATGAAGTAAAGCTTCGGACTAAATCCCACAAACTCTCGGATACACTCTCCAATCATCTCATCCTTCATTTAGCCTAAAGCTATTTTTTACTGCATGCACTGTGTAAAAAATGTGTTTCTGGATAGTCTGAAGTGTCGGATCTGTCCATATTATCAAACATATCCGCATACACATTTTCTGTTTTCAGTTAGTAGCAAAGGGAGTCTTGAGTCTGTGAATAAGAGCTTTGCATTTTGTCCATAATTCCTTTTAACATAATTATAATGAAAGTTATACATAATAACCTTGCTTATATCTAAGTTTGCAAATCCTGCATAGATAGGCTTATTTTTTCTCATGTGAACCCCAACTAACTCTTTCGTGAAGATTGTATAAGCAATAAATTCTGGTGAAGCAACACGCTTATTCAGCCTATTTTCATTACTTAGTAATTGAACATTTACACGATGTCTTTGATTCTCCATCGACTTCCCAAATACTGCATTGTTCATGAGTTTGAAAAAGTCCCTTTCAATTCCATTTAATGCATTTTTTCGTTGGGGAGTATTAAAATCAATATGGCTTCAACCAATCGCTCTGATTGAAAGTGAGGACTCTGTGTATCTTCTGAAGCTTCATACCCAAGGAAATATACAGTTTTAAATTACGGTAGTGCATCACCTAATTTTGATTATTTGTTAGGTTGGGCACTAGCTTTTCTGTTTTCCCACCGGTCGGAGAGTTCAGCTTGGATTGTATGTACTTAGAGAATGGGGATAACATCTCAGGAGTATGTATGACTTCTTTTTAGGAGCAATTAGATAGTCACTATGTTCATCAGGAATTTCTTCCAGGCACTCTAGATCTACCTCTAATATATAACCCACAGGGCTATCATCAGCAACTGAAATTATAAAGAGCGCTGCTATTTCAGTCTTGTTCAACCACCTAAAATTATTCTGATGTACTTCACCTTCTGTTCAGGGTTAAAATCCATCATATCGGAGTTGTTTGCTTCAGAATGTCTATTAAAAATCATAGACACCTCACCACGTATCCCTTTTTCAATGAATAAATACATTTTAATGTCAGTTGGTAGCTCCAACTCAACCTTGGTCATCTTTAAAAATGCCGCCCATGCTAGTCCAGGACTTGTGCAAAAATGTAGACAGTCTAATTTATATTACTCAAAACACAAAGAGTGAAAGTATTCGAAGACGTCTGCTAAAAGTAGAAAATCACTTAAAACGTATAAATTTTGATAATCACCCATAGTATTCATGTCAAAGTTTTCCCACACAGTCTTAGCATAAGCGTAGTCACTTTCTGAAATATTTTCTTGGTGCAGATGATTAAATAACGGGGATTTTGTTTTTAATTGAATATCTTTCAGTTTACTGCTGCAATCCACGTAGTCGTAAGGAAACACAACTTTTCGTAGCAGAAGATCTACTTTATCAAAAGGGATATTTTCATGGAGTATTTTAAATTGAGTTCTCCCAACATGCAACAAATGTTCAACCAATTTTTCAAGAAATGTGCTTAAAAACTGCAACGAGTCAATAAATTGTAAATAGCCAAGACTGAACTAGAAACAAGGGAGTGGAATTGGTAAACATCCTGTAGACTAGAAACCAGGGAGTGGAAGGGGTAAACATCCTGTGGACTAGAAACCAGGGAGTGGAATTGGTAAACATCTTGTGGACTAGAAACAGGGAGTGGAATTGGTAAACATCCAGTAGACTAGAAACCAGGGAGTGGAAGGGGTGAACATCCTGTGGACTAGAAACCAGGGAGTGGAATTGGTAAACATCCTGTAGACTATAAACCAGGGAGTGGAATTGGTAAACATCCTGTAGACTAGAAACCAGGGAGTGGAAGGGGTAAACATCCTGTGGACTAGTAACCAGGGTGTGGAAGAGGTAAGCATTTTTAAACTGCTTACAATCAAAGTTATAAAATCAGAAAAGCACTGCATTGGTTGAATGAGGACTATTCCAAACTACGTACTTGTTTATATATCCACTGTCAGTTTCCTCAACTGAGATTCAGGAACATAGTTGTTTCATTTGTTAAATGATTATATTTTAAATTATTTGATAATTTGTTGCAATTTCAGATATAAATTGACATGTTTGTCATCGTTGATTGTATATGATATACATTAATAGAATTGTTATTGTTAATAGTGAACAAATGATTGTTATTCGTGTTTATGCATAGTTGAGGATTTTATTGTTGGTGTCAATAGTATTATTACAAACTACCTTCACATTAAAGATGAAAACTTACAACGTCTAAATAATGAACTGATTTTTCTTGAATTCCCGAAATGGTCCATTTAGATGTCAACAAAACTCACTGATTAAGTTTTGGTCAAAACCGTAAATTGTAATATATATCACTAATTAGAGCCAAATAGAATAATTAAAAGAATATTGTTTTTCTATTCACTCAATAGTAATGCCGTTTTATATTTAAAAAATAAACGAATTAGGTAATGAATCCACATTTATGTTTTAAACAAAATTGATATTATGTAGGTAATAAGTTATTTTCATTTCCATTGTTCTCTACATCCATAACAATACCGACAGACACGCAACTGTGGCTTAACCCTTTATTTTTGTACACCAGCTCAAATTGAGAAAAAATTGACTAGATACAGGGTTCAGCAGAAATACCTGACCGGTTATAAAAATAAATATTAAAATAACACAACAATGATATACATTTTCAACACCATATTTTAACACAACAAAACAAGGAGATTTTATTTTCCCTCTTTTATTTACTTTTTCTTAAAAACCACGTCCATAAGATGGTTTCCATTAGATTGCACACATTGTTGTATCCGATTATTGAAACTCATCTTCACCTGCTCTAACAGGTTTGTTTTGAATTTATTCAAATATGCGTGTTTTTAGATCGTTGAGTGCCGCTGGCTGTGTATTGTACACTACACCCTTCAAGTGACCCTAAGAAAGGAAGTCAGCAGGAGACAGGTCAGGTGAACCGGATGGCCAGTTCATGTCTCCGAATCGGGAAATTACATGACCTTGGGACAAGTTGCAGATGGTAGCCATCCTGACGCGAGATGTGTGGGTTGTGGCGCTGTCTTGCTGGATCCAAAGAGACTCCCGTTGAGGGAGAGTGTTTATTCTTGGCGCCAACAAGTCTTGAATCATGTTTGTGTATCGATCGGCATTGACTGCTTCTGTTTGACCATCATCTCCTTTGAATAAATAAGGTCCAATTATGACACAGCATACCATACTGCATTATGCAAAGTTTGCTTATGAATCTCCTGGGGATTTTCTGCGACTAGGTAACGGCAGCTCTGTTTAATGACTGCTCCATCAAGATGAAAATGAGCTTCATCTGAAAAAAATATCGTTCAGCATATCAGGGCTCTCGTTCAGTAAATTTATCAGAACTCTACAACTGTTGATTATTTGTTCTTAATGTTTATTTGTGCATAAATAAGATAAACCACTTGAATTTTGTAGGAATTGGATTTTAAATCCTTAATCATCCGTCTAACAGATCGATCTGACAGGTTGAGAGCAGTAGAATGCTTGACTATTGATCGTCTTAGACAACGGGTGATTGAATCTAACACTGGAGTAGTATTTTCTTCTGTTTGAACAGATCATAGCTTACCTTGTGGTTTTTTATCCTTAACAGATAACTTCTTTTCTTTATTTTGAAACCCTGAGAAGGGTCGAGTTAGGTGATGGTACATCCCTTCGGTTAAACTGTCACCGGAAGTCTCACTGTGTAGCAGTAATGTAGTTGGTTTTAATAAATAACTCAACCATGGCAATACGGTACCGCACACTCCAACGCTCCATGGCAAACTAAACTCCAAGGTCAGTCTTACTATCGTACACAAGCGTGGCATCTCTTCCTAGTGGAAGCGCGTGTAGTTACAGTTTTAAAACCGTCAGCTGTTTCCGCCAAACCCTGTATTTAAGGTGAAGGAGTAAAGGTAATTGTTTAAAATCATGTTTAGGCCGACATACATCTTCATCTAAATTTTATAAGTTCAACCTAATGGGGTTTAACAATAAACCATAGATTTAGCATATAATTGGATATAAATTAAATAATGTGTGTTTTAATTTATTTAGATGTGTGAAATAATAGACTGGTTTTTTTTTCAGTCTTGATATCATTATAATGTTGTTCATTAATCTGTTATTCAAATGTTATTTATAAAATTACAGATTCTAACAAATGTACCAAATTCTATTACAGCATACTTTTAAATTCGATATAAAATGCTATATAATAAAGTTGTTAAGTCCCATGCTCTTTTTTTACCTTAAAATTATATTTGCTGCTTAGCTAAATGTACTTTGCTAAGATTAATTACCTATTATTTCCGTAGTTTGTTTTGAGCAACTAGATAAACTAAATATATCTGTCCAACCTAATATCAACGATAAATTAATCATCTATAGAAGCATTTTACAAGTTAGGTCACCACATTGCTGATTTTTTTTGTTCAATTCTTTGTGCTTCGTTTGTGCTCATATGTACTCAAACATGAACATTTGTGCTGTGAAACTAGGCCTTGTAGATAACATTTAATATGGCGGACTAGTCTTTAAGACTAGTCTAATTTGAGAGAACAAATGTTCATGTTTGGGCACATATCAGCACACATGGAGCACAAACGATTGAACAAAGAAATTTCTTTTTCGTCAATGTGGTGGCTCAACTTGAGTTACGTAGTATTCTGACCTGTAGAGTAGCTGATCGAGGAAAGATTGAACTCATTTGATTATAATGTGTGTATATTAGTGTAGAGACCTGTAACATATATTTAAAAATGAAATGTCACCAAACCCATAGGTACAGTCAAATAAAAAGGTGCAAAAACTTTATCTATTAAACCAAATAAGAACATTAAAATCTTCATAACAATATAATTATAATCAATATAATTATCTAGTTCATCTTTCACTCATGTATTGTAATTTCTCAAAGATATTACAAAATCATTTATTCAAAAATATCATAAATATAACATTTTAACTATACTTACAAAACTACCACTTTTAACATTCTAAAGTTTCAACAAAAGCTATATTCATTCATAAATGTAAAGCAATAATAATATAATGTATTCATACTCTATACATTATTATAGACGGAGTAAGATTTATAAATTATATCAAAATAAACGTGTTTCGAGATAAAAAAGAATTCGGTTGATTGAAATAAATCTGAACAGTAATATTGTTAATATTACTGTTCAGGTTCAAAATGTTATTCCGTATGTAGGTTTTATTCAACACATTGAATAACATCTTTTTGTGAGAAAAATTAGTAACTATAATGTGTTTATATCATTTAAATGCAATGTATATTTATAAATATTATATATCGATAGATATTACACATTTTTATTTAAAAACTGGAACCAAATATACTTAGAATTATCCACATTTATAAAGGATTTTTAGCATTATTTTCAATTAGTATAACTATTTGACCCATGCAAAATATTAACAATGTAGTTTTGGACACTTATGAAATTTTCTAGGAATGAGAGAAATTATCATACTTATTTTTCTTTGGATTAAACACCTAATAGAAAGTCGATACATAGTAAATTGAAAACTAGTAAAATATATACAGTACATACAACTCAAATAATAGAGATTTTGTTATTTAAATTATTTACATACAAAAACCATACATGTGTACAGTATTTACTTACAAAAACTGGTACATGATGAGACATTCAATAATTTAAAACGTGTTTAATATTTATTAGAAACATAAAAAAAATATATAATTACCTTTTCCTTGCTGTGTAATTAAAGTGTAGGAATACTCAAAAATATATATCCAAACAAATATATATCATTCCATCCGAACAAAATGTATTGCTTGATCTTTAACATTATTAAAACAATTTATATCAATCGTAGTTAATTTTCCCGTAAAAATTTAGCTAATAATCCACAGAAGCTATTGTTATGAATCACCTGATTGTACTCGTAAAAAGGAAATCCACAGAAGCTATTGTTATGAAGGACCAACAAAATAAGATAAGCTCTTGCAGAATCTGTATTGGCTTTCCACCACCACCTCTTCCCCCCCACACCCCCACCCCACTGCCCCTCTTGCCATCCTATGGTAACATCACTACCTTAACATTATAGCCTCACAAGTTCTTAGTCGTTCTCCGAGAGGTTTGAAATGTGTAGGCCTACCTTTGGTGGTTGTGGTTAAATGGCAACAATTTTATGTCTGGCTGCTCCTAAATATTATTTCTGCGTTAGTCTATGTAAATACCAGTAGGTAATAAACAATCTTATCCTGCATAGAATAAAAATAGTTTGTAAAATTAAATTCTAACTAAGGTTTGATAAAACATGATTTGATTTCAAATAAATGCTCCTTGACGTGAAACTGGATCATTTTATTATTAAATTTCTTTAAATCTTTCTTCAGATTGAAGTACATTTAATTAGTTTTGTGGGTCTATAAATATGTACAAGTATATATGCTAATAGATTTGTGTATGTAGTTATTAACACGCGTCACGCATATTATTATACCTAAAATATATATTGTATAGGCTTCTACAAATGATTAATTTTGAAACGTTATATTGACATTTTAAAAATAGATTAATAATCTTGTATAAGTCTCCATATAAACGTATTATAAGTGAATCAAAATATAAGCTGGCTTGAAAAATCTCCGTAGAGATATAAAACTTAAATGGATGTGAATACCGCTCTACAAAAAAAAAGGTCTACAGTAAGATTCTCGAAATACATCACAAATGCTGAAAATTGGTCATGTGATGACAATATAGTTATTTACTGATTCCTAAATTAGCCAAATTAGCTAATTAACAAATTTATTTCAAAATAAAGATATCGATAAAATCTTAAAGATTTTTGATTCATCATTTATTATACGTCACCAAAATCAATAAAACCAGATATTCGTTTACAATAATTATTTTCTAATATTAAAAATAAAATAAAACAATTTAATCCGAATATTCAGAAAATAGTCTATAATAAATTTTAGAGCAATTAATTTAATTTGTTTGATTCTTTTTAATGGCTTACTTTTAATATTATATAAATAAATAAGTTTCTTATAATATAAATTGCAGATTAATCAGAAAGGCTGAGTAAATGTTTTAGTTATGGTGACATAGATAGTTCGTGAAGAATTTGAGAATATTAGTGTTCACTTGATACATCGAACAATGGATAGTTCAGTTAGTTAACTACTTGTTGAGATCCATAACCAATTCAAATGAAATGTTAAATTTTTTATTGCTTGTACTATGGTTAGCCATGTTTGTAAATAATGAAGTAACGATTTCACAATAAAATATATTGCTAGTTATTTTAAAAACCCTAACACACATATGTAGTGGAAACTAGTAGCTTTTAAAACATGTACATTTTTACTTAGATTGTAACATAATTTAGTAATTTAACACAAAATGTTCTGTTGCAATGGGGAAAAAACTATCATGTTAGCTATTGTTAAACACGATGTTTAGTAAAATTTATTTATAAATGTACAAATATTTATTTGAATTGTGTTGGTAAATTTGTCCAGTATGTTGAGACTAACAATATAATAACTATTCTTCTTTTGCAGACAGAGTTATAAACTATAACAAATTTACAAATTGTGTGAGTGGTAACATAATGTCATTAAAAATACATCGCGAGACTGTATTATGAGCCATATGTATAATGTAAAGTACAGTACCTCTAATTAATGTGTCAATGTTTAAAAGCAATCCAGTTTTTCTTGATGTGATTATGTAAACATGCAATGACAATATATGACATGGGAAGGTCTTCACTCCCCTTGCATATGTATACATCTTTTATTATGTCTTCAAACCTAAGAAACAAGGAAAAAAAATAATAGCACGAGTACAAAGAAAGGGAACTTTTTTATGAGAAGGATTAAAACAAAAATATATTTCTGAAATAAGTTATTAACGGCACTTTATAAATAGCAACTTGCTAGGGTCATAAAATGTTGAAGGAACTTCACCAAGCCAATTGTATGAGTATTAGATAAATAGAGCTTCTGCGCCAATTTGGAATTCCAGGATCAACTTCTCTGCGCATACTTTGGAGTGATTTTGGGCAGAGAATGAATCTATCTCTTTCTCACTCTAATTTTAAATGGAATAAATTAGGTGAGTCGTCATTTTAATTCTCACTCTCCTCAAACCTATTTTCAAGATATATGGGATCAAACCAGAACTTAGGTTTTCGGTTCTTTCTCCGAGCACCCAACATTTTTCTTTCAGGAATCTAGGCCAAAACTGATGTCATTAAGGAGTGAATGGGGAGGATGGGATGTAGGAGACATAAACCAACCCCGAACTCTTCTTAGATGAGAAAAACTGTTGTTGTTCTCCAACAACTCTGGTTATCGTCGAAATACAACGATACAAGACCATTGTCCCTGGTTGCTCTTCAAGTAGTATTAATAACACTCTCCATGCACTATTTAGCTGTGAGAATGAGCCGTGTGATGCAATAGGGCTAGCACCAAGCTAGCATTTGCTTATAGCCTGAACAGTTAGTAAGACGCAGGGAAGATAATAACAATTATACATATATATACCTTGTGACAGTACCCTTATTCTCCACTGAATAGGCGGGTACACAATGTAAATATAAAATACCAAAAACAAACAATAATTGCAGAGCAGCCAATAGGATAGTCATATGACAAATAGGCCATACTCCGGCCAATAGGTCATCCTGCTTCCATGAACCCACTTTACAAATATCATTTAGTGGACTCAAAATTTAGCCAAAATCAGGGGGAGAGGACGGGACATATTTCATTCAATTAGATCCTATATTGGAATACTATAAGAGAAATTAGACATTAACATAAGATTTTAAATAGTTTATTTTGATAAACAGTAGATAAAAGATAGTATGATAAACAAAAGGTTAATATTAAATTTATGAACATAACTGTATATTAAAAGGATAATTCCAATTGTTTACTTTTAACAATCCCTCATGATTTAAAGGAAAAATATAAATATATATAATAGTAGTGTTCGGGACGTTTCAGAACAGTCATTTATACATAAAACTGCCTATATGTAACATATTCAGAGCGTTTATATCGAAAACGGTCTATATTTGGGGTGTTCGGAACAGTCATTCATACATAAAACTGCCTCTATGTAACATATTCAGATCGTTTATATCGAAAACGGTCTATATTTGGGGTGTTCGGGACGTTTCGGAACAGTCATACATACATAAAACTGCCTATATGTATTCAGAGCGTTTATATCGAAAACGGTCTATATTTGGGGGGGTGTTTTTTACCGTTATTCCGCCCCCTGCTCCCACCCCTCCCGCCCCTGACATACTTTCCCTTGGTAGGATAGAGGCGGTGTTGGAGTTTTTATTCATCGTTTTGAACCTCTAGCTAGTGCTGTCTTATGTTGAATGAGCATTGGTTCCATCGTCACAAGGCCTGAACCTCTCCTGACGGCCTTTTAATTATTAATTAATTAATTTATGCTAATTAAGGATCGAGGTGTTGGAGTTTTAGAGCGTTGTGGGAGCATGAGACAAGAGGCACCAACCTCTCACTATGACTGTCAATGATATAATGAACATTGGCTCTATGACGTACTCACCTCCAACAGTGGCAATCAGCCTTTCACTTTTCAGGCAGTTGAATCCCCCCTACCCCACTCAGAGCCGGGTAGTTCCAGTTTCGACATCGCAAGGAGCTGGTGGCCGGAATCACCCCTTCCCCCCGGACTGGAATTTCCACAGAGCCGGGGATCCCCCACCACCCTCCCAGGGTCGTTACCTTCTGTGGTGTGACTGACAGGCAATAAGCTCCGTGCAAAAAAGGCACACCAAGCGAACAAATAATTTACCGTTATAAGGCAGTTTCGCTACTACTTTGGTTGAACGTTGACGTGTTTAAGCTCCACTGCCCAAAGTCTATGACAGCTCGCACACACATCCATTTGGTGGTGCAGAGTTAAAGATTCTAATGTATCTTTTAAAACCAAATATCTAGCACAACCACTTCTTACTACCTGTCCTATTTTAATATACATGAATTACTGTATATAAACGCAAGTAAACTATGCTATAACAAGCTTATCTTAAAGATAGAAAAGTTGCTCTAACACTGACCTTACCTATGCCTGTAATCATATTAGGTGTTAAAACAAAGGCCTCCTCGCACAGCTGCGTGGAGGGAGGGTGGGGAAACCAGAGGTGAATAAAACTCGTTGGACAGCTTGTTGATCTGGAGGGTTGGAACAAGATGTATTTATTTACACTAATAGGAAATTTATGCGTAAAGTATAATGCAGATAAAATGTACCCGAATTTGTAGGAAAGTGGATCAGAAGAAACCAATTATTAAAAAGGATGTATTTATTTACACTAATAGGAAATTTATGCGTAAAGTAGAATGCTGATAAAATGTACACGAATTTGTAGGAAAGTGTCCATGCTCCACTGCCCAAAGTCTATGACAGCTCTCTCGCACGCATCCACTACCTGGCCGTTTCTAATATACATGAATTACCCGTAATATTGCCACGAGTAAACTACGCTTATTTTATTTCAAATGCATTATTGATAATGTAAAAGAACAACGAGTTTGTGTTCCTTAAAGGACTCCTCGCTTGAATGTACCTTCATCTGCGTGGAGGGAGGGTGGGGGGAAACCCAGGGTGAATAAAACTCGTTGGACAGCTTGGTGATCTGGGGTTCAAATCTCACCCACGTGGACAGAGGGGGTGTTCCTGTATAGTCCAATTTTAATAGGAATAGCCTCATCTTAGACATAGAAAAGTTATATCTACTCTTACATATTTATACGGTGTAATAATCAAGCAGGTTTCGTTCGTCCATTTTGCACCACCGTTTGCTAAACCAAACTTATTCATTCGGCGCCATGGCAGTACATGCAACCAGTTGTGCACCATCATTTGCTATTCATTCTGCGCCAAAGCGTACTCCGCTGTTGCCTGAACAGAACATCTAGCAGACACGACCCATCCTCTGTGTTAGGTTGAAGGTGTCTGATGGGTAACGGTACTTACAGTATCGAATATGAAACGGGTATTTAAAAATAAACTTCTGGGAATGTATCTAAAAGTTATATAAGCACCGTGATTTTTTTCCCTAGATATTTTACTTATAAACTTATGTAAAAGTTATTATTTATGTTATCAAAATATATATAGCCGCCATGATTTTTTCCCCTAGGTATTTAACATAGGAACATGTGTAAAGGTCATACATTATTTAATATTTAATATTATATTAATATTATTTAATTGCCGTACAGGGTTTGTCGTGCTTGCTTACCGGCCCACTAGATGGCATCGAAAGCCGGTTTAGTTAATGTAAGGTTTCTAGGAGAGTTTACAAATAATAAATAAGTCAATGTAAGGTTTTCTTTAACAAATTGCTCTGTGAGCTTGTTCATTCTGTGCAGGGGGTGCCGCAAGATTTTAAGGGGGAATATATAAATAAAAATATTAGAACACATTAATGAAATAAAGAAATGGAAGAAAATTTTGTCTTTCAGTGTTTTTGTGAATTGCACTTGTCACAGCCCCCCCCCAGACAAAGCAATAAAGTCTTGAGAATGATTTGCGTGTTGTGTTGTCAACAATTAGGACAGACTGAGGACTATGTGCTCTGAATAATCACAAGTCTCACATTAATAAAACAATTCTACTATTATTTGACTAGAGTAATCTCACATTGTGTTTGGCTAGTGTGCTAATTTATTGGTTTCCAAAACAATTTATCTCTATGTGAATAAATAGCCAAAGCTATTAAGGTGTATTTTAGGAGGGTTAACACCACACGAGTGACATATTACGAAAATTTGAAATATGACACCTGGACACGGAAATCAAACCCGGGACCTCTGGCTTAGTACGCCAATGCTCTGACCACTGAGCTATCCAGGGTCATTCTTCACTCATATTTAAGGCAGTGGAACAGAGCATCGAGCAGACACCTCCGTCCACTTCGCTGGGTCGATGCCGACTACCGAAATAACGGGATTTACAAAGGGACTTATGGACAGATCTGTGTTGCGCATGCGCAGAGACACATTAGAGTATTAGGTCATTACAGACGGCAGGCTCTTTGAAGAGGGTATAAATAGAACCCGCTCATTACATTTGGTCATTTCAATTTGTGATTGACGCCGCCGAACATCAAAAAATGAGTTTCGAGTCGCTAGAAAATTTTCTAAATTTAGGTAAGTTTTTTTTTTCTGTATATTTTAACTGGTGTTTTTTTTGTTGACTAATACAGCTGGGGTGTACAATGGTGTTCTTCTTTTTTTGTTAGTTGAAGAGCCCCCGATGATTGGAGGGGATCTACAACCGGAGGATCCCAATAGCCTGGACCAGCTGCTACTGTTCGATGAAAACGGAATTTGCAACGCTGATGGTAACGCGTCGATGGGTAAGTAACAGACTAAAAACATATATATTGGAGTCTTGTTGGTGTTGTTTTTTTTCCTGTAAATGCTAATTAATTTGTATTTATTTAATTTCAGACTACTGGGATCCGTACGGTTTAGACGAAGGGCTTCGGGGGTGCATACCGTCAGTTGTAGAGACATCGACTCCCCCGGAGACGCCCTTACGAATCGGTGCCACTCACGACGCCACTGATGTCGCCCCTGGGCCCTCTCCCTGTATCATCGCGCCCTCACCCCTACCACCGGTGCCCCTCGTCGCCATGGGAAATGCGCCTCCCGCTGTTTGGGCAGATTTGGACACCCTTGACCGACTGCTATGTAAGTACCTTCTACATGTAGCCACTAGGCAGTGTAGCTTTCTCTCTCTCGCACAAATCCTGTTATATCGCCCCTCAGAGTCGAAAACAATTGCTAGCAGTGAGCTTGTACTACATCGTTTAGTGTATAAAAGAATGCGTGTGTTTACAGTTTAGAGCAAGGAAAACTATATTGCTACTTAAACGTTTATTAAAAATCCTACCTGTATGATTTATACCGAGCCAGTGGTGGGAGTCCTTGGTTCAATTCCCTCTTGGGATAAGCGAAAATACTGGTTTAGTCAACTATTTTGTTCAATAAAGGGTCCTGGGTTCAAAGACAGAAAATTATAATTGTCGTTTTACAATGTGATCGAGTATCATTTTAGTGTCTCCTGGTCACGGGTTCATTTCCTGTACAAAGTCAGAAAATTGTAATCAACACTTTAGACAGTCACGTTTCACTCTGCATAAACATAAGTCCGTGCACTTTAATTTATGATGTGTAATAGTAACCAATTTAAAAACTATATGTATGCAGTGCCACGGGTTCGAATCCAAACAGGGGATGAAAATGAGAGTTTATTCTTCTTGTACTAAATTTGTGTCTGGCTGACACTTTAGGGCGTACTTTTTTTAATTCCAGTCTAAATGTTTACGTGTTCTTATGTATGTTTACACGTTGCAGGCTTAATATAGTAAAATGTATTTTTTAGTTAAGGGCTGTACATTTCCTCTGTCAATTTATTACCGTCTTTTGTTTACCGCCAAACATAATCTTAAAAGTTGTGCTTATTTTATAAATAAAGTAATGCATGTTAAGGATACAGCTGCCTCTAGATACATATTTCAAATATAGGAGGCAGCTAGTAGCTTATGATAACCAAACAAATGTTTTTTGAAAAGGGTTGAACATATTTTTCCCCGATTTAAAGAAAGCTGTTATAAACTCAAATTTTACTACCCCTTTTAAGGTGTCTAACTTTCGTTGTGTTAAGTGCGGCGGGCTGTCTATCCACTCATTATGCAGGCGTTAGAAACAATATCTAGTATCATAGCTATCAATTCATTACGCGAGCATAATCTCCGGCGGTTTTTTTTTTTCAATAAATTGACACATTCGTAGTTGAAAACAATTAAAGCGAAAAGTATCTTAAGACGTAATCTCCGCTGCTAAAATGATATAATAATAATAATAATACAAAAAGTATTAAAGAGATGAGTTTGAGCTTCAAATCTTAGCAAGGTAAACTAGAGACAATTTTTTTCACTCTCCCTCCGCCGCAAGTGCTGACGCACTTCTGTAAATGGCGGTTACGTCTAAAGCAATTGAAAAATTGAGCATGCTATAGTAATAATAATAATACAAAAAGTATTAAAGAGATGAGTTTGAGCTTCAAATCCATAATCTTAAAAGTTGTGCTTATTTTATAAATAAAGTAATGCATGTTAAGGATACAGCTGCCTCTAGATACATATTTCAAATATAGGAGGCAGCTAGTAGCTTATGATAACCAAACAAATGTTTTTTAAAAGGGTTGAACATATTTTTCCCCGATTTAAAGAAAGCTGTTATAAACTCAAATTTTACTACCCCTTTTAAGGTGTCTAACTTTCGTTGTGTTTAAGTGCAGCGAGCTGTCTATCCACTCATTATGCAGGCGTTAGAAACAACAGCTAGTATCATAGCTATCAATTCATTACGCGAGCATAATCTCCGGCGTTTTTTTTTCAATAAATTGACACATTCGTAGTTGAAAACAATTAAAGCGAAAAGTATCTTAAGACGTAATCTCCGCTGCTAAAATGATATAATAATAATAATAATAATAATAATAATAATAATAATAATAATAATACAAAAAGTATTAAAGAGATGAGTTTGAGCTTCAAATCTTAGCAAGGTAAACTAGAGACAATTTTTTTCACTCTCCCTCCGCCGCAAATGCTGACGCACTTCTGTAAATGCCGGTTACGTCTAAAGCAATTGAAAAATTGAACATGCTATATTAATAATACAAAAAGTATTAAAGAGATGAGTGTTAGGTTCGAATCTTACCAAGGTAAACTAGAGAATTTTTTCACTCTCCCTCCTCGCAAATGCTGGCTCACTTCTGTAAATGTTGGTTTCGGCTAAAGCAATTGAAAAATTCAAACATATTATACATTTTAAAGAAAAAATATGCGCCTGTTGTAACAAGGCTTACTTTGACATGTGTTATAGTTGAATTGGAGGCCGGAAATGGCGGGATGACCACAGAGCCACCATCACCAGCGGTGGCACCCCTCCAGCCCTATGTAGTCGCATCGCCCCAGCTCCAGAGAGAAGGGGTTCGAGCCCCTGTGTCCCTGCAAGCCGGAACATCTTCACTCCGGCCTCTACGGCAGGGAGACGGAGTTCGAGCCCCGGCGGCGGCGGCGAGGGAGATGGGGCCCATGGAGCTGGCGACAGCGGGACCGTCTTCTGGCCCTCAACGCGGAATTAGTGGCCCGGTGAATCAGGTAGGTGGGGCATTGCAAAATGGCGTCCCTCTTCGCATAATCGAAGAGAGGATTAAACAATTGAGGCGTTTCTTTTATACTGGTAGAGAAATTACCGTACATCTTGGTGCTCCAGCAAGCGATCGTGACGCATTAAGCTGGCTTGAAGAACAAATTACTAATTTGCTCCATCGGTTGCAGGACCATGGCGTTAGCGCCGATGACCACGTAGGCTTACTTTTGAGTAGCACTGACTCAACGTTAAGCCCTGTGTATGTCTCATTTAGGCGAGCAGACCAGCTAGACGCTAGACAAGTGCTTGATAACGTAAGTCGCGTGTTGCAGAGTAATAGTTTGTTTTTGAGTACAGCACCACTGTACGTTAAACTCTGCCATTTTAAGGAGCCTCGCGGGAGTGGACGTTATTGTGATAAACTCTCTCCCGCAAGCACATATAGCCGTAATAACAAAGGGATCATTACGATTCAAAATGACGACACACTTTGTCTTGCCCGTGCATTGGTTGTCGCCAAAGCTATATGTGACAATAAAAGAGAACCAGGATGCATGGACGTGAACACCTTTAAACAAATCAAAATGGGTCGACCTATTCAAAAACTCAAAGCAGAGGAACTATGCCGTGATGCCCGTGTGAATCTTTTGAAAGGTGGTGGGCTCACTGAGCTGAAACAATTTCAAGCATACCTTTCCGAATACAAAATCACAGTGTTCAGGGAACGTCGGGGGAGACAGGTCCTATATGAGGGGCCTACTCCCTCCGAACATTCCTTTATGGGGCACCTTGATTTGTATTTTCACGACGATAAGCAAAACCATTTTGACGTCATAACATCCTTGACAGCCGCATTTAAGTGTGGGTACTTTTGCCGCGAGTGCCGTGTACCGTTCAACACAAAGAACGAGCACAAATGTGAATCCGCGTGCAAAAAGTGCCACGCTAAAGCGGTTTGTAGCGGAGGCCGATCTGTGGTCTGTAAAGACTGCGGGCGTTGGTTCACAAATCAGACGTGCTTTGATAACCATAAACGTCCCGGGTTTTTCAGCGGTCACAGATCGGTCTGTGATGTCAAAAAGGTTTGCGAGGTATGCGGGCAATTTTTCAGTTTGGAAAAATCAAATTTTTCACATATGTGTTATGAGACTTTTTGTAGAGTATGCGAGACCCATCGCCCTTTTGGCCATTTCTGTTATATGAAGCAGGCCCCATCCAAGCCGTCACTGGAAAAGAATAATTTCATGTTTGTATTCTACGATTTTGAATGCAGACAAGAAACGCTTCTTCAAGGTGCGGCAGGCACGTACTTGCACGAACCTAACCTATGTGTCGTGCAAACGTGTTGTAAGGCCTGTGTTCATATAGATGCAAATGACTATCATTGCACCGACTGTGGGGCGATAGGACTCGCATATTCAAGGGTGATACCACAATGGCCCAATTTTTTGAATTTATAGAACAAATTAAAGCTTCAAAATTTAAGGATATCACCCTCCTCGGCCATAACGCTAAATCCTATGATGGAAATTTTATTTTAAAATATATGATGGAGGTTAAAAAATGGACTCCAGAACTTATAATGAACGGTGGGAAAATCATGTCCATGCGTTACGGCCCACTCCACTTTATTGACTCACTGAACTTTCTCCCGATGTCGCTGTCCAAATTGCCCAAAACTTTCGGCTTGGACGAGTCTTTGGCCAAGGGACATTTCCCTCATTTTTTCAATAAAAAAGAAAACGCGGGGTATAGGGGTCCCTTGCCGCCAAAGGAGGACTACGGCATCGGCGAGATGTCAGTTGAGGGAAAGGAGCACTTTGAGAAGTGGTATGACGCGTTGGTCAAAGATAACTATGTCTTTGATTTTAAACGCGAGTTGGAACTGTATTGTGTGAAAGATGTAGAGATCCTACGGAAGGCCTGCCTGAAGTTTAGAGAGATGCTCATGGAGAAAGCAAAGGTGGATCCTTTCAGAGAGGCGTGTACGATAGCTGGAGCGGCCATGTTGGTTTACCGCCGAAGTCATCTTAAGGAGAATACTATCGGTATTATCCCTAACGGTGGCTATCGGTGCGCAGACCAACAGTCGCACGTCGCTGTACAATGGCTCTGCTGGGAGGCCCATCAACGCGGTGTCTCTATTCTTCATGCGGGTAACGGCCGTGAGGAATATGTGTTAGGGCGACGTGTAGACGGTGTTGTTAAAGCTGGAGATACCACCACCGTCTTCCAGTTTTGGGGCTGTTATTGGCACGGGTGCCCTCTCTGTTACCCTGACAGGACCACCCCCGTCAAAAATAGTCCCCACGAGACCATGGAGACGCGTTATGAAGCGACCATGGCTTGTTTGGAAAAGTTTAAGAATGCCGGCTACACGGTCGTAGAGATGTGGGAGTGCATGTTTAATGCGATGAAACGCACAGACAAGGACTTGCAGCAATTTGTACTCCGGCACGAGGTGTATACCAAGGAACCTCTCAGTCCCAGGGATGCATTCTTTGGCGGGCGTACAAATTGTATCAAGCTCTTCCACGAAACAGACCTTTCTTGTGGGGAGAAGATCAAGTACTTGGATGTGTGTTCATTGTATCCATACGTTTGCAAGTACAAAAAATACCCAGTCGGCCACCCCAAAATTCACTTGGAACCAAATTGTCCGTCTATAGATCAAGTAGAAGGCATAGCCAAAGTTACAGTGACGCCTCCGCGAGATTTATTCCTGCCCGTATTGCCTACCAGGATGCACGACAAGCTAATGTTCATCTTGTGCAGGAAATGCGGGGAGGAGAAAAACCAAGGCGCGTGTCAGCACAACGACAAAAAAGATCGCTGGTTGACAGGCGTCTGGGTGATTGACGAGATCCGGAAAGCCGTTGAGAAAGGCTACACCGTTGAAGCAGTGCACGAAGTGTGGGAGTACAATGTATCTGTTTATGACCGTCAGACGCGTTCTGGCGGCCTGTTTCACGGATACATTGATACTTTTTTGAAAATTAAACAAGAAGCCAGCGGATGGCCAGAGTGGTGTACCTCACAGGAGGAAAAGTTAGCATACATTCAAAATTATGAGGAAAGGGAAGGGGTAAAACTAGATTTCGGCTCTGTTTGTAAAAACCCTGGTCTCCGCACTCTGGCTAAACTTTTTTTAAATTCACTATGGGGAAAGTTTGGGCAAAGACCCGATTTACCACACGTAGCCGTTGTCAACGACTATCAGGGCGTCCACAAGTACCTGACGGATCCGTACATCACCGTGGACAGCGTGATTGATGTAAATGATGAGGTTATGTTCCTCAATTACAAGGATGCGCGTGACGCGTTGCGCCCTAACCCTAACACGAGTGTGGCGGTGGCGTGCTACACGACTGCTATGGCTAGGTTGCACTTATACAGCATCCTTGAACAATTGGGGGACCGCGTTTTATATCATGATACAGATAGCGTTCTATTCACTGAACGCCCCGGCGATTGGAGTCCACCGACCGGATACTTTTTAGGTGACCTCACTGATGAACTTCAGGATTACGGTCCGGAAAGCTACATTAGCGCCTTTGTATCTGGTGGTCCCAAAAATTACGCTTACCGAGTTTGCGTTGGCGGTGATCCTGCCAAAACAAAAACGGTGTGCAAGGTTCGCGGGATCACCATAAACTATGGCAACCGGAACGATGTTAATTTTGAAGTTTTGAAAGCGATGGTCACCGAACAGGCTGCGGAAAGATACATACAGATACCGCACAAAATTGTAAGAAAAGGTCTTGCAACTGTATGTACCGTTTCGCAGACTAAAGTCTACCGGCCCGTGTACACCAAACGCCGGATAACAGATGATTTTAATACGTTGCCGTTTGGGTATCAGAGTCCTTGTAAACGCGCTCGCCACGAATAAAAGGTGATCATTTAGACGGGCTGAATAATCATCTTTATTCTTTCACTCTAGACAGTTCCACTGACATACCATTTTTCAAAGATTTGAGATTTTTTTTCATATTTTTTTTCTGCATGAAAACAAGCATATTTTTTTATATTTTTTTATGCACCCGGGTTACTTTTTTATATTTTTTTATTTGCCAGTACAGTCCTCTGCCTACCTGATTTTTTTCAAGTCAATTAGTTGCTTGTATATATTTTAATTCTAGCCAAATGTTTGTATATATATATTTATTTTAAATCTAATACATTGTTTGTATATATTTTTTTTTTCTGATAAACTGATTGTATATATTTTTATTTTAAATCTAATACATTGTTTGTATATATTTTTTTTCAGTCAAATATGATAGACTGATTGTATATATTTTTATTTTAAATCTATTCACATATATATTTATTTTCTTTTAGTACCGAGGCCACTATTCCCCCCTATATTGTAAATATTCACAGTATACTTTTCACTGTGTGTAAATAAATATGATAAACAAAACCAGTTATGTCTATACTAATAATTATATATTGTAAATATTCACAGTATACTTTTCACTGTGTGTAAATAAATATTGTAAACAAAATCAGTTATGTTTATACTAATAATTATATATTGTAAATATTCACAGTATACTTTACACTGTGTATATACTTTTTTTCATGACCAAATAAATATTGTAAAAATTATTATGTTTGTTTTTTTAACGTCTATACCCCACACCTCTCTCCTATCCTATAAATACAAGCTCATATAGCTTATAAGCTCAGTCTCAGTGCATGGTCACTCTAAGTCCTGATGAATTAAAATCACAGATTGAGTATGCATGCACTTACATGATTGAAGCAGCTTCTTCTTTCAGCCACAAAGGAAGTGGTGTGTCCGAGGACCGTTGTGAAATACTTAGAGCTAATTTATATATTCCTTTGGGTGATTGCAGCTATATTCCATTACCAGAAGAGTTGATTAATAGGAACGCTCTAATTAATATAAGAAATGCTGACAGTAAATGCTTTTGGAAAACCACGCTCAGTTCACCCGACCGAGATTCGAACCTCGATCTTCCCAGTCCTCAGCAGCCAGCTCAATACAACGAGCGCTTTAACCAACTACGCCACTGAGGTGGGTTTTTGTATATGTTAAATATATTATTTTTGTGAAGTGGAAAATTTGTTTAGCGTAAATGTTATATATATTATGTCCGCATATATAGTTTCATATTTAAAACATAACAACATAATTTCAAGATCTTCATAAGTGTATTACTTGTGATTTTTTTGTTTAAGTGTTGCGGTGATAAATATTATAAAACTGTTATGTTTTAACGTCTACACCCTCTCTACTATCATAGAAGCTCCGTCTCAAGCATTATGGGTGTAAGACCGTCTAGTTAAGTACAAAGCCCGTTCCCCCCCTTAAACCAGCATTTTCAGTCATACAGGGAATCGAAGCCTGGACACGTGGCGCGGTGGCCAGACATGCTAACGCCTCACGGCCAGCTGATTCATTAGACGTCTTGACCATTGACAATAGCCAAGCGACATAGATTAACAGGCAAATACAAGTCTCCTTTCACAGAGAGAGAGAGAGAGCGATACATTCTTTCTGGACACTTGGCGCCGTGGGTAGACATCCTAACGCTTCACACGCAGTGACGAGAACAAGGACAGGGGTTCGAATCCTGGTTCACTGGATGATTGCCACCAGCTCAAAGGATCATATTTGACATAGGTTTGGTAGCAACATAATTACTTTTTTTGAAAGGACATGGAAGTGAACCCCAACTTTTGCACGGAGAGTGAGACAGGGAAGCACCTTACAGGAATCCGCTCTCCCAGAAAAAAAATCATGACATGTGGCTAATATAGGGTTTCGAACCCCTGACATGTGTAAGGCCGTCTCTTTGCTTCAATTGGTGTACTAGTTCCCATTCCCCTCTTGAACCAACATTTTCAGTCATACATGGAATCGAAGCCTGGACACTTGACTCTGGGGGGACAGACAGACATGCTAACGCCTCGTGGCCAAGTGATTCCTTAGACGTCTTGACCATTGACCACTCGACATAGATTAACAGACCAATACATGTCTCCCTTCACAGAGAGAGAGAGTTATACATTCTTTCTGGACATTTGGCGCAGTGGGCAGTCTTCCTAACGCCGTGATTAGAAAGCTGCTTCCTCCTTTTTTATGTAGCATTTTCTTCTTCACCATTTTAATACATATCATATTCTGAAAAAAAAAAATTACACCTGCACACGGGAATCAAAGCCTGGAAACTTTGGCTTACATAGGTATCTTAGTACGTATACTGGCTTGTTCACATTAAGGGGGTAAGATATACTCGTAAATATATTTTTATGGATTAGATAAGCAATTCATCCCTGGATAGCAAACTAAATCACAACAATGTTGGCGTCTCCTTCAGGTCTTTGATTGTCCAGCCGAGGATTTAAAAATAATAACGACATTTTAGTGCTAGTTTTTTTTTATTGACAATCAGCAATTTATTAATTTAAAACAACAACAACAACAAGCAGCAATATTATTTAGGTCTTTTGACCAATACATATAAATACATCTACCAGGCATAAAATGAGTAGGAGTCAATTTTATTGACAATCAACAATTGGTTAATTTAAAACATTCACAACAAGCAGCAATATTATTTAGGTGTTTTAACCAATACATATAAAAGACATCTACCAGCTAGAAAATGAGTAGGAGCCACCTTCAAAATAGTTCAAGACACGTTGAGAGACGCTAGAGTGTATATTGATAATGTCTCCACAGTTTTTACCTGGCAATCTTATTCTTCCAACAAACTCAAGCACAATAACATTAGGTTCGGGCTCTTCCGATAGCACAACGTTTATAACTTTTGTTTTTCTCAAGTTCGTTTAAGCACTTGACACGATTGTATTCCTCTTTATCGATCATGTCTAACGCCCTGCATAATACCTTCTCGTCCCAAACAGGTATACTGGTGAGCAGCAGTTTGCTGACATTGAATTTTGTGCCGAATAAGATTGGATAGCTTTGCGTAGGATCCATCACAAACGCCGCATTTAAACAGCATAATGTCAATTGGAGATGCAGCAAAAGAAATAAACATTCGCTCTTAACGTTTTTTTCAAAATTTCACCACTAGCTCCGATGACAGCAGCAGAGTACGTCTAGTTTATTAATTCACTTTTAAACATCACACTTTGTCCTCCGAGATATATCATACAGCGGGCTTTAGATTTAAAGCACTTACAATCCAAATAATATATTGACTTTGGAAGGAAAACGTTACCGAAACTGCCCAGACCGAGTATGTAGTCGGCGTGCGTTTCACCTATAATTTTAACATTTGAATAATTTTTATAAATTGTTAAATCCTCGAGATTTACAGGTTCTTCGGACTTTACCTCCGGCGGTGGTGGTGGGCACGCAGCTGACTCTGCTGGCCGGTAAACAGGCGACTCTGACTGTGGATTGCGCCAGTGAATCTGACGCCTGGTAGGTAGACGCCTCGGACGGTGGGCACGCAGGTGACTCTACTGACTGGTAGACAGACGACTCTGACGACGGGTACGCCTGTGACGTCTGGTAGGTAGACGACTTGGTGGTGGGTACTCTGGGGCTGGGTACGCCTGTGACTCTGGGGCTGTGTACGGCTGTCTCTCCGAGGGCGGCGGCGGCGTGAAGTACGGTGACGGGTGGTGTGGAGCTCGGAAGGGCGGCGGTGGAGGTCGGGTAACACAGCTACCACGTCCCCCTTGCGGAAATTGTAAACGGCGCACGTTACATCACACATATACGTTTCCACGATTCTCTCGTAGGGTAGTACTTCCGTCGCTCGTATCGTGTGACAGGTAGAGTCACAAAACTCTATGTAGCCTCACTCCTCTACTTTGTAAATTACCTGTCTATCACTCACCGCCACACTGTGAACATTCTCTCCCGTCATATAGGCACGTCCCTCCATCGTATGGCCCACAAACATTAAATTAATATAGCCGGATCGAAGCATGGTGAGCGTACCTGAGAGCTAAACGTTCTGTAGAGTGCTCCGCTGCCCGTTGTTAACTGCCGTGTCTCTTAAACGCGTTCAAAGTTCACAACGGTAGGTGAACCGGGTTTTACTCCGGCGCAGGTAAATACCAGTTTTTCTTTATTTAACTCACACACGTCTTCATCTGTAAGAGTACCAAACCGGCAGGGTAAAAATACACAAAACTCACCGTCTAGATAGGCTATTAGACGTCTCCCGAACTTTGTATTGACGGCTTTTAATTTATCAACCGAGTACTTTTGATCTACGGCTAGATCACACAATTTGACGGTCTGCACCGCGTCGACGATATTTACCAGCTGCTGTAACTTGTCCATATTGGCCCGCTCTACAAACGCTTATAAATAGACAACCAAGTGGGCACCCCTCTTTATAGCCAGCCCCACCCTCCCTCGTTTGACGTCACACGATATATTCTTGTCTGCCCACCAACTTGGCGCCCGTGTCGATGACCTCGATATTTAAGCTTGTCTCAACTCGTCTTGTTGTGCCGACATACTGGCGCCAGGGTTGCGACATAACACGCGATGATTACGTCATTGGGAAAACCCAAGCTTGTCGAGGTCACGATAAATTCTTGTCCTGACTTGTCTGCCCGCCAACCTGGCGTCATCATTCTTGTCTTGACGACCCACCAAACTGTCGCCATGTATTCAGCCCTGATATATATTTACGGTCATTACTTATGAATTTTTTTATGTACGGAAACATTACATTTATTTGTTTAAGAAGTATTGGGAGGGTCGGGTACACGTTATGGCAGTTGGAGGCAGTGGATTCATATATCTCTCAGGGGGATGGTGGTTTTATACACTCCCTCACACCACATAAACGCTGGAACCATTCTAACTTACTCCTCCGGTCCGTGACTGTTACACACATCCATGCATTGAGAAAGACGCTACCAAACAAACAATTTTAGTATACATTGGTGCTGGGGATAGCGGCCCTAACTGTGGATTCCGATGCCCCTGATTGTGCATAATTAGAGCTGCGACATAACACGCAATGGTTACGGCATAGGAAAATACCCAGGTAGTCCGGTCCGAGAGCTGCGGGTGGAGGAACATTTCCATGCATTTCGACAGACGCTACCAAACAAACAATTTTAGTAGACTTGTGACAGGGGTAGTGGCCCCTAACTGTGGATTCCGAGGCCCCTGATTGTGCATAATTAGAGATGCTAGAGTTGCGACATAACACGCAATGATTACGTCATTGGAAAACACCCAGGTTGCTGAAGTCACTATCTATTCTTTTCCCAACTTGTCTGCCCGCCAGCCCGGCGCCAGGGTTGCGACATAACACGCAATGATTACGTCATTGGGAAAACCCAAGGTTATCGAGGTCACTTGTCACCCCGGCAGGCTGGCGTCAGGGTGGCGAAGGAGGAGGAATGACCGGGGGAGGGGGGAAACCAGGATGAACAACCCGGCTCTGGGGGGAGGGGTGGGGAGGGAAAAGTGAAAGGCTGATTGCCACTGTTGGAGGTGAGTACGTCATAGAGCCAATGTTCATTATATCATTGACAGTCATAGTGAGAGGTTGGTGCCTCTTGTCTCATTCTCCCACAACGCTCTAAAACTCCAACACCTCGATCCTTAATTAGCATAAATTAATTAATTAATAATTAAAAGGCCGTCAGGAGAGGTTCAGGCCTTGTGACGATGGAACCAATGCTCATTCAACATAAGACAGCACTAGCTAGAGGTTCAAAACGATGAATAAAAACTCCAACACCGCCTCTATCCTACCAAGGGAAAGTATGTCAGGGGCGGGAGGGGTGGGAGCAGGGGGCGGAATAACGGTAAAAAACACCCCCCCCAAAATATAGACCGTTTTTCGATATAAACGCTCTGAATACATATAGGCAGTTTTATGTATGTATGACTGTTCCGAAACGTCCCGAACACCCCAAATATAGACCGTTTTCGATATAAACGATCTGAATATGTTACATAGAGGCAGTTTTATGTATGAATGACTGTTCCGAACACCCCAAATATAGACCGTTTTCGATATAAACGCTCTGAATATGTTACATATAGGCAGTTTTATGTATAAATGACTGTTCTGAAACGTCCCGAACACTACTTATAATATAAAGTATATTGTAAATATGACAATAGGTCTTGCTAAACGTCCAAAAGCTAACTATAAATATATAGTAATTATTAGAAAAATAATAACGAAGGGTCTGCAAAATCACCTAGATGATTTGAATACTAATATCAATACACATGTATAGCATTATAAAACTAATCACAACAGGCCTCAGTGACCATCGTCAATAGTATTAAAGCTTGTTTATAACAAGTACAGTAATAGTCTTTCTTGTCAACATAACTATACGTTAACACAATACCACATATTACGAAAGGGGAAAAGCCCCAAAATTTAAAGAGTCATAATCTAATTATACGGCCAGATGGGTTCTAAGTTTTCTATTTTGCCTAAACCTAACATTTAAAAAAACTTGACATATTACCCCATACAGGGTATACATTACGTGCATTAATAGTCCACTTCAAACTCAAAACTAACAAAGGAGTAATCACTACCCTATCCTTGATATTAGAATGAGAAAGAGCAGCTAACCCCTGAGTTTTAAAAAAAAGAGGGGGACTTCGCTTTTATTTTTGCCAATGTAACAGACTTGCAAATATAATTTACCATAATTAAGCCAATTTACAACTAAATCAAGGTTAAATACACTATTCCCAACTATGATTATATAATTTAATTTAAATAACAATATTTATGGTCGAAAAGGAATTTTGAGAGTATAAAACCTGAAATGTAATTTATACATTATGAACGTCCTTGACACTAAGATGTGTCCAAGGACGGGATCCTGACGAGAGTGGTATACCAATACGAGTTACATCATTATATACGTTCAATATTCAGACTCGGAAAGGGGGAAGAGGGGTAGAGAAAACAAGAGGTGAACACACACCAAGGAAGAGGGGGAAGGGGCAACTAGACGGAGGTAGAATGTTCGAGCATGTTGTGGATGGATACAGAACAATAGTTTTCTGGACACATCATCGCCTTCTAAACGGATGTACGTCACGCTTTCCCAGCATGCCTCATGATACTTCCTAGTGCGAGCCTACACACTGTTTGCTCGTTTAGTCTGTTTTTGTTTCTTCTCGTGGCATGTTGTGTTGTGCGTGAAGTACACTTGGGAGGGGCCACTGCTGAATAGGGCTATAATATAAACCTATTTTTCTACAGACACACTTTGATCCACACACTTTGCACAGTTTCAGAAAATCATACTCAAAAAGTTATCTGGAGCAGGAGGCTGTAATGTTATTTTGGTTCCAAACAATTACTTTTCATTAACCCGGGAAAGGTAACCTGAGTCATATAGACTCATCTGTGAGGGTAGTGGGGATGGTATTCCGAGTGGGGGCCGCCAACCTGTACCAGGCTCAAGGTCCTCTACAAGCAGTCGACAAGCAGTCGATTTACTGGCAGCTGACGCGGTGGGAAGGTCTCTGACTACTCCTCAAACAAGGTAATGTTTTTTCGTCTAATACTCAGTGAGTCAAATTGACGCATGGCTGCCACTGCATGTAAAATCTATGTGAGTCATTTTGTTCATGGTTGCCGATAAGAATCGAAAACTGTGTGAGTCATTTCGTTCATGGTTACGATAATAGCATAAGTTTTTGTAGCGAATTTTAATTCCTCCTAGACCTGCCATGCCTCTTTTTCTATCTCTCTCCAATCATGGTTTTCTAAACTATTATTGTAATTGCAATGTATAAAGGACAATTTTTTTAATTTTTTTAGAATTCAAGATGGATACAAAAAGGATTATGACAGATGAAGAAATCAATGATATTCTTTTTACATTGGAATCCGATGATGAAGGAGCTGAAGATATTCTCGAAAATGTTACCGATGAGGATTCTGATTCGGATTATGAACCAGTTGCAGAAGATCTTGTGGATGATGATGAGATAATTGACAATATATATCGAGGAACAGCTTCGAGATGAGAAGAGCGAAAAACGAAAACCGGCCAAGAAGTCTAAAATAGGAGGCTCACGCTCAAAACCGACGTCATCTACTTCTAAGGAAATCCCTGCCTCTGGATCAGTGACGGAAAATCGGGACTCAGTCACTTTAGTTGGAAAAAATGGCTATGTTTGGTCGACACAACCAATCAATTCCTCAAAAGGGCAAACTAGGTCAAAAAATATTATTCATGTTGCGCCTGGACCACTTAACAATGCTCTGCTCGTTGAATCACCAACCGAATGTTTCAAAAAAAATTTCACAGATAATATATTAGATATTATTCTTGAATATATAACAAGGAAATTGAAACTCTAAGGGAAAAGTACAAGGTACCAAACAAAAGCACAATTGCAGCAATTACAAAAGAAGAACTTCTGGCATTATTTGGATCTCTTTATTATGCAGCAGCGATGAAAAATAATCACCTCCATACAGCCATCCTACACAACCCTACCTTTTGTGGAGACAAGAATGGGCTATAATGTCCGAGTCCCGATTCAAGTTCTTGCTGAGGTGTCTCAGGTTTGATGACCGAGATACCAGGGAACAAAGGAACATAAAATTAGCCCCCATAAGCGAGCTGTGGGAAATTTTCGTTTCCAACTGTAAAAAAAAGTTACAAGCCTGGGTAGTATTTGACCATAGACGAGCAACTTGTAGGCTTCAGGGGAAGATGCCCATTCAGGATGTACATCCCCAGCAAGCCCAACAAATACGGCTTGAAAATCATTATGCTCTGTGACAATTCAACAAAGTACATGATCAATGCCAGCCCTTACCTTGGAAAGGGTTCGAACCCAAGCAACCAACCGGCGGGAACATATTTTACCCTCAACCTAGTTGAACCTGTATCCGGTACAAATAGGAACATAACCATGGATAACTGGTTTACCAGTATTCCGTTGGCAGAAAAGCTTTTGAAAGAACACAAGCTAACTATGATTGGTACAATTAAAAAAGATAAATCTGAATTCCCAAGAGAATTTACTGATAAAAATTTTAATGGAAGAAAGGTGGGCTCAAGTTCCTTTTTATTTTCTGAGACCATGGCTGCTGTTTCCTATAAACCAACCGAGAAGAAACTTGTGGCTCTTATATCTACTCTACATGATGACGCAGCTGTAAAATGAAGGAAGTGGGAAACCGGAAATTATACTCAACTATAATGAAACTAAAGGAGGTGTGGATGTTTTTGATAGGCTTTGCCAAAACATGAATACAGGAAGAAAAACGAAGAGATGGCCAATGGATTTTTTTTTTAATATGATGAACATAGCTGCAGTCAATTCCTATGTTATTTATTTGCATAATTTTTTCAAAAAAGAGAGAGGAAAAATTGGCGTTTTACCTAAACCACTAAACAAATTCAACTTCATGCAGCAACTTGTTCAAGAGCTTTCTGAGCCTTGGATGAGATACAGATTGACTCTCAAGATCCCCGTGAGCCTGCGAGAATGTATAATTCGATGCTGTAGAGGAGTTCAAGGTTCAAGGTTCTGTGGAGGAGCTGACCTAATGGATACCCAAGGTGATGAAAGTAGTGATATGAGAAGACCACTTGTATCCCGTGTATATTGCAGCTTTTGCCATTACAAAAAGCGGCGAAAGACGCAATCACAATGTATTTATTGCCAAAAGCCTGTATGCGGGGAGCATATGGAAAAAATATGCTTGGAATGCAAGAAGTGAGACCGAGACTTAATATTATTCTTTTGTGTTTATATTTTACTTTCGTGTTTATATTTTACTTTCGTATTTTTATTTTACTTTCGTGTTTATATTTTACTTTTGTGTTTATATTTTACTTTTGTCTCATATCTTTAATATTTTAAATTCGTTTAATTTTTAATTTTTTGTTACCAACCTAAGATTTTTTTTGTAAATTGTAAGACTGAAAGTCATCTATTTTTAGTTTTTTGTAGAGGACTTTACATTTATTTGGTGATAAGTTCGTTGTATTCACCAACCTAAGACTTGTTTTTGTAAATTGTAAGACTGAAAGTCATATATTTTTAGTTTTTTGTAGAGGACTTCACATTTATTTGCTGATAAGTCGTAAATTGTATATAATGAGTCGTTTTTAGTCAAAAAATTAGTTTGTAAAACGTGTTTATTGTTAATTTTATACTTGTGACGATTTTTTTTTGAATAAATAAAACTGTTTATTAAACAATACAGGTTTTGTTTATTGTAAAATGTCAGAGTGAGTCAAAATGACTCATGGTTACCTACCACCTATTGCAAAGCAAGGTTACCTTTCCCTGGTTAACCATCCCCAGTTTTCAGGATTTAATTCTTTGGCTAACAATGATTGCACTAGATAATTTGTTTCTAGAGCATTAAAACAAAATGATTAATCGTAATCTCAATGTCAACAAAGTACCATTACAATGTTATCTCTTTACGTTTATGAGAATAATTTTAAAATTATACAGATCTCGCAGTTTCTGAAATATTCGTGTCTCTGAACATAGAAAAAATGACTACGCCTCCCTCTGTGACCTTGGGGTGAAAGGTGTACAGCTCCAATTAATAAAACTGGTCAAGTTTATAAGAAAATAAACATAATAATGTGACGTTAATTAAAACTTGGTTATTCTAGTTCCCTGCCTAGATGTTGTTCTCTAATAATACATGTTGTTCTAAATTACTTATATCAACCAATACATACATTATAAAGCTTGAAGGACCTTGAAAATCCATGCTATTGTCCATATCATTATTGTCTTCTTAGTGGCTTTAAATTGTCCAGAACATTAAAAAAAGAGTTTCAATCAGAAGAACAATAAATTTCGATTTTGTGTTAAAAGGACTAATTTAATATTTATAATCTTTAGATTTTTTTTAAAAGAAGAAGAGAGCTTAATTTGTAAAAGTTTTTACTGGCTGGTGAAGGAAAACACACCATGAAGTTTTAAATAGCGATGCATGTGATAGGAAAATATTCTGGTATTAACAACATATTTTCATTTAAATTATTAACAATCCGTTTAAAAAATAATATTTCAACTATATAGATTAAAACACAACCATTATGTGTATCTAGGAAACAACTATTATAATAATATGTTGTAATACATCGTATTTCTTGGCAACAAATAATAATCATGGCTTGATTTAAAAAAATGAAAGCGTTTGCTTATTGAAGATAAGATTAATAACGAATATAAACGCAAATATTACAAGCGATACTGTAATATGATATTATCCACGACATTACAGGAGCCTCACATACGAGGCTAAATTTATAAAAAGATACTAAGGAATATCGTCACTCAAGATGCTTTGCCAGCTAATCAAGGTATTCTATGATAAAAATATGTCTTTTCTGTAGGAATATCACACATGGTATCTATTTATTATATTGATACTTTATAAAGAAGTTGAGTAAGGTTAACTTAAACCGTATTTTCCTGAAGTCTCAATTGCCAATAACTGGTCATCATTACAACTGCTAGAGTGTTAGTTTCTAATGAATAGTGAGTAATAAATTTATGTGTGCTCTACCGGATATTATTAGTAATAACTTAACAACTAACCAAACAATTGATAACACTTTATTTTAGTTAGCTGGTAGAGATTTATCTTGCCAAATCAACGTACACGGGTTCTAATCCCTGTAAGGTTATGTGGTATTTATTAAAACAAGATGGATTCTAAGATAAGCAATAATCTTGTGAGATGCAGAGTAGAGAATGGCCGTGAAAGACAATCCAATCCGCTTGAAGAGTTGGCATTTCAGGTAGTTCAAAGCAAGAGAAAATAAAAATTAGGAATTTACAAGAAAATCCACATATTATAATGAAGTTCGAGGAATTTTAGGAATCTGGTCTCAATCTAAATTTTACGTTAAGGGACCCTCAAATTTTCCAAAAGATCACAATTCAAAATTACGAACATTCTATCAAACAATCAAATAATGTATAAAAAAAGATAATGGCTGCCTCCAAATTCCCAATAAAAATAAATCAACTTCCAAACACAAATATACAAAGTGGTGGTTTGACGGGTTAAGTGATTTACCCTCGTCCAAAAAAATTAGCAATTAAGAGTACAATTCAAAACTATCTCCTTGGACGAAAATATAAAAATTACAGATGAATATCCAGATGACCTAGAAATTTCTATAAATTTAGGCCAACTTTCGGAAACCAGTCCTAAATTAATTACAAAGTTTGTAACGAGTTACAAGTTGACGTTATATCAAATGGGTCAACACTCACCGCCACCCGTGATGATCTACAACACAAACACCAACACCAAAGCCCGAGCTCTGACCTCCACCGGCCAACTGGCACAAGTGACTGAGCGGAGCCTTCAACCGACTATCTGCTCGGGGCTCGATCCGCGACCGGCCGGAAACGATCGAGGTTCCACGCGGCCAGACAAAGTGATCACTTCCGCCGCTAGGACAACCTGGACTATTCTAGTTTCTGTTTCTATTTGTTCTATCGACTTACCCCCTCTTTCCTTGGCCCGTCTCTCTGGGTTGCCCCTGTTGCCCCAACCTCCACACTTGTCAATAGAGTCATCGACAAGCAGTGGGAAGTTTTGGCTGATTTGATATGCGAGTTAGAGGTTGTTTTCACAGACCCTTATCCTCGTTGCATGAACTTAATTATTGCATGAATTGGTACCTTTGAATTGTTTGTACAAAAATACACGGTTTGAGTTGTCTGTAGCCCGACACAAGATATCCACCTTGGCAGAAGCGCCAAGCTAGGTCATCTGTGAAAGGGCTGTATTGCTTTGTGAGTTACAGGCAGCATTCGCTAGCCTTTATCCTCATGGATGAGGGTGAAAACAGTGAATTGATGAAATTATATATCTAATGAAGGATGGAATTGATTTGTGAGGTTGTGAATGATTACCTGAAAAAAATACATGTTTGATTAGTTTATATTGCACTTGATGAAGGATGGAATTGATTGTGAAGTTGTGAGTGATCTACTCCAGCCTTGGACGTTTGTATGACCTCTGTTCATGTGATCGTAGTCCCCTAGTGCCCTGATAATGGGATTATCGTAATTTCCTGCTTTTTCGTAGAACTTGTTTCTCATTTCCTGCAAGAGCTCAGCAACGTCTTGTTTAGGGTCATTACGTGTAGTTGGTCAATCCTTGTTCGCATGTCTACGCCAGTTATCGTCCTGAGTACTCGGTTTTGAATTGTCTGTAGCTTTTTGAGATGCGTCTTAGCTGCATATCCCCATCCTACACAGGCGTAGAGTAAAATCGGCTGGATTACAGTTTTGAAGATCGTGATTTTTGTTCGTTGGCTAAGTTGTGTTCCTTTCAGCAGTGGATAGAGTTGAATGAATACAGCCATTGCTTTTTGCTGGTCTCGGTGATATGTTTAGTCCATGTTAGTCGCTTGTCTATGTAGATTCCTAGGTATTTGGCGTCATCCTTGAATGGTATATCCTCTTCGTATATAGTAAAGTTGGCCGGTGGCACCTGTCTTTTCCTGGCTACAACCATTGCATGGATTTTGTCGCGTTCACTTTTATCCTCCACTTTGTCAGCCGTGATTCAAACGTCTTTAAGTATCTTTGTAGGCTAACGACGCATAGTAGATGTTATTTTCTCTTGTATAAATCAAGGTATCGTCGGCGAATAGTCGTATTGTCATTTTTGTCTTGGTCGGAACGTCAGCCACGTAGATGTTGTATAGGAAGGGAGCCAGCACCGACCCTTGTGGTACTCCCGCCTCTGCTTGGATTTCCCCCGATAGTGCGCCCTCAACAGAGACTCGGAATTTTCTATTGCACAGGTAGCTGTAGATTAGTTGCACATAGCCCCTTGGAAAGTTAAAGGTTACCATCTTTTGGATGAGGCCGAGATGCCACCCTTGTCAAACGCTTTTTTGATATCCAGAAATATGGCTATTAGGTACTGTCTGTTGTTAAAACTGTCTGTGGCGTCCTCTATGAAGTTTAATAGCGGGTGGATTGTTGAGTGGTGACTTTTAAATCCAAATTGGAGGTCCGGGATTATCTTGTGTGCTTCTGAATGTAGTTTTAGTCTCGTTAGTATAAGTTTTTCGAATAGTTTGCCTATCGTGCTTAGTAGGCTTATAGGTCACCTATTTTGGGGAAAGATGCCGTTCTTGCCTGGCTTTGGAATAGATATAACCTTGGCCTCTTTCCAGGTGTTTGGGAAATAGGCGATTTTTAGGGCTGCATTAAATATATGTGTTAGGTGGGCTATTGCTTCTTTAGGTATGTTCTTTATCGACTCGTTTTTAATTCCGTCTAGTCCAGGTGCTTTTTTCAGGTTCAGTTGCTTTATAGTGGTTTGGATCTCCTGTTCTGTGATGGGGGCGGGTAAATCTGTTAGGGGTCTTTGAATGTAGTCGTGTACGGCTCTGGTGACGTCTCTGTTGAAGTTTTGATCGTGTACGGGATTAGGTTTGAATTGGTCTTCAAGTGTTAGAGCAATTGCATTTGCTTTGTCCAGCTGGAGTAACACATCCCCTGTTGTCCATGGATGGCTGGCGTGTTTGTTTTTTTCGAGGTCCCCTTTAGTACTTTTGTTATAGTCCAGGTTTCCTGCATGTTAGTAGCTGAGTCAGTGACGAATGTGTTAAAGTTTGTTCTCCTGATCTGGTTTACGGTTCTTTTCACTATTGCCTTTAGACGGTTATATCTGATGCGTTCATTTGGTGATCTTAGTCGCTGCAATCCCTACGTGCCTCCCTTTTTTGGGCTAGTAAATAGCTTAGTTCCGGATGTTCAACTCTGAAGTCATGGTGTTTTCGTGAAATCGTAGTATTAAGTTTGTAGGTTTCTTGGAGCGTTGTTGTGAAGAGGTCTACGGCTGCGTCAATGTCTTGTTCAGTGTGGATGTCTAGGTTCCTCGTAGGCCTCTTGTAGGTCTGTTTTGAATTTTTTCCAGTCAGTTGTGCTTATCGTTGGATTTCGCCCAGTTAGTTTGGTGCTGTAAGTTACTTCCCACTCGCATAACAGAGGATTATGATCAGAATCAAGCTCTTGGAGTACTGTAAGGGTGTCTGGCTATTATTTTCAGATTTGTTAGAACTATGTCTAGTATGTCCGGTCTATGTAGATGGTTTCCGGGATAATGGGTGGGAGTGTCTGGTGCTATGATGTTGTACTCTGCTTCGTTAGAATGGTCTTCTAGTATCCTTCCATTCCTGTTTGTAATCCTACTATCCACAACGTGTTTTTACTATTTAAATCACCACCAATAAAATAGTTGTCAGATGATGTAATACTGTCTAAGTCTTGTTTCAGTAGGATTTTTGACGGTGGATTGTAAGCCGCCACAAAGTTAATATGACCTGTTTTTGTGCTAATTGATATGGTTGTGGCCTGAGGTTTTCCGTGTCGTTGATGTTTGTCCTGTAGTGCGGTAGATAGTCTTTTATAATGACAGCCGTACCTCCTTCCTTTCTGTGTTCCCTGTCTGTCCTGTAGATATTATGTCCTGTGATGTTAAATCGTTGGTCTGTCTTTAGATGCGTTTCACATATAAGCACCAAGTCAACTCCGTAAGTTCCTAATAGTTCCTCAAATTCGTGCTTCTGCTGTAGAATTCCGTTGGCGTTCCATATTAGTATTCTGAGTTGATTTTTAATTATATTTTGTGGATTAATCGTCATTTGCACCAAAGTAGAAGTCGGTGGCTGATTCTATTATTTATCATCAGTTTTGACATTTTGTCGTCTGCCTGTTTAATTTTTGGTATGTAAGTCTTGATATGTTTAAGTAGACCGCAAATGTTCATCTCCTTGAATATCGTTAAATTTCTTTGAAGTCAAAAGCGGTCGTTTGTTCTTCTTCCTTAGTCTGTTGTGGGTCGCTCCGTTTGGCAAGTAGGGTGTCTCTGTATGAACGTGGTGCATTGCTAGTGTTGGTTGTTGGCGTTATTTTGATTGGTAGTGGTGGGAAATCTTGTTTTGTTGTTGTCATATTTTGTGTGAGGGTAAATAGTTTGTCATTTTTTTGCTGTCTTTGGTCGATTTTTTTTCTCAATCAATTTTTGGTATTCAGGGCACTTTGAGTAGTTTGCGGTGTGGCTACCGCCACAGTTCACACACTTAGCAGGAGTTGTGTTGTCTTTTTTTTTTGCAGTCAGAAGTCAAATGGGGCGTCAGGCATTTGACGCATCTAGGATTGTTGGCGCAGTTGTTTTTAGAGTGCCCGAATTTTTGACACCTATGACACTGTAGGATGTAGTTTTGTGTTTGTACATAGTGTTCTATCTTGACCCGGGTGTTATTGATGTAAGTTTCCTGAAAAAGTTTATAGTTCTCATCGGTTCTTGGGAGAGTGCATATGAAAATTGGTAGTAATTTGACGATATCTTGTGTTGCATTTCCGTCTGTGTTTTTGAAGTAAATTGTCTGATGTCAGTTGCTGTATAGCCCATTGTATGAAGCTCCTCCTTTATTCGTCAGTGGGCATGTTGGGTGGGAGCCCTTTATGACAAGTTTAGGGGCTTGTCTCTCGGGAGTCGTAAAGGTATGATATTCTTGCCCTGCTTGTTTGAGATAGGCTTGTAGGGTCTTGAAGTCATCGAGGGTTGAAGTGTGGATTTTGAGCCCGTCTCTTTTATAAAATATTTTGAAGGTCCCTGTCATGGTTGTTTTCATAGTCTTTGATATTTTGGAATAATTTGCTGTCCCTGCTACGACTATGGGTGGTATTCTTGGTTTGGATTTTTGAGAGTTTGAGGTGTCTTGTCTAGCGTTTTCGCTTGGTAGTTCTATAGTTTCCATAGGTTCGTCCTCACGAACTGTCAGTATCTCGTATTGGTTGGCAACTTTGACTGATTTTGGAGGTTTGTCCTCCTTTGGTTTAAATAGAAGTTTCCTCTTTAGGATAGATGCGTCAGTGAATTCGGATTCCTCCGTCTCATTATCTGATAGTTCAACGTTAATGTCCTCATCCTCAAGATTCCTAGCCCAGTCCTGGGTTTGGTGGCGTTTCTGCTGTGCACGTCCAAGCTCTGCTAGCTTGTCCATTTTTTTTAAGTTTGTTGTTGGCCCTGAGAAGGGCCTCAACAGTTTAATCGGTTTTTGTTATTTTTGGTTTGTCAGTTGGCTTATTGATAGTAATTTGTCCGTGGTACGACCACTTGTGGATATGCTCACCTTTCTGCCGTCGTACACAGATGATTTAGGATATTTGAAGTAAATTTACAAAGATTAAGCTTCTATTCAAACGTTGAATTTAAGCAGATTAGCCGGCTATTCCAGGTAGACCGGAACCTCACTGAGGTGTCAGGTTGGAAGTCCCTCGTCCTAGATCCTGACACGGATAATCACACGATAAGCACACGATAAACGAATAAAGAACCTTTCACTTTGCCGTGCGTCTCGTCCGTTCCGTCGTGTCGACTCCGTCCGTCCGTCCGTCCCGTCTCTCTGTGGATACAATAATGTATATATAGTGGAACGCGGATTTAGTGAGTCGTGTGCTGAGACTTGATCGACCCATAAGTGATGGTTATAGGTTCCGTGAACTTTCACCTGGAAGCGGTCCAATCTCAATTATTCGTGTGCGTGTGTTAATCAAATTGACTACTCCAAGACAACACCAATCAGACAACATAAAGTGAAGGTGAGTTGCCTCTACCCATTCCCATTCCACCATACAGTCCATTTGTCCGTGTTCGTAACACTGGTCCTCCAGAGGTTTTTTAGTTTTCAGTTCTTGTGATTTACGCTACAACTACAATGATTGCAATTTTTAGAGAGTTTGTTTCATATGAATTGTGATAGATTTATGTGTGCTCTACCGGATATTATTAGTACTAACTTAATAACTAACAAAAAATAATTGATACTACTTTATTTTAAGTTACATGGAAGAGCTTTATCATGCCAAATCAAAGTAATCTAGTTTTAATCCCTGTCAGTTTATGTTGTATTTATTAAAACTAGATGGATTTTAAGATAAATAATGTTGTGAGATGCAGGGTAGAGAATGGCCGCGAAAGACAATCCGCTGGAAGAGTTGGCAGTTCAGGTAGTTCAAACCAAGAGAGAAAAAATTACAAAACCGATATTATAATGAAACTCGAGGATATTTTGAATCCAGTACCGATCTAAATTTTAATTTAATTAACCCTCACATTCTAAATTAAGAATATTCTACCAAATAATCAAATAAGATCAAGAAAAATAAAATTACCGTTTCCGAAATTTCAAGTAAAAATATTTTAATTTTCAAAAACTAATATATAAAGTATTGGCTCGATTACTCTCATCCAAAAACTTAACACTCTAAGCATCAATTCTGAATTCCAAACCAAAATCCTTGGACGAAATTATAAAAATTATATTTGAATATTTAGATGACCTATACATTTTCTATAAATTTTGACCAAATTTGGAAACCAGTCCTAAATTATTTACAAAGTTCACTTACACCATATATTTTAGCAGTGACAGTAAATCACTTGGCGATGTTTCGGACTTTTCCAAAATTCCAAGTTATGATAAATTAATACCGAAAAAAATATTTAGAATGGTGGCTTGGAAAAAATCGATAATTCCCGTAACAGCATATTTTGACAAAGTAGAGACTACATTTTGTACAGGAAGATTCTTTAGAGGTGATTTCAGAAATTAAATATTTTCAAATAAATTTACAAGTGTAGAATATTATTCAAAATTATAGTTTATTTAATATCTACGCTTCAAATTTCCAAATTCCAAATTAAAATTTTTCTAAATTTGTAAGTGTAAATAGTACTTGCCTAAACTATGTCAGTGTTTGATTAAATATCGAATAAAATCCTCACAATTTCTTTTACCAGCACCTTCCTGTAAAGAACTGTTCTCATATTGCTATATTTTTTATTTTTGTTAGAACCGGGTCTTACTAGCCGTTAGGTTTATACACCGATATCTGTATTAATTTATATGTGCGCATTTTAAAACCCTTTTTAATTATCATAGCAAGAGTTTATAATGTAAATGAAGCTGATGATTAATTCAGGATAAGAGAAATGTAGCCACGATGACGTCAGATGAGAGAGTAGCCACAATAGCAATCATTGCAGCGATGAGAGCCAGTGGATACCTCGTTCCTCCAATGATAATCCTCCCCAGATCCAACACGTCCGATAAACTGATGAGATTATGTCCTCCAATTTTAAATGGATCCATCTAATGAGTGCAAAACCCATATTTTCACTAAGTGGTTTGCTCATTTTGTTGAAATCCTCCATCGATAGCATACGTTATATTTGCAGTACACCAAGTTCAACACTACTCTTGGTTCAAATCTATCAAACAAAGATAACTTTTAGTTTTGAGCATTCACATTTCATCAAAGAGCGCAAAAAGATATAGAGGCAATTCATATTATAAGTAGTCACGGAGTTCTTGATCCTGTTTTTAGTGATACATTGGTTCTGTCTCAACTTCTCTAATATGTATCAACTAAACATTTTTTTATACTCCTTGAACGACAACACTGAAATTTCAATACTATTATTCATTCCTCTATACGCTGCCACATTGATTTACTTTTATTATTTGAATTGTTTTGATAACATTACAACAGTTTTTTTTTTTAGGAAAAAATAACTAACAGACGCTCTGGTTTTGAGAATATTAAAACTAGTTTGGCGCGAAATTAAAAATTAAATTTTATCTTATTTTTCCACGTAATTTATATTGAAGACAGTATGGTAAAGTTTGTACTAGTTATCATCAGAGTGAATATAAATTTTGTCTATACTGACTACCAAATGTGTGAGATATTCAACTTTAAATATTTAGATGTCACGCCAACAGATTTGTTGAGTCTATTTATCAAAGAAAAAAAAAAGAAGAAAAAAGGTAGATTAATACATGTATACACTTTATATTTACTAGCACCTAGCTTAGGACTACAGTTATACCATCATTCTTAATTTATTAAGACTTTTTGTTCGGTAGTTACATAAGTTAGCATGAGAACAGGCACATTTTAATTCATCTAATCTTATTAAACACTATTTATTGGTATTAATAGGAGATCTTAACACCAACTTGTAAAATTAAGATCAGTATTTACGTTATTGTTATAATTTAATTGTCATCTCTAATGCACAGATTCTCATTAATAATCATATATAACTTACCTTTGGAATCTTATATTATAGTATTAGATTTATAAACTATTTGGCGTCAAATAGGTAGGGCATAATTTTTTTCTGCGTCAGTAAATTAAAATATGTGCAGACTAATTAAGTTTTAATTTTTGCCTTGTACCAACACAACATATAACATTGCTATATACTTTTTGGTACCGTACCCAGATTTTTATGATTATCTCTTCAGAACTAGGACCCTTCAGCACTGTGGTGATATCTAACAGGTAGGCCACCATGGTAATTCCTTTGTCTCGTCTAGAATTACTAGAATTATAGAACTACCTACCTAAACTAAGCTTCTCAACACGAGTACCTTGAGAGGTGGAGTCCTACCCATGTGTTCTGCCGACTGAGAGGCTCGAGAGGGGAAAAGAGGTATTTTAATACAACATATTCTTTGAAACAGCAACATAGGATTAATGCTTATTATATTTTCATTAATTAGGGGTTAGATAGAATACATGCTTACGTGGCTGTCAGGAGGGTGGGGGAGGGTTTGAAAAAGAACCGATATTTGGTGCAGTTGTCCAGAAAATAGCCGCCAGTTCTTAGAATTTTGCAGCCATGCAAAAGCAGGGCGGGCAGTGAATACAGGAGAAATACATACTAACGGTACCTTTAATAAAGTAGTGGTTGATGCCATGTTTTAAGTTCGGCTAGTAAAGAAATATTCAACAGTAACATAACTAGTCCACCTTGGTGGCCGCATGGTCTTACACGCTACTACCGGGATGGATTAGACTGCCAAGGACGGGGGAGATCGCCGTCAGATCCCGGTCGGATGCACTAAGTCGGATTTTTACTAAATTGTTTCACTTATTATTAATTTTATTATATATATTCTAACTAGTAGGATAACTAGTTGAGTTTAAGATTGACATTGCACATTTTTGAAAAGGGTTGTATTTGTGAAAAAGATGTATTGGAATTTTTTTGGGGTAATTTACTAATTTACATATTTGAATAGAAACATTTTATTAATTTGACTAATATATAAGCAGATATTGACTTAAACTCTTTATTGACATTTATTATGGGCTGTAAATATGGTCCGTACAATGAATGGTTTGGGACTTTTAATATATTATGTACAATTATCGAATGAAAATACATAATAAAATTCGGCTAGCTCGGTATTGTAACCTTATAGAGGGGGGGGCCTGTATAAAAAACTCACTCCTCATAGACAAAACTCAGCCGGTAAAGCACCTAAAAAAAACTGAGACTCTAACCTCTCGAGGTATCTGCGGTGATGTAGCAAGGAAGGATATTTTTGTGGTTTTAATGTGGCCCAGTAGCGATAGACATAATTACCAGGTAAACCTACCTCTGATATGTATCCACGGTAATCCTGTAGTTCGTCGTGAAGTCTAAATACTAGTGAAATAAAAGGGTGGGCGCCCAGTGAGTTTGAGTGATACTCAAAAATTAAATGACTCTTATTATGAGCACATTGAAAAAAGACCAACAATCTCACCAGAAGGTGGGAACATAAATAGAACCAAACTAGAAGTAAAGAAAAAAAAGTCATTAAATATAGTAATTTTAAATATCTAAGACTCAAATACTCAAAGAGTGTATATATACATTGTGAACACAAGATAAACTATCCCCTTTTAATTATAATCCCTATAATTACAATCTATCCAATACGGTTTTCACTATTCCAGCTATATATACTACTTCTAAAATGGTATCACCTCGAGTTGGCCGTGTATTGGACTAGGTTCTTTTTGTTTTATGTACTTATTGGCGTGGTGTTGAAAAAACAGCAAGTGACCAAATAATGCCAGAGTAAACACTTTACAATCATTAGAAAAGAAGAACATAAAAGGACACTGTTCACTACTTATTTACCCAGTTTAAGAGGATTATTATAAGATTGTACACCAGGATCTTGATTACTACTAAGAGTTGTGAGGACAAGCATATCCTTCAGTAAACATAAAGAGAATTGTACACATGATCGAGTTCTCCGGAACGACAGATAGTCTAGGTTGAGAATGTATTCAATTTACTTATATTGCATCCACGAGGGTTGGGTGTTAATCAAAAAAAAAAAGGTTCTTGTAGATAGAGTGACACACACAACACACAACACACACACCACAGGGGACCAACACAACAACACAACTCTCGGTGTAAGGTGAGGATAAGGTTTACCGTTCTGTTGCGCAGTGAGAGGTGGTGTGTGAGCCGAGGTGGTAGGTTGTTAGTTGTTTGGTGGTATTATATGACTTTGATTTTTTAAAAATTTTTTTTCTGGGTTTGTGAGATATGTGGTTTTTGATGGTAATTGGATGTTGTTAATGTGACTTAATAAATTAATTGGTTAATATAAATTTTTAACAGTTATCTTTTTTAACGAGAGAAGCCGATATAGTTTAATATTGTAATTTATTAACAAGTTCAATTTTTTTAAGTTTTCCTCGGCAACTGAATTATATATTAACTTAGATTTTTTTTTCTTACATACATACAGTAAGAAATATATATTTTGAATTAAAATAACAACTAATTTTTCTTTTTTTTTCACAGTGGAACTCGCTTAACGCGGGGCCTTTCGATAAGTGAGGATAAGCAACATATTTTCAAATTGTTTAAGTTATGAGCCAGAAGGGATTTCTAGAAGTGACAGAGGACAGTCTAAGATACAAACATTCTATGTATGAGCCTGAGGTTTATTTACCACAATAATGATACAATCATTTGATGTAGGTAGGAGATGATGCTGTACCACGACAACACAGCAAGGAAAAGGTAGTTAGGGACCAGTATGTTAGGATTTGAGCGACTACTCATCCCAAACTTATTTTGGAGGTCCGTCACCAACGGACAAAATCCCTTCCGTATTTCCCCTAGGGAAGTTCCCATAATACCCCTTCGTTGACCTATGGCGGTTATCCACAGTTTGTTAATGGAGATGAGGGAAGCAGTTATCCTCGAGAGAAAGCCGTATCATACTCAGAGAGGAAACCCGCAGTGAGATTAAGCTTCACATCGTTCATTAACGGTCAGTATGAGGAAGATTTTTCAGCGGCAATAGCAAAGACAGCCGACTTTTGAGTGGACTTCTAGATTAGGCACTGCGAAGAGCGGTTCTCAGGCAGGATCTGGCCTGTGTTATAGAAAAGATATCCTGGAGTCACAGTGGCTAGATCTTAGCCTGACCATTGGTGTCAAACCAAATAGTTGACACGCTACAGAAGCAAGAACAGCAGGACGCACAGCTAGAGAACGGATTGAATAACTAAGCCTAGACCCCAGGAAAATCGAGAGTCAGACAAATACACTGAGGATTCTGAACTCTACTGTTGGCTCACTTGAGTACAAGAACCGGATTTTAGCGCAAAACCCAGGTTGTGTTGGAGAAGAGTCACTGATACGCCGAGAGGTTAAAATGGTATAGAACTCCAGCTTGAGTCATTTCCAGACAATCAGTTTAGGAGTTCTGGCACTAAGCCCAATTTCTTCTTCATCTTTGGTGTACCCTTTTTAGGAGACCGGCTCTTGGGTAGAGAGACTCCCTAATTCAATCGCAGGAGTGGGCAGGATCCTTACGCCACCACAACACCTGGAGAACTTTTGAAGGTGCGACATAAATGACTAAGGAAAAAAATAAGGTTTAGGGCAGTTCCCTCACTTGGTGACCTTTTGCCCTTGGTGGTCTAGGCGCGAAAAGCATCACAGCTGGGAAGGAGTTCAGAACGCCGATCCTAGCACTGTTTTTGGAGTGTGGAGAAACCAGCCAAAATGAGTGCTAATACATCTATCAAAGTACCATGAGAACGGAGGTACTCGGAGGGTTAGCCTTGCCGACATGTATAGTAAGAATAAGGAATTTCGAGTCGAACATCAGTGACTCGAGTTGATATAATGGTCACACATCAACTACCCATACGGTACCAACCGGCGAATGTTGTAGGATTACTACAACACTTTATGGGAAGGAGTTTAGGGCCGGAACTGCAGCGCTAGACGCCTTTGGAACAGGATAGGCTACAGCGGACACAAAGTAGCGACATTTCAGTCCCCACTTCATAGAGGCCGAACGTGAAACAGCTGTAGGACCCTACTCACAGTTCAACTGGGAGCAACGTCCACAGGAAAGCGTGAGGAGAGATAGACCTCCTCAGCGACCATTCCAGAGCCGTAGTTTAGTTTTGGTGCCCAGACAGAGCACCAATAACCTGTAGAGGTACGGAAAAACTCCCATCAGTACCTGTATAAGAGAAATTTGGTCAGTCATCGACCTTTTCCCCAACCTAGAACCACCCTTATGGCGGACAACGAACGGGATCTATTAGGTCTAAGTAACTCCCATAGCCTCCATTTCAACCGTCCCCCAGACGAACACTCCTCAACATAAGGTACCAGCTAACATAAGTTCCATTTATCAAGCGGAAACATCCCGATTGGTTCTAGTCCATCATCCTCAACCAGTTAGATGGGGGGAAAATGTAATTGCAAAGAGGAAACTGGTTACCTGCGATGTAGACGCTACCCAACCGGTCGCAGGTTCCACACACCCTGGGAGCATTTCATATGTCAAGGAGAAAGTTAACGACCTTGTGTAGACTCAGAAGAATTACAAATGAAAAAAAAGAAATGGAGTCCAAGAATCCGAATGTGCCCATAGCTATGTTGCGAAGTTGAAGGAGTTATCATTTGGGTTTGTCCTATACGAATAGCACCAATAGATAAGATTGGTTTTAAATTCGCATGGCTGTTTGTTCTATACTTAAAAGGATGTAATTGTTGATTGTCTAACTTTACAGCAACCAAGTCATCGATGTGTTTGTCAGTCAGAAGAAACGGAAGTAGCCAACTTTGTACAAATATTTAAATAGTATCCATCACTTGACTTCAATTGAGCATGGGAAGACAATATTAGATATCATAACTTACAAAAGCGATTATAGACTTGTATTAGTAAAACATTCAAATATTTAAAAATCAAATTAAATGTTAACATTAAGAGCTGGTCGTCCCTTTCGTGAGCCGCCTCTCCGTTAAATTATGGTACATGGTCTACGAGTTTTTCCCACCTAAGCAAGGTGGCGCCCTGGAAAGACAACATGTGGATTACAATTGAAATTAAACTAAAGCCGGCTACACAATTACAAAACACATTAAAACTACAAAAAAAAAAGAAAAAATTAGAAAACTCTAGAAAGATTGGTGAACGATTTCTACATCCAAACAAATAGCCGATGCGGCATTTTTTCTCAAGGTTGGAAGGACACACCGTATTATACAAGTCAGTATCATATCTAAGGAATCAGATAAGAACGATAAAACAAAACTATTGTGGAATAAATTTTTTTTTTGTATTGTGGAAAGGGTAATTATCCACAATAGCTTCCTTAACAGAAAATAATGTAATTTCGACAATCAGTAATAGATTATTTGTAATTGGAAAGTATCTACGACAAAGCAGTTTAAGAATAACCCCAGTGAAGAGAAGATTGCATCCCGAAGAGACCAACACGAATAATATGTGCCGTACAAAATGAAGAGAGAAAGCATCAGTTAGTATTTAAAATATATGTATAATTGTTATAACCACGTCAACATTAAGGCAGTCCCGCTGTGCCGGTAGCTGTGTACTGGGCAGGCCTTGTGATAGTCACATGAATATAAAACTTGTGAAAGGGCAGGAACCACACACAACTTTATTGGAAATAAAATAGCACGGAGAATTATTAATTTTTATGGGACAACTTTGAAGTTATTTATGTATTTTTTGATATTCAGAAGACAAAATATAGTTTAGATAAGAAAAAGAGTGGATATCTGAAGTACAGTAACAATCACAACCAAGGGTCATTCTTTAAATGCACTGTAGGAACCAGACAAGGTAGCGACTGAAAGAGGTCTAAGAACGTTTTAAGCATTTCAGTTTAAGTATAATGGAAAGTTATGTTTATAAAGAAAAAGACAAGTTAAAAATTCGCATTAACATTTAATCTGCAATTGTTACCCCTATGAAGTGATTGTGTGTTTACAATATGTACTGTATACTTGAGATTGTAGCCCCACAGCTGAGAAGAGACGCACTCGGAACACACTTTGATTTCCACCAATTAGTCGCCATAAAGCATCCCCAAAATGTGGCACCTGTTTCCGTCACACTTCTTTCAGTCAGGAATGAAGGAAGTCTATTTTCCATATCTTATAACAGACAACATTGCGTAAATGTCCTTTTATTATTTTCGCTAGTATTCTATTTTAAAACCCCTATGAAGTTATAAATTCTACGTTCATTCACGTGTATACACCTTAATGATAAGTGGCTTTGAATTTATAGGAAAAAGGCCCAGTATGTCCATGTTGGTCGTATACTTATGATAGGGCACATTTATAACATTTTGTATGTCTATTTCTAAACAACCTATAATTTCATTGAACATAGTTATCTCAAACTACTATAATTATGTATATATTGTTCATTATATCGATGTTTATCTCAGTTTGAAAAGGAGTTTTTTTTTCTCTTCCTATAATCAACAAATGTTTTGTAAATTATTATTTTAAACTCGTATACACTTTTCTCATATGGGTATGGAAATCACCTGGCAAAGGGATTGTTATGGATAACCCACTTAAGAAGACTCTTGAAAATTCATATTATTAAGTCAGCACAATTCGCGACCAGTGGTGTAATAAGAAGCCTAGGGGCTGTAGTACCCAAACAGTTAGGGCTGAGTTTAGTGGGGTCAATTGAAGATGATTGGGGGCATCAGCAGCGTAACATTTCAGGAAACCCCAATTTGGCATATATTCACGTAGTTTTGTTTCTTTTTGTTTGGAACAATTGTCTCATAAGTTGCAAGAGGAAGTCTCATATTAAACACGACTATGTTTCTATCTAACCATTGCCATCCCACTTATCTATTTAATATTAAGAATTTTGGTTTAGTTAATGAGTGGTGTAAACCTAATCAATTTTTAATATGTCCAGTCTCAATTGCTAAAGTGTGGTTTTGTTTCAATGTAATGAGATTTTGTTTTGTGCGTCTTCGCAATTCAATTGTAATGTAATCTCTAGAAATGCTAACACTTATACTATATAAGGCAAGCATATAGCCCATGTAACATATGTGTAAATGTTTGTAAAATAAAAAAAGTATTAAAACCCAAGTAGTAGACACATTTTCACACCTGGAGGACAACTAGAGTGCCATTTGAATTTTCCAAAATAGCTGGTGTAGTGCGGTTGAAACCCAGAGCAGGTTTTTTTAATTTTCGACTTTGGATTGCGAGGAAACAACCGACATAAGTCATGCGCGTCTTCAAACCTATAAACCAATATAGGGTAAATGAATGTACATTATCCGAGCAACCGTTACCTGCAATGGACTCAACGGTGCCCAGTTTAGAAGAAATAGAAAAGTCTTTAACAATGGACCTTAAATCCTCCTAATTTAAGTGCAACCAATCAGGCTTCAATGTTACCATCACCGTATTCACTACTAACAACTAACTGTCTGAAACTTTGGGGCAAATCTGTGACAAAGAATAACCATCCCCTATTTCAAATTATAATCCCTATTTATACAATCATCCATACTTCATATTCCAACAATATTACATACATCTAATGGTATCACCTCTTTCGTGTATTGGAAAGGTTCTTCTTGTTTTGTTATTGCGTGGGTTGAAAAGAAGTATATTAATCCGGGATGTAAAACACTTTACATCATTAGAAAAGAGCGTGCAAAAAAAACGGGGACTTGTTACCACTACTTATTTCAGCCAAGTATTAAGTATTAAAAGGATGTACACCACTAGGATCTGATTACTACTTGATAAAGAGTTTGTTGAGACATGCATATCCTTCATAAACAGAAAGAGAATATTTACTTATGATCGAGATCTCCGACTTACTGATGGTCTAGGTGAGAAGCGTTATCCTCTTTTTCTTAATATTATTGCGGACTGAGATGGTTTTTTAATAAAAAAAACAAAGGTAATATATTAGTGGCCGACAGAGCATGTGCTATTTTGTTTACTCCAAGGAAGTCTAATTGTTTATAGGGTAAATAATAACTTTCTGTGTCCATAATTTTGATATCGTGTTGGACTTAGGTATATATGTTGGTTTTATTTTTGCCTTAGACTCAACTGTAAGAAAAAGGTTTTTTTTTTTTTTTTGTATAGCGAATGATTTAAATTGAATTAAGATTGTTGATACAGAATTCATAAGGCTTTGAGAACAAAACAAATGTATATATACTCTATGTTAATCTCTAATATGTGATTTACCGAGCTCCGCGAGCAGTTAAGTATAAGTCACGCCTAATCTAAAAACCGCAGAGTCCCGAGATAAAGTTTCCTCGGCAACCTGACTAGATGAAATTGAACTATATTTTTTTTTTGTACATACAACAGTAGGCTAGAAAAATATATTTAATTAAAATAACAACTAAACTAAATTTTTTTTTTTTTCACTGAGGCGCCTTAACGCGGCTTTTCGATAAGTGAGATAGAGCAACCTAGTATTTTCAAATGTGGTTTAGTATGAGCCAGGAAGTATTTTCCTAGAATACGGACATCAGACAGTCTAAGCATAAACATTTAGTGTATGAGTCGATGAGTATTACCCACAATAAATGGATGGACAATCATTGATGAGGGTTGGAGATGATCGCTACCTTACGACAGACCACAGCAGGACAAGGTATTAGGACCAAGTATGGTTGAGATTTGAGCGACGACACATCCCAAACTTATTTTGAGTCCCGCACCAGACGGGACAAAATCCCTCCTTTTCCCTATGGAAAGTTCCCCATATAGTACCCTCGTTTGGACCTTATGGTCGGTATCCAACAGTTGTTAATGGAGATGAGAAGGGCATTTAGTCCTCGATGAATAAGCTCGTTCCCTACTCAGAGGTAACCCCGCAGTGAATTATGCTTCACATCGGTTCTTTAACGGTCAATATGAGGGAATATTTTCAGCGGGCAATAGGCCTAGACCAGCGAAGTTGATTAGAGTGAGCCACTGAAGAGCGGTTCAGCAGAGCTGGCCAGTGTTAAGAAAGGAGTATACCTGGAGTCAAGGGATGACTTAGTCCAGACTTGGAGTCAAAACCAAAGGTGACGGCACAGAACAAGAACAGGCAGGGTCGCACAGGCAAGAGGAAGGATTGAATAGACTAAAGCCTAGAGGTGCGCCACAGAAACGAGAGTCAGACAAATACACTGGGATTCTGAACTCTACTGTTTGGCCTCACTAGAAGGACAAGAACCGGGATTTACCAAACCATGTGGTGTGATCAGAGGATGGACTGATTACAGCCGAGAGGTAAAAATGGTAAAGAACCACTGAGGCTTGAACTCAGACCAGGAAGTCAGTAGGAGTCTGGCACTTAACCCATTCTTCATCTTTGTGTAACCCTTATAGGAAACCGCCTCTTGAGTTAGACTCCTACTATTCAATCGCAGGAGTGGGCAGATCCCGTTAGCCACACAACACTAAACAGTACTGGAGGACCTTATTTGAAGCGTCGACTAAATATCTAAGGAAAAAATAAGGTTAGGAGCAGCTGTTCCTCTCACGGTGACGCTTTGCCTTGGTGTCGTAGTGCCGAAACTGCCTCACAGGCTGGAGAGTTTTCGCACACCGATTCCTAGCAATGTTTTGGAGAGTTGGAGATCCATGGCCAAATAGGGCTAATTACATGCGTCGAAGTACCATGATAACGAGGTACTCTGGAGGTTACCTGCCGACCATTATAGTCAAAAGTAGGAATAACGAGTCGAACATGACTCTCTGAGTTGATTACATATGGTCACGCACAACTACCCAACGTACGCCGAGATGTTGAGTAGGGATTAACTACAACACTTGGAGGAAGTTTAGCCGAACTGCAGCGCTAGGACCGCTTTGGAACAGATCGCGTAGGGACAAAGTAAGACAGCTTATTCCCCACCTTCATAGGAGGCCGAACTTGAACAGCGGGTACAGACCTGCCTCCACAGTTCAACTGGAGCAACGTCCACAGAAGCGTGGAGGAAGACTAAGACCTCCTCAAGCGACCTTCAAAGCCTATTAGTTTGGGGTGCCCAACAGAGCCCCCCCAATATTCCTGGTAGACGGTCGGGAAAACTCCCATCATACCTTTGAGTAAAACAAAAGTCCAGTCAACATCTCCTTTCACCCACACCTAGTGAACCCACCCTAAGGAGCAACGACCAGGACTTTAAGGTCTAGATAACTCCCATACAACCCCATATTCAACCGTCCCAGACGAACCCTCAACATAGGTACCAGCTAAAATAGGGCTCATATCAAGGCAAGCATCCCGTGGTTCTAGTCATCAACCTCACACCAGTGAATTAAATGTAATGTCCAAGTGGAAACTGTTGACCATCTTCGATGTAGGCAGACCCAGACCGGTCCGACAGGTTCCACACACTCTGGGAGCATTCTTAGTATGTCAAGAGAAACTTAACACCCTTGTGTAGATATCCGGGAAGAATTAACTAATAATAGAAAGACAATGGAGTCAAGCAATCCGATTGTGCACATACTTATGTTAGAAGTTGAAGATTATCTATGGTTGTCTATTAGATTCAAGAGCAACATAGGATAGATGATAAATCGCTGGCTGTTTTGTTTCTATTACTTAAGGATGTAATTGTTGAATTCAGATTCCATCCAACAGAAGTTCACGTTGTTTGTCAGTCAAAAACGAAGTACCAACTTTTCTTTACACAAATAATTAAATATATTCAGCACTTGACTTCAAAATTTTGAGCATGGAAGACATTTGATATCAATATCTTTAAAAAGAGCGATTATAGACTTGTAGTAGTAATACATTCAATTATTTTAGAGAAGCAAATTAATATTTAACATTATGAGCTGTCACCATTTCGTGAGCCGACACTCCGTGAAATTAGATCACAGTCTATCGATTTACAGCACTACATAGTGCGGCTAAAGACAACAATGTGATTTACATTGTTATAGTCTAAAGCCGCTACAACAATTAAAACACTTAAACTCCAAAAAAAAAAACGAAAAATTAGAAACTCAGAAAATCTCTTGCTAACGATTCCTAGCATACCACAATATACAGCCCGCGCATTTTCTTTTCTCAAGTTTGGAAGCGGTTACTAACACCTATTTTACAATCAGGTATCAATCTGAGAAGATAAGAAAATAACAACAAAAGTTTGAGAAATTTTTTTTTCGTATTGTGGAAAAGGTAAGTTTTATCCCTCAATTATACTTTAAATTATAATATAATTTCGACATTCAGTATAATAGATTATTTGTAATTGTTTAAAGGTTATCTACTCAAAAAGTTAAGGAAATACTCCCCTTGTGAAAGAAACTGCAGACCCGAAGACCAACACATAAGAAGTGTGCTCTACAAAATAACTGAACATCTCTCAAAATCCAGTGATGAGTATTTAAAATAGAATGTACTCAATGAGTTATCAAACCACGTCCAACATTAAGCTAGTCCCTCTGTCCCGTTAGCGTTAGACTGGCAGACTTGTGAATCACATAATATTTAAAACTTGTGAGAAGGGCAGAACCCACACAACATTTCTATTGGAAATAATAGCATCGCGATGAATTATTAAATTTTTATGGTGAAACTTTGAAGGCTATTTATGTATTTACATTCTTTTGCGTATTATGTCAGAAGAAATATATTTTAAAGGAAGAGAGAAGAGCATGGGATTAACTGAGAGTAAAGTAACATCACACCTCTAAGGTCTATCTTTTATTCATGTATGAGGGAAACAACAAAGTAACATAACAAGAGGTCTAAGACATTCTTTAAAGCAATTTCATTTAATATACTATGAATTATATTAAGAAAAAATTAAATCCATTAACTTTATCTGCAAATGTAACCCTATTGACTAGGGATTGTGTGTTTACAAGTATGTACTGATACTTGAGGATTGTAGCCCCAACAGACGAGAAAGACCACCGGACTTTGATTCACACCAATTAGTCCGCCATAAGCAGGCCCCAAAAGTTTCAACACTGTTTCCTCAACTACACGGCTTCATTGCAGTCAGGAATGCGGGAATTATATTTCCCATATATTAAACAGACAACATTCCTTAAATGTCCGTTTTAATTATTTACGCTAGTATTTATTTTAAAACACCCTATGAATGAAAGTTAAAAATTATACACAACTGTAGCACTTATGATTAATGCTTTGATATTTATGTGAAAAAAGTGCCCAGTTATTTCCATGGTAGGCTTAAACTATTGATAGGCACTTCTCTCACTACCTTTTGTAGGTCTATTTCTAAACAACCTAAATTACATTGAATATTATGTCAAAACTACTAAATTATTTATTATATTGTGTCATTATAGTCTATGTTTTATCTCAGGCTTTGAAAAAGTCTTTTTTCTTCTTCATCATATAATTCAACTAATGTTTTAATTATTATATTTAACTTGTTTAATTTCTGCATATCTGTGTATTAAAACACCTGCAGGAGGATTGTTCATGATGAATCTCACTTTAAGAAGTGAAATTTCATATTATAAGCTCAGTCATTCCGACTCCAGTGGTGAAATTTATGAACCTAGGGGCTGTACAGTACTCTCCCCAAACAGTACGGGTAGTTTATGTCAATTGAAGAAATTGGGGCACAGTACATTTCGAAACACCAATTTGGCATGAGTCCACGAGTTTGTTGTTTTTTTTGTTTGAACAATGGTCTCATAAGTTGCAAGAGGAAGTCTCATATTGTAACACGACTATGGTTCTATCTAACCTTTGCCATCCACTTATCTATTTAAATTAATAGAATTTTGGTTTAGTTAAAGATTGTAAAACTACATAATTTTAATACTTGACCATCATTTGCTTAAGTGTGGGTTTTTCTCATCTTGGAATAGGTATTTTGTTTTTGGTGTTACAATTCCAATTGAATGTCAGTCTAAGAATGCGAACAGCTTAATACTTATATAAGCAAAGCATAGCCATTAACATATTTGTGACAAATGTTTTGTAAAATAATAAAAAAGTTATGTACCAACCAATTATTGACAAAAGTTTCACCTGCAGGACAACTAGATGCCATTTGAATTTCGCACTCAAATAGCTGGTGTAGTGCGGTTGAAAAACCCAGGACAGAGTGTTTTCATTGTCGCTTTGGTTGACGAGAGGACACCGACTAAGTCAACGTTGCGCGTCTTCAAAAACCTATAAACCAATATTAAATGGGTTAAATGAATGTACTTATCCGATCACCTACCTGCAAGGATCTCCAACGGTGCCAAGTTTAGACGAAAAAAAGTCTTAGAACAATGGGACCTTAAATCCTACTAATTAAGTGCACCAATGCGGTAATGTTCCAGTAGCAGTTTTTCAATACTAAAAACTAACTCTCTGAGAACATTAGGGTCAAATTGTACAAAAAAACACCCCATTTTAAATTATAATCCCCTAGTTACCATCATCCATACGTCACTATTTCCAACAATCATTACTACTTCTAAATGGTATCTACCTCTTGGCGTGTACTGGAAAGTTCTATGTTTGTTATTGGCGTGGTGTTGAAAAGAATGATATTAATGCTGGGATGTAAACACTTACAATCATTAGAAAAGAAGAAAAAAAGGACTTGGTTTCCACTACGTATTACCATTTTAAAATTATGAAAGGAAGTACACCAGGATCTTGATTACTACTTGAAGAGTTTGTGAGCATTCATATCCTTTCAGAAACATAAAGAAGATGTACTATATCGAGTCTCGACTACAGAGGTCTAGGGTGAGAAGTTTCAGATGTTCTTATATTATAGCGGGACCGAGGATGGTTTTTAATAAAAAAACGGTAAATATTAGGTGGATTGCAGCATTGTGCTATTTTGTTTGACTCAAGGAAGTCTAATTGTGTTAAGGGTAGTATAATAAACTTCCTGTGCCATAAATATTGTACTGTTGGACTGAGGTATATATGTTGTTTATTTGCCTTTGAAAATGTAAGGAAAAAGATTTTTTTTTTTTTGTTATCGAATGAATTTTAAATTGAATTAAGATTGTGATATAATAATTATAACTTTGACAACAAAACAAATTTATATAAAAATATGTAAACCTAGATAAGTGAATTACCGGAGCTCCGCAGGCACACGTTACTAATATAAGTGCCTGATCAAAACCAGAGGTCCCGAAAAAAAACAAGATTAAGTTTCCTCTGCAACTGAGCTAGATTAAATGAACTATATTTTTTTTTTACATAACAACAGTAGTAAAATATATATTTAGATGAAAGTAACAACAAATATTTAGAGATTTCTTATTTTTTTTATTTTTTATCTTTATTTTTTCACAATATAAAATAATTGTGGACATGTAATTTTAAAAGAAAGTCCCTACCTATCCGTACAGAAAATTATAAATCTAATAGCCGAAAACATTGCGGCACAAGACCTTTAATAAAATAACATATTATTTTGTGGTAACTGCGAATTAGTGGTCCTGAACTTTCAATAATAAAAAAACATGCTCACTCCGTTTCCTTTAGTACTTGATGTGAATGATGCCAAACACACGTTGCTACAATTCTCTGACCATGGCTAGCAGCACTCACACTTCTAGATCTTCAAAGCCGCTCATTTCATCCACGAATCTTCTCCCGTTGAGGAAAATTGAGGTCCAGGTCCTTGAACCTAACGGCGCTACGCTGATAGAACGAAAACTTCGTACACCTCAAATTCAAATCCCTTTGTATTTACATTCACATTTATTTCATGTCTCAAAACAACGCGTCATCTACTTTTATCTTCTTAAGTCCTCTCTTATAGCTCTAGCAAGGATTGCCCATGGTAAACAAAACAAAACAAAAAAACAGAGAGGTGCACTTATAGAGGTTTATAGAGAGGATGGACGTTCAATTATTATTTCAAACTGCCATCAGTGATGACCAACATAGGTAAACAATTGTAATGTCCCAGCCACCTTCATGAACATATGAAATGCACGGATACTTCGTTTATAGTATAACCCAAATTTTTCAATTATCTTTTGGCTATAATGACTGGATTCTTTTCATAATATATAGAAATTCTACTTGTACACTAAACACGTACTAGACGTGGTGTATTATACTAACCTAAATTGTCAGAAATTAATACCGTCCACTTGACCCCCTTCGTTTCTAATCTCACTTCTTGTCAGACAGACGCCGGTGACTTAATTGGACGATTGTCCAATATGATTTAAAACTTCAGAAACCGACCGCAGGAGCCCCCAAGTAATCGTCGGTCTTATCTACTTCTAAGCAATGAGCGGTGTAATTATTGACAAGTAATCTCCAATTGTAAATTAGTAAAACTGCTATTAACTAAGAAGTAACGCGATCAATGTTGTAATATTGATAATTATGCTAAATTGTTCAATCAATCATTCATTTTTGTGTTTATTAATACATTAGTTGTTTAAAGTAAATCTGTAAATAGACACAATAAATATAGATGATGTATTATATAGCCATTACTATACAAGAGTATCCCTAGTTAAGTAATATTCCCATGAGTATGAAGACGCATACAAGTTTTAAGAACCACTGATTTTGACTATAATGAAATACTAACTTTAATCAATTACATAAAAAATTATGATGAGTAGACATATCTAACCTAAATTTATGTCTCCCCCATAATTTAGCTACAGTATCGTCGCAACAGCTGGGTGCATCTTCAGGTACTTACTTATTCTTCAAGGCTATTTTAACTACGAAAGTTCATTGCCACCATCCTACAATAAGTACGCCAACTATCCCGATTCATTTTACCTCCCAGCTACCTCTTGGTCTTTCCCAATGTGTTCGTTTCTCCCAGTAATAGTCCGAAACACAGTCTAGAGTCTCCCTTGCACTCCGCATGGTCCTGTGCACTGTAATCTACAAACTTGACTATACCACCGATACTTGGGATGCCAACTGGGTATGTATTTTAATCAATATTAACCCCCTTCCAATACCAGTAGCCTCAACACTTTTGAACCAACATCTTTCCGAAACACTTTTTTTCGAACATCCAAAATTTGTTTCGCGTCATGTAAGTTATGAAACCACGTTTCCCACCCACAAGAACAACCGTTAAAATTGCGTTTTTGTATAATTCTGATTTTACATTGCTTGAAGCAGAGGAAAGATGTCAACAACTTTATGACCGATATCAGCGAGGCATGATCCCCGCAGTATTATTGATCATACTTTAAAATTTTTAATATAGTTATAATAGATATTAAAATCTTTAAAACATATTAAACTCTATCAAATATATAGGATCGTAGTGAACGCCTAATCCTAATATACATATTACATCCGTTTAATGTCAAATCATCACTTCCTATTATCTTGCATTACCTTTAAGCCCATAATATAAATCTTAGATTTAAAAGAAATGAAGTGGCGGACTGCTTGTCTTTAACTTAATAAGTTTTGAAAAGTATCTTGATGAAGTAACGTCAAGCCCCGTAACCCTACAACGCGTTTAAATCAAAAATATCTCACTTATCTTTATGACAAATAATATTCTTGAATCTCGCACATATACGATTGGCGTGCCACTCCTAAGCATCAACTTATTATTAATAAAACACTTTCCCTCGCTTCTGAACTCACGCGAATTTTAAACAGTATAATACGCAGCTTTAAATAAATTTTCAATCAATATTAAATAAGCCTAATATGCTGAATCATATCTTTATGTTTATAGAACTTGAATTCAACTTCAACGAGAATAAGTGAAAAGCTCTTGATGATATAACTTTTCTTACAGAATTACTGTTTATAAAAACGAAAGGATGAACCGGAGGGGTTAAAACTTTTCACTCACTCCTTTGAAAAGATTCCTTTAAATCACTGACAATTTTTATGACTTTAATTAATAACCAAAGAGCAGAAAACGTTAAGGGCCCTGCCCTACGATTGCAAGTCCCTAAAACTTATATTGTGGGATGGCGTTTTGAGTGTAAAGCGTGTCAAGGCTTCACATCGACCAAAGAATCCTTCCGAAAAAACAAGGACAGACGGATCACGGCGAAACGTAAGGTGTAATAGCTACCGACAGTCTTGCGGGAAAATCAATACGTTTTGGAATATCAGTATTTTCTCAAGAACAAGTGAAATTTAAGGAAAAATTTTCACCACCCTCTATTCTAAAATACACAGTATTCAGAGGTTTACACAAAGTGTTTGTATATAGTTAATTAGTTTTTGTTTTAAGGCCGCGATAGTTTTCTTTGAATAATAATCAAGATTTATTGATATTTGATCAATATTAAAATCTATAGAGGGGGTGTTTATATAATAGTATACACATCAATAATAAATTATAAACATGCTCTTGTCATACTCAAACCGTTCCGAAAAGGAATATGCAAACCATAATACAGCAGTCTTTGAAGAAACCGTTAATTCACAAGACTCTGCAATTAACAACGCCAAATGAAAAGGCCATACCTTAACTCTCTTTTCACATAGAATGTAAATACAATACTACTTCAACTGGTCACTATAACACATGTTTATACTTGATTGAAAAAATAAATTATTCCAGAATATAACTTATCTACTACAAAATATATAAAAAAAACAAGACGGGCATAAAAAGAACATATGCTCCTTAACAAATGTATATTCAAAATAACTGTAATTTGGTCTCTTTTGAACTTCTCATACATTTAAAATATTTTGATTTTTCACAGACATACAACCATTTAATTGTGATTAACTTAATTAATATCTACGGAACGAAAGTTCTTACACCTCACACTCGTTACATTATCTAGTAAAGAATGACCAAGGGAAAAAACGGGAAAAATTTGTTTGCCCATAAACGACTATTGAACTATTGTGTTAGATCACATAATCATCAATTATTATATTTTTAATTAATCTGTTAAATATATTCAAACATTTTACGAGTTGATCAAATTTGGTTTCGGTCTCGAAAAATAATCCAGCTAATTCAGCACACATGCACACATCTATCATCGCATATCGCTACGTTATTGGTTTGGTAAGTCGTAATCGCTCATAATTGTTGCCCATTACTCTACCATAATCCTTCCTTCAATTAAAGAACTTTTCTATCACCTACTGCATACTGAGGTCGCCTAGTCAGGACCACACAGAAATTTTACTCTTTTGTTGGAGCGCTAGCCATATAAATACCAAGAGTTATAATTTTTATGAGAAAATCCCCTTTTAAAATCCGGAATTCATAAAAATGTTTTCAATACAGAAACTTGAAGTTATTTGGAGGTTTTATCAACAAGTAAACAAAGGGCAGAATTATAAATAAAATAACGGTGGCATTACATAAAAATCATTTACTTAAGCATTATTATATATTTTAATCAATTTGAAAAATTTTTGGCAACATTAAGAAAGGCGTAACATTTTTATCCTAGAGTTGTATATCAATCGTGCATACCAATAGTCTTAAAACTGAACTTTATAGTCGCACCACACTCAACCATATGTATAGTTTTTAATTCATATTGTTACAACCTTAGCTATCGTCATTAGACCACGTCTTAACTACTATTCATTCAGTTATACTCCCTAAAGTACAATTCACACTAATATTTTTAGAGATTAGGAATGTACGATTTATTTAAGGAACGTAACGAAATTTCGTGTAAAAACTGAAAACCCATTTGTGGATACACTTACCCTTATTACATCCCGATTGGGATCAAACACCGATTCTTTCCGGCCTTCCGCAGCTAGCTATTTAGTAAAATCACCACCTTAGATCATGGCGCCGAGCTGGCTAGTTATTTTCCTTTGTTAATTTATACTTTGCAATTGACTACAGATGAAAAGCTTTTATCAGTAAAATTACAAAAAAGACCCCATTGGCTTAATCCACCGACCACATTATTCCTTTGTACAACAATTGCTACATAAAAAAACAAAACAAAAAAAAATTTGTCAGGGCAAGCTTGAGACGTGACGCCTAATGTCATTGGCCTCAAAATCATTAGGACTGAGAAATAAAATATTGGCCTAAGTGTCACTTAGCCTAAAATCATTAATTGTCCTAAAATCAATTGCCTAAAAGTCAGATAGACCTGAAATTAATTAACCTAAAATATATGTTAAATTCATTAGTATCCTCGTAAAAACAGCACTGATTGTTTTTTCATCTGATTAGTTAGTGCTGCTATCTAGCAAGTACGAGTTAAAACAAAAACTATGCCAGTTGAGATGAAACCGCGTTGTTGTTTGGACGTTAAGTAGGATAATTATATTGTGTTAGTTTTCATACTTTTGTTGTGCTTTGAACAATATCAACCGTAAGTTGTTTTTTTATTTAGCAAACATAAATATTAACTATCACCCTAGACTAATAGAATATATTGATGCATAAATCGTCCATGATTATCAAAATTTTTTTCAACTGGTTGACTTGGGCCAAATTTTTTTTTGAATTAACATGGGGAAAAAACCCCACACCCTTGGGGAATATCGTAATAAAAAAAATTTTATCGATATTACCCTTTATTTATTTAAAAACTTTTCCTTTAAATTTAAATTAAAACATTAATAAATTATGGGTTGTTAAAATTTTTTATAAACAAATTTTTTTTTTAAAAAAATTTTTATTTTCCTTTTTTTTGAGGAATATTGTTTATTTTTTCTTGTTTTAGAAAGGGCCCAAATTCAAGGGGGAAAGGGTACAAACAGAGGAAAAACGGACTTAACTCCTTTAAAACAGATTTAAAACGTTTTTAAAAAAAATGGTAAAAGATTAAAAGGGGGGTTTTGGGTTATTCAATTTCCAAAATTCAACTTTACTGATGATTGAAAAAAGGGAAACAAAATTTTAAAAAGTCCGGGGGGGGGGGTTTTCCAAAAATTTTTTTTGAGGGCCAAAAATCCGGAAAGGGCTTTCGGGGGGTTGGGGGGGGGGGAAAATCCCCCCGGGGGGGGGGGGGTCCAGGCCTCCGAATTTTTTTTTTTAATTTAAAACCCCCAAAAACTGCGTTTTTAGCTATCCTCAACGCAAAAAAGTTTCAAAATTAGCTTGATTTTAAATTTTTTAAAATTTAAAAACTGGAGAGGGGGAAGTTTACTTCTATATATTTAGTTACCCCTTTTGTAGAAAACCCTTATCTTTTTAAATCTTTATTTTCAAACAACAAAAATAAAAGAATGCCCTAGTGAAATTCAGCAGCGTTTTGGGTCAGCAATCGGTTTTCGAGTGAGTAGTGCCCAAGGAAGCTGAAGATTTAGAGATACCCCCAAGGTATTAATCACTAATATAAAAGGTGGGAGATAGAAAAGGTCGCAGAGTTCTCCCCCTTTGTTGGAGAACAAATAAACGTGGGGTTTTCCCGGCCGATTTTCTCACTTACCACGCTCAGCTAAAGGAGCCCCCCCCAAAAAAGCCAATTACCCCCTTGGGGTACCGGGGTTTTTCCAAAAACAGAAAGACGGCATGATAAACTTCGAAGGAAATTTTTTTAATTAAAACCCCCATTTTCTGGATTAATCAAACAATCAAAATATTTTTTTTCCATTTAGGATTTTTACAGAGAAAAGGGGTTTTTTTTTAAACTCTCCCCCCCTCCCCGGCAAAGTGGGGTTCATTTCCCTTTAAATTTTTCAAATTTTTTTTTAACAAATGATAAAAAATTTTTTTCCCAAAAAAAAAACCCCTTCCTTCGGAAAAATTTTTTTTGAAGGGGGGGGAATCCCCAGACCTCCCCGGGGTTTTCGGATTCCACTTTAAAAACTGTGGATCCTTCTTTTAAAATCTCACCCTTTTTTTTGGAAAGATGTTTTTTTTTTTCAACCCCATACGAATGGGGGTTTTCACTTCCTCTAATTTCTAGTTTTTTAAAAATTTATTCCCACATTTTTTTTTCCAAAAAAAAAATTCCCCTTCAGGATATTTGTGAATGGGGGGGAAATGTCAGACCTCCACCGGGGTTTTTTGGGTTTCCCCCACGTTAAACTGAAAGACTTTTTTTTTTTCATCTCCCTTTAATGGGAAAATGATTTTTTTTTTTAAACCTCCCCACTACGCAAATGGGGGTTTTCCCCTTCCTCTAATTTCTATGTTTTTACAAAATTTTTAAACATTTTTTCCCAAAAAAAACCTTCCTTCAGGTTTTTCTTTAAATTTGTGGGGGGAAATCCCAAAGCCCCACCCCCGGGGTTAGGTTTCCCACGTTATACTGAAAAGACCCCCTTTTTTTTAAATCTCACCATTCACTTTGCGTAAAAACCCAAAACGGGTAGAAGGGAAAATACAAAATTTAATAGTTCCCTCTTCCACATTGTTTTGTTAAAATCTCGTCAGCTGAAGATGTTGAAAACTTTTATAAAAGTTTTTTCAACATAAATTTAGTTTACTCATTCTCATTGATTCTTTTTCAAACTCAGTCAGGCTGAAGGATAGCGCTAAACTTTTATAAAGGGTTAAAGCTTTAAAAAAAAATTGTATTTCGATTCAACATTTAATAGGGAATTTTTAGAAAATTAATTAGGGGTTTTTCAGTTCCTTTAGCATCACGCCCCTTACTACCCTTTTTTCGAGTTTTTAGTTTTTGGAAACTAATTACGTTTAAAAATTTTTTAGAAAATAAGAAAAGCGTTAAAATTTAAAAGAAGTGAAACTCGCTTTTGAATGAAGTAGAATCGAAATCCCCTTTGGGATTTTTTTCAAATCCCCGCCCGGTTGAAGGGATAGCGCAAAACCTTATAAATTTGTTAGCATTAGAGTATGGGTTTTTTAAAACTCCCCCTGCGGTTAAATCCTTTTAAATTCAAAAATTTTCAAACCCCTCTTTTAGGTTTGGACAGAGAATGGGTTTTTTAAACTTTTCCCCTTTACCCCAAATGCGGGTTCCCCCCCCTTTAATTCAAAATTTTTTCTAATCTCAGTTTGGATGTACGGAGAAAAGGGGTTTTTTTTAAACTCCCCCCTTTTGCGGGCTCATTTTTTTTTAAAATTTCATAATTTAAAAATTCCCCAGTTAGGATGTACAAAAGATTGGGGAAATATTTTTTTGAAAAAAATCAACAAAGCTTGTCATTTTGTAAATTTGTAGGCTTTTAAAACATGTTTCAAAAAAGGGTTTCCTATGTTTTCAATTGTGGGTTTTATCAACATAAATTTATTTTTTTGGGAAAAGATCAAAAAACGTTTGCCATCGAAATAAAATTGTAGGTTATAAACATGAAAAAATTTTTTTTAAAAGTTAAACCCAAACCCTTCCCCAACGGGGGTAAATTTGGGAAAGGGGGGGAAACCAAATGTTTTTTGAAAGATAAACAAAGCTTGTGATATTTTTTAATTGTATTTTTTTAATCAACGTGAATGTATTTTGAAAGATCAACAAAGTTTAAACCGTTGTGTCAATTGTGGGTTTTTATAAAAAATGACCCAAAAACGCTTGCGTCATGCCCAAAGAATATATTTTTGAAAGATCAAAAAAAAGCTTGCCATCGTGCCCAATTTGTAGGTTATAACGTGATCAAAACGTTTGGGGTTTCCATGTAAATTTTTGTGGGTTTTTGTAAAAAGAAATATTTTGAAAGATCAACAAAAGCTTGCCCATCGGTAATTGTGGGTTTATCAACTGATCAAAAAAGGTTTTTAAATCGTTTTCAATTGTAGGTTATAAACGTGAAAAAAATTTTTGAAAGATCATCAAAGTTTCCCAAACGGTTTTTTGGGTAGGTTTCAAATGAAATATTTTTTAAAAGATAAACCCAAAGTTTCCAAACGTTTTCAATTGAAATTTTTGTCAAGGGAAATTTTTTTTTTTAAAAGGGATGGGTTAACGCTTGTAAATCGTGCCCAATTGTAGGTTTTTCAACATGAATAAACAAAGCTTCATGAACACCAAAACAAAGTTGCCCCTGTTTTTTTTTGTTTTTTTAAAAGTGTCTCAAGCCGCTCGAATGATCAGAGAAAAAGTTAAACCCGAAATGAAAAAGAAAATACTGGGGGGAGAGTGGGGGCCTTTTTTTAGGCATTGCCCCCCCAAACATAAAACAAAACCCACCTAAAAAACTTTTTGGCGTTTGTCACCCCCCCTATAAATTGTATTGGCAAAACTAATGGAAAGGGTGAAATACCCCCTGGGCCGGATCTGGGACGCAAATTGAACAATTTTTAAAAATTTAGATACTTTGAAACATACTTTTGCATTTTGCAAAAGGGGAAGGTTTTAAAATGCTTACATTGAGCAATATACCGGGTTCAAATTTTAAAGCCCTCGAGGTACGGGAAAAATCAGCCCCATGACAATATAGCCGTACGGGCCAAAGCCCTTTTTGACCTTATCACGAAAACTTAGGTAAAAAGGTTTTTACCCGGGGTTTTAGGCTTTTCCCGGGGGCCCCCTAGGACTATCTTTTAAAAACCTTAAATTGAACAAGCAAAACCCCTGACGAAAAAAAGGGCATACCCCAATCAGCAACGAGTTACCCCTAAAGGACCCTGTACATTTCTCTTTGGGCGGGGGCGGAGATTTTTTATGTAAAAAACCTTTTAAAAAAAGAATAAAAACCGCAAAACGGGCCCGAAAAAGGGTAAATTTTTGCCTCATTTGCGATTTTTAAGCACCCAAATTGAAAAATAAAATTGAAAAGGGTTATTTCAAATTTTTCTCTATGCAATTTTTTTAAACCCCAAAAAAATTTGGGGAGGAAAAAATAAAACGAAAATTTAACGGGGTTTTTCCCACTCCTTGCTCGGGATTGAGAGCTTTGCCTTCCTAGAGACTCAGGGTGGATATACAAGGGCACTTTGGGAAAAAATGAGAGAAAATTTTTTCCCCCAAAAAAACTGGTTTTTCCGCGATCGGTCCCCACGTTCAAATCCTGAAAAAATAGCTGGAACGTAGAGCGCTGATAAATTTAAAGCTAAAAGAAGGATTTTTTGCCCCCTGTTTCCGTTTTGGGGTGCCTCTTTTTGAGCCGACGGGGAAAGCTCGCGTTTATTCTTATCCAAAATTTTCCGAAAACGTGTTAAATTCTAGAGGGGAAATCCCCTTCCGTTCAAAAATGAAAAAGGAATTAAACGCTTGAAAGGCTTAACGATATATCTTTAAATTTGTGTACACTGAAAAAACAGGGAAGGTAGGATTTTTTAATGGGGACACTGCAGCCCAACTCAAAAAAGTTAGTGATCGTTCCCGTGCTTGTAAAGCGCTAAAGAGGGTTTCTAAAACATTTTTTTTTTTTTTTCCTTTTTTATTCATGAAAAAAGAACAGGGGGAGGGAAAAAATTAAACATTTCCAGCCCAATTTAAAAAATCTGCCCCAGGGTTTAAAAAAACCCCTAAACTCCCCCCCCTTGGGCTACACAAGACGTAGGTTTTTTTGTGACCGTTGTTTGAGCTTTTTTTTCTAAACTGAAAATAAACTTTTTAAAAAACATAAAAAAAACGTGTAAAAAAATTTGGAGCGGTAAGGATACTTTCCCCAAGGGAAAAAAAATTTCCTGGGAAACTACATTAAAAAACAACGGGGAGAAAACAGGTTTTATCGGTTACCCCTGACTTGGAGATTTTTTACCCCGTCCCCTATAGAAACGTGTGATCCTGAACAAAATTTTTTTTATACTGAAATGTACCGGAGTCATGTAACGTTTTTCCTGTAGGCTGAAAACATAAATGTATTTTGATGATAATCTCTAGAGGGACCCATACTTCGCGGGAAAAAAATTTTACAGACCAATTTTTTTTTAAGCTCTCTAGAAAACGGCAAAACGCGTACCCAGATTATTAAGTACTGTATTCCAATTTTAGCCCCCTAAAACCTTTCTCAAAGAGATCTCACAAAAGGCCACCTTGCCCTATTTTTGGAAAAAAAACCCCCGCGAATGATGATATCCGCGTTAAAGGATCATTTTTTCACTTGACAGGATTTTACCCTGGTAGCCCGCCCGGGGGGGTTTAATAATTTAAAAACAAGAACCCCCAGTCCCTCTGAGCGTGGGGTTTTTCAAAAACCACGTTTTTCCCAAAGAAATTTTTTCCTTCTCGGGAATTTCTTTTTGAACGTAGAGAAAAAGGGGTCCTTTTACAGGGGAGAAGGTTTTTTTGTCAATCCAGGGGGAAAGTTAAGGTTTTTGGGGGAACAATGGGGAAAAATTTAAATAATCATGAAAATTTAAATTTGGCGCGGGTTTTTTGAGGGATTTGAAAATTTAAAATTTTAGATGTTTTTTAGCTTTCCCGGTTTCCCCCCTAAAGAAATGCGTAAAAATTACCTTTTAACCTGAAACAGCTTAAAAAACCCCCTCGTAAAATGTCCATCCTGATGATGAACGTTTCCAAAATAGTCCTCGAAAAAAGGGGGGTTTTCCCCCCTGACTTTATAGATTTATTTTAGCGGGGTGAACGAGACCAGGGTTTCCCAGCAAAAAATTAAAAATTTTTTAAAAGCCTCACGGAAAAAGTCCCCCAAACTCCAGGGAAAATATGTCATGCTTGTGAGGGTTTTGGGGGCTTTTGAATGTAAGAATCTTTTGGGGTTTCTCGAACCCCTACCTTTATACCGACGTAACAAATACTGGCCGAAAGTCTTTGGGAACTTTTTTTGGGGTCTTTGTATGAAGACGTTTAACTCGATCCCCGGGTGGTCTCTTACGGCCCCCCCGTTCCGTACCGCTCTATTTAGAAAAAACCCGGTAAAGTCCCCGAATTAATAATAGTAGATATACATCAATTATTGAGGGAGCTTTCGGGAGGGATTTGTTTTCGTAGTTTAAACGTCATTCTGTAGTTTAAAAATCGTTTTTTATGAGTTCCTTTTACGTTTCCAAAAAAAGAGTCTTAAACCCGTGTTTTCTAGACGTGGAAGGGCTCAAATTTATTTAGCTGTTGACTCAAATTAAAACCCCATGGGGGTTTTAGGGTGGCTTGAAGATGAGAAATTGAAAAGTTTGGAAAATGTAAAAAGTGGAGGGGCGACGGATACGGGCTATAAACTTGCAGGTAGATCTTGGAATTTTTCCGCAAGGGTACATGACCCCTCCCTTCTTTAAAAAGCCGGTTTTGGGGACCTAGAAAGGGATTCCCCCCGTAGGGGAAAAAACGAAAATTGTTAAAAGGGCTCTAGCTGATAAGACTAGGTACGGGCATTCAATATCTTTCTAAAATTATGTTTTTTGTGAATGGGTGAAAAAATACAGAGTCCACCGGGTTTTTTCATTTTTAAAAAAACTCCCTTGGGTGGCGCCGTATACAAGCTTTAAAGCGGGAAAAAAGGGCAAAACGGCAATCAGTTTTTAAAACATGGTTTTTTTAAAAAAGATGAACAATGCCGCATTTGGCCGCCTTAAAATTTTAAAAAAGAGGGCCTACCCTACGGTTTAAAAATTTTAAATAAACCCGGTTTGGGGGGGGTAAATTTTTGGGGCTGGTTAAAACCCTTTTAGCCCCGTTTCCCAAAATTTAAAAAACCGGAAAGGTTTTTAAACAAAAAACCTGGGGCTTTATTGAGATGGAACCCCAGGAATTTACTTTGATATGCCAATTTTTTTGGGGAATTTGCCCCTTTTTTTGGGAAAAAAATTTAAAATATCAGTACGGTTTCATTACCAGGTCAATTTGGTTTTTCCCGTTTTTCCCCCCCAAAGGTTTCGTTAAAACTCCAATTCCGACAAAAGACCGCTTCCTACTATATGGGGCTGTCCCAGGATTCCTACCAAAAAAACTTATTCCCCTTAACTAATGAATATCTGGACACCTCCAAATTACGGACAAGACAATGTTTACCGGGGGATGGGCCCGCAGTAAAAAAAAGGGGGGCTCGGGAAACTAAAAGGGCGGGGATCGAGGGCAGATCATCAGATTCAAAAAAGGTTTAGCCCTAAAAAAATTAAAATTTAAATTTTCTGTGGGAAGGGGGTGGTGAGATGCTCAAGGCCCAAAGGTGTCAAGAGTAGCGCGTTAAAAACCCCTTTTTTCTTTAGAGGGAAAATAAACGTAATTGTTTAATAAAGAAACGGTAATCTGAGAGGGAAACTGTTTAAAAAAAGAGCCTTTTAGGTTTAAAACTTTAAAAGCAAAAAAATTTTAAACGGGGGGTTTCCCCTAGGGTCCCTTTTGTGACAAACGACACGTGTTAAACCCGGATCAGTCAGAAAATCTAACCCCTTGGGGGAATTACTCTATAAGCGAGCAAACCCAAATACTTCCTTCCAAAAGACGCTTTTTGGGAAACTGGACCCATCATGTTTTTAGTCAGTGGGTGATCTAAAAACGAACAGGGGACCCAAAACCCCTCATGTCAATGTTTTGTGCTCTTTTTTTTTAAAAAAAAAAACTTGAGAAAAAAAAACTTTAAATTTTCGCATAAATTGGGTTTTTTAAAAAAAGTTTTTTTGTGGTGTAGTCACTAAAAAAAATGTTTTGTTTCTTTTAAAAATAAAACTTGAAAAAAAAATAAAAAAAAATGCTAATTTAGTTTTTATCTGTTTAAAAGTCACTAAAAAAAAAATGTTATGCTTTTAAAAAAAAACTTTAGAAAAAAAAAAAGTAATTAAATATGTATCTGTTTAAAAAGGATTTTCCCCTGTACGTTTTGTTTGATTAATGTCACTAAAAAAAAGATTGAGAAAAAAAAACAGGCCCTTTTTTGGATTAATGGCCCCTTAAAAAAAAAAAAATTTTTTTATTGGGTTTAAAAAAACTTGAGAAATAAAATTTTACGTTCGTAACTTGAGGAAAAAAAAAAAATATACTAATTTAAGGGGTGTGCATCTGTTTAAAAAAATGGGTTTATTAATACCCTTTTAAATTTTGGTTTTTCTGTGTAAGTTTTTTTTTGGAAATTTAAAACAAAAGGGAATAATTTTTTCACTATACCTTTATCATTTAAAAAAAAATGTTAGTGCTTTAAAAAAAAAATTCCCCTGTTCCCTAACCCGGGCTGAAGAAAAAAAAATAAAACCAAAATTTTGTGTGTAAACTGTTTAAAAAAAAGTTAAAATTTTATTCCCTTAAATTTTAATTTTTTTTGTGTGGGGGTTTTTTTTTTTTAAACCCGGCCCCTTTTCCAGGAAATTAAAAATCGGGCCTCTCCCGAGAAAAGTAAAGGGGACAGTTAGGATTTTGAGCGTAGGGCCCCCTCAGAGTACAGGGCTGGTACAATTTGCCCCTTCAGTTTAGGGTTACAACCTGTCCCCCCCAGGATTACAAAATCGGACCTCTCAGAACCAATCTGGGACAATAAAAAATCGCTAAAAAAGTTTCAGACTGCTACAATAACCCTCTCAGTCAGGGTTTTCAACCCGGGGGCCCTTCAGAGACCAGCTTTGGGAAAAAAATGGAAAATTTTCATTTGGGGTTAGAAACCCAGGTCCCTTTAAAAGTACGATTGGGACAATAACCGCCCAAAAGTCAGGGGTTTCAACCCTGGCCCCTCAGAAAAAAGTTTGGTAAAAAATAATAAGGGGCTAGCCCGTTTTCGTCTGGATTTAAAAACCCGAGCCTCTCAGAGTGCAGTTTTTCTTTCAATAAAACAGGTAGCTAAATTACAGTTGGGGTTAAACCTGAGCCTCTCAGGTACGTTTGGTACAATAACCAGCCCCAGTCAGGCTTTTCAAACCCTTTCCCCCTCTCAGAAAACGGTCCCGGTAAAAATTTAAAACGGGCCCCAGCCCGTTACAGGGTTTGGAAATTTGAACCCGAGCCTCTCAGAGTACATTTTTTTCAAAAATACGAGGTAAATAGTTACAGTCGGGTTAGAAAAATGACCCCTTCCCCCAGGTTTCCGGGCCCGGGAAAAAATTTAAAGAACCTCTCAGAGTAAAAAGTCTGGTTAAAAAAAACCCGGACCTTAAGAACAGTCCCGGGGACAATAACCGGACCTCTCAGAGTACGGGCCCCGGTACAAAAAAATCTTGGGCCCCCCTCAGAAAAAACATTCCCGGTAAAAAAAAACCCGGAACCCCTCAGAGAACCCGTCTGGTACAATAACCGGGGCCTCTCAGAGTACAGTCCCCGATTCCAAAAACCCCGAACCCCTCAGAGTACAGTTTTTGAAACAAAATTGGACCCCAGAGAACAGTCCGGTCCAAAAAACCCGGACCTTTTCTAAAATAAAAGTTGGTACAATAAAATGGACCTTTTCCCGAGAAACCTTGGTACAATTAAACCCCCACCCCAGAGTACAAATCTGGGGGGCAAAACCCGGGGCCCCCCAAGTACAGTCTTGTACAATTTAAACCCGACCCCTGAGGTAAAAGTCCCGATACCCAATTTTTCCGGGCCTCCAGATAAAATCTGGTTTCAATAACCCCACCTCCCCGAGTACAGCTGGGGACAATAAACCCGAGCCTCTCAGAGTACAGTCGGGAAAAAAACCCCGGACCCCCAGGTACAGTCTGGTACAATAACCTGGGCCCCCAGAGAATGGACAGGATTTTGAAAAACCCGAGCCTCCTTTAGAGTTTCAGTTTTCTGCAAAAACAGGGCCCAGATTAAAAACCTGGCCTTTCAAAAGGGGGAGTCTGATACAAAATAACTTTTAGGATTTGAAACCCCGGCCTTGGGAAAAAAAGAGCCCTTCATATTCACATCATTTCACCCCATGAGGTTCTAGCCTTTTTTTTCCCATTTAAATGGGGTCACCCTTTAAAAATTAAAATTTAGGGAAAACTTGCAAACCCTTTTCCCTTTTAAAAAAAACAAAAAAGTTTAAACTTTAATTTCTTTTTTTTTTTTTTTAAAAAAAGGGCTCGTTACATTTCCCAAGAAAAATTTGTTAAAAAGTTTGTTTTTAAAAATTTAAAAAATTTTTAAGTAACTGTGAAAAAAATTTTTTTTTAAAAGTGTTTTTTATCCAAACCCGGGCTTGTAGCCCTTTTTTAAACGCAAAAGGGTCCTGTTTTGTTTTCCTCAGTAGTTTTAACCCTTCTTTCCACGGGGCGTTTTTTTTTAAAACGTCAGTAGTTTTCTTCCTCCCCTTTTACGTGGCCCAAACCCCGTTTGACCCAGAAGATGAAACTTATTGAAAAACAAAAGCAAATCTTTATACTCGTTTTCAAGAAATCAAAATGAAACAACCCCGGGAAAAACCCCAACTCGTAAAACGTTTCCCCTCGCAAATTCCTTTGGGCAGATCGCAAAAGTTTTGTCCGATCAAACTTAATATTTTTAAACCATTCGCTGAGGGACCCCAGAATTTTTTAAGCCCTTTTTTACTTGGGCCCTTTTCCGGGGTTGTTTTATACATGTGTGACTCAAAATCTCCCGGGTTTTTTAAAATGATTGATTTTTAAAATGAACCCCTTTCCACCCCCCCCTCCCCCTTTTTTGGGGGAATGTTTTCCTCATTTAAGATGTCATTTTGCTAACGCCCCTGCTTGAAGGGTTATAAGGGGACAACTCTAAACGTGTAAAAGATTGACAAAAACCCCCTTGGTATTTACCCGGGGTATTTTCCCCGTCCCCCGACTTTTTAAAGACACGTCACCATACCGTCCCTTTAGAGTAAAAATTTCCCGTCCGGGTGGGAAAACGAAAAAGACAAAGGGTGGGATGAGACTTGAAATGGGGGAAAGGGTCAAGTAAAGGTTAAAAAGGGGCTCGTTTCGTAGTAAAAAAGTTGGGAAATTTGGGATAGTCCCCCGAAAAATTTTCCCCAGAAGGGAAACTTGTCTTTAAAATGCAAAATTCAAAATCCTCTAAGGGTACCAAAGTTAAAATTTTTATAGAGTTTTTGCATTACGTAAAATTTCAATGGTCAAAAAATACTTCATCTGCAAACCCCGTATTTTCCGTCCCGGTTTTGAAAACGCGAAAACAACGTAACGAGGTTTTTCCAGCAAAAAAATTACGTTTTTTTACGGGCCCAAAACTTTTTTGATTAGAAAGGGGGGCACGTTAGGGTCTCCCTACAATTCCAAGTACGGAAAAGGGTAGCTCGTTTAAACCTCCCCCCTCTTGATGAAATTAAGCAGGTTGAGCGATTGAATCGGGCAGTCTTTTTATGGGTAAAACCAAGATTTTTTTACTTAACCGATCCTAGAGGGGGTCCCCGGGAGCAAGGGGGTGGGGGGTCTTTGTAAAGCGGTTTTTTGGGCCAACCCGGGTTTAACGAACTACAAAAAAGCTCTTGTTTTTTGCATTTATCCCCTTTTTCGAGAAAAATCTTTAACCGAATCCTAGTTTGGGGAAAAAGGGGGGGATACGTTTTAAAAATGCCTGTTTCAGCGGTACGGGAACCCTTCAAAAACCCCCAACCACGTTTTAAAGAAGGGCTGCCAAAAAATTTTTATAGATTTGATGTTTTTAGCTGAAATGAAATTCCTACATCTCTTATTTGATCAATCTCAAAGCCCCTTTTATAACCCTCAAGGCGAATTCTTGAGGAAATAGATGAGGGAATTTCCGTAAAAAACAATCCCTCGAAGTTCTTTTCAGGGTTTCCCCTTTCCCCCGTAATTTTAAAAAGTTGTTTCCCTTCCCCCCCCCCAAAAGGCATCCCGAAGGGGCCCGGAAGCGGTTTTGTTTTTCATAACCTTTTGTTGGGGTGATTTTCCCCTAAACCTTTGTTCCCGTTTAGCTAATGGCCCCGGGGGAAAAATTTAACAGGCCCAAGAAGAAATGGGAAAAAACTGGGCCCAAGGGCCCGTTATCGAAAAAGCGGCCCCCGGCCTTTCCCCTGGGTTTTAAAAATTTTTCCCCCGGGGTCATCCAATTTTTTTTCGTAAAAGAGTAACCTAACGCCTTAAAAAGAGGTTTTTTGGAGGTGTTAAACACTTTCACCCGTCCTTCCCCTCAATGTTTCGAGGAAAACTTCGCCGTCTTTTTTTTTTTTTGTACGAGTCCCCTTCCCCCCCGGGCTCGTTTTCAGATTTCAACGTATGATTTTCGTCCCGTCCCCTAAAATTGATGATATCACCCCGTTTGTCAAAATGTCGTAACCCCCGATTTGGGCTAATTATCCCCTTGTTTCCGGAAAAGGGAAAAAGATATTGTTTTGGCGCTTCCCCCTAAATTATAGCCTGGCGGGACGGTCAGCTGAAACTCCTTTCAAGGTAGGGCTCGTTTCTCCGTTTGACGTTAAACTCCGCTAGCGAGGGCCCGCATTTACGGGAAAACCCCATTTTACATGAAGAAAATTCACAGGGATTGGTAAAATAAATTTGCGGGCCCTTCCCCGCAGGAAATTTGACCCCAATTTTAACCCTTGCAAGGATGCAAACTCCCTTCCCCGGGAAAGGGCATAAAGGGTTTAAAAAAAGTGATTTTGCTCCCTTTTAAAAAGGGGTAGGGGCACCGATTAAACGGGGAAACTTTACGTTTTTCCCTCGGGAAAATTTCCCCCCCCCCAAATCGACCCAAAAACCTCAAGTTCATAGGGGCCCCCGGAAAGGGGCCCGTTAAAACTCTTTCCCTCGCAATAAAATTTATTTTTACGACGTCCCAAAGGGTTTGGTAAAGGAATTGAACCCTGGGGCCCGATTTATCAATCCGATGAAAACCCTTCTTCTTCACGATTCCTTTTTCCCGAGCGGAAAATTTCCGGGGAAATAGATTCTGTCAGATTCGAACTCTGAAATGTCAGTGTAAGGTCCCCTTTGGTTTTTACTAAAATTTTGAACGTCAGCGCGGGGAATTTAAAGGGAAAGGGGAAACAAAGATACCGCAAAAAAAACGGTACCGTTTCCTTGTACCGAGTTTTGATTATAGGTGATGGTAAATTTCCCCCGGATAAAAGAACAAATTCGAGCGGGAACTTAGAAACACCGGGAAAATATCGAAATTTAAACGGGGCCCTTTCCCCCGTTTTTTCTTAAAACGCCCCAAACCCCAAAGCCCTACCCCTTTCCGCTATCTCCCTCAAGATTTTAATTTATGGGGGTTTCTATCTTTAAGGAGGGCCCCCTAGGGTTTAAAACATTCTCCCCAAATAAAATCCCCCTTAAAAAAAGGGGGTTTTTTAAAAACCCCCGGGGCGAAAATTGCGCAAATTGTTTTAATAAGGGGACGTTTAGGGATTTATTTTTTTTTCGGGTAAGGTCGTAGATTAACCCTCCTTTCCCCCCTGGGAAAAGCTTCGAGCGTACGATTATGTCTCCCGAAAACCCGGTTTTAATTGTTTTGTAATTTGCCTTAGCATTTTTACTGCCTTCGTGATTCCTTCCGTCCTCCACGACCCCTCCCCCAAGGGGCGCGATCAAAAAATAGTATATAAATTTCCCAAACCCCTTCCCCTTTTTACGACGCCTAGTAGTAGTAGTAGTGTGGGGCGGGGCCCTTTTAAAAACGTTTTTTATTTTTCCTTCTTTTGCTGAAACCCAAACTTGACTTTAGCTTTCATCGCGTTTTGGGGAATTGGCCCCCCGCGGGGGGCTTTTTCCCCTCAAAATTTTAGTCAGGCGCGAGTAATTTTTTCCACGATTTTTTTCTAAGTTTTTTCCCATCGCAGTATGAGTTCCTGCAAAAAAAACCTTTCCCCCTTTTGGGGTAAAGCGAAAAAGTGTTCCTTTTTCCGTGTCGATCTAAAAACTCCCTTTTTTTCCCGGATCACCCGGGTTTTAAACGTTTTTTTCCCAACCCCTTTTTTCCCCGGCCGCCCGTAAATGGGACCAGGGTTTTTCGCTTTAAACGGAGGTTATTGATTAAACTTATTAACAATCCTCCCCTTTCTTGTCTCATGGGCAATACTGTTTTTTATTTATATAGGTTTTCGCGCATTATATTTGAAGAAAGTATAGTCAACTTTGGGGTTTGAGAAACAGACAGATTCTTTAACTGTTCCCAACAACGATCAAGATGAGGGTGGGCTTTACCTCAGAGCACGGTACGTTGTTAAACCCATACTAAAACTGGGCATCACTGCGGACCTTCGAATTGCGGGAAAAACCCCAAAACCCCCTGAAACCCTTTTGTTGGGGGAACCAAAAGGCCCCACGCTTTCAAAAAACGTGTTTCGTTTTCCTAATTCGTTGTACCACCCAAAATCAAACCCTTTTTTCGAAGGTCCTCTCAATCGTTTTAAGGGGTGGGGTAAATTTTCCCCCATTCCGACAACGCGGAAATTTTTTCCACCCCTCCGGGGGCTGGAAAACCCCACTCTGTATTTATTTTTTTACGACGTCCCCTTTGCGATAAGCAGTTTAATAAAAAAAAACTTTTTTTCAGTTTGGGGAGAAAAATAAGTCCATAGGCTGTTTTTTTTATCTCTGTCAGACGTAAATCGCGCATCCCCAAAAGTGTTGAGAGAAAACCTAATCTTTCATCCCATTCCGGATGGCGATAGAATCTGAGACACGGGCACGACGAATTTACCTTTAACGCAAGGGAAAAAACTTTTTCCCAAAAATTTTTAAAGGGGGTGTGCCCACTTTTGTTTTGGAAAAAAAAAACAATACCCCATTTTTTTTCCCGGTGGTGAGCCCAAAAGGGGTAAGAAATCGATAAAGGACATATCGCTACGGGTTCGTACCTTTTATCTTGCACGGGTTAAAAGAAGTATAAAATTTAGTACACGGTAAAATCATGTTCCCTTCCCAAAAATTTTTAAATTTGGTCCCTAGCCCCTACAAATATAGATCCCCCCCTTTGGTCGAGGGAAATTTTTAACTCTAAACCTTTCCAAGGGTTTTTAAAGAACCCTAGTCGAAAAGGATCCCTCCCCAAGTCGAGTCGCCCCCTCCCCCATCTAAGGATTTCCCGAAAAAAGTCCCTTTTCGTCGATTTGGTGGATGCGGGCAAAAGTAAAAGAGGGAGATAATTTGCTCCCCAACACCCGCCAAGGACCTCATCCAAAGGGGCAGATGGGGAAACGCTGATCGGGGGGATTTGGAGAAGGATCGAATAAAACCTCAACTTTTTAGGGAAAAGGGGCTCGTCAAGGGATGGGGGGAGGTGTGGAAACCCGGCCCCAAAACGTCGTTCGACCAAAAAAGAAAGACGCTTGACGCTTTAAGTTCAAAGCCCGCTAAGCCTAGAGGGAAACTTTCGAATGATTTGAACCCTTTTACAACCCATTTTTATACCCGGGGGTGTACTACGCTTAAGAAAGGAAACCCGGGTTTAAAGACAAGCTTTTTCAATTTCAGACCCCGGGGTAGTTTGCGAAACATAGGTATGGCCCCCATTACCTTCCCGACGCCGCACCTAAAAACTTTTGTAGCCTCTATGGTTTAAACGTAGTTCAAATTTAAAACAAATTGGAATTTTTGAAACCTAGCCGGAAAAGGAAAGCGGGGACATTTTTGAAAATTTACTTAAAAGGGGGAAAGGGTTATAAATTCAAAAGGGAAAACATCGTTTTTAACGATGGTCATGAACTTTAAAGATATTTTTTCTTGTTGAATCCCCTTAAAAAAATTTTCGACGATTTCCCCCTTTTTGAGGGTTTTTAAAGAAAACCCCTTTTATCTTTTATGATAGAAAAACGCCCCCACAAAATTTTCCCCCCCAGATTTTACACCCTATAATTAGGTTTTACTTACGTTTAGATATAATGAACCGTTTCTTTTCCGGGAAGAGACATTCACACCCTTTCATCCCTGACCCAAAGAAGGGCGCGGAGGATAAACATAAAAGCCAAATAAGAATTTTAAACGAAAATATAAACCAAATACGTGTGCCCCCCCAAAGAGTCCCCGAGCACGTCGCGGGAAAGAAAAAATTTTAAACCTAAAACGGGTCCCCCTAAACCCGGATGGTGGAAGGCCCCTCCCCGGGAAACCGAGGAGACCCGGGAAGGGCCCTTTCCCTTTAGGGAAAATTTGGAAAAAAAATATCTTTTTGGATTTCTTATCTTTATTCTTTTCACGCACATTCCCATTTAAAACCTCGGAGTCCCCCTCCCGGAAAGGGGATCCCAACCAAACTTGGGGGTAGCCCCTATCGTAAATTTAACGGGAAAAGGGCGGTACAATACTCCCTTTAAAAAAATAAGACGGTACCCTAAATCGAGGGCTATTTGAATTACTTTTCCCGAAGGCCCCCTTCCACCCCTTTTTACTAAGGGCGATCTGAAAAGGGATACCCAAATCTTTTGCTTGAAAAAACGAAAAGCGCAAACGGTTTTAAAAACGAAAACCCTAAAGGGTCGTATCAAGATTCGGCCGGATTTAAATTTTTCGTTAAAACCCTCAAACCTTAAAGTTTTAGGAGGGGTTTTTAGGGGGAAGGGGTTTTTACAAGAAAGGAGACAGGAAAAAGGAGTCCCTTATACCATTTTGGGGGATCCCCCAAAGAAAATTTGGGCCCCATCGAAATTTGCTCTTGCGGCATCTACGAGGCTGGTCATTCCGCTCAAACCCTAACGAGAACGTTTTCCCATCAAATTTAGGAATTAGCGAGGCGGGAATTTATCGTAAAAAAAGAGTTTTTCAACTCTTCTGTTTCTTTATCACAATCATTTTCTGGCGGCAAAGGGGGGTAGTTGGGGCGTGAACTTCAAACGTTTCCCGGCCCAAAACGAAAAGAAATTTCCCCGAAGACCCCTTTTGTGTAGAGGGTTTTAACGAAACTCCTTCAAAGGGCCCAAAAAGGTGGGGGGATGATAAACCCCCCCTCGGGGTCGAATAAGGGCTTCAATTTCCTTTTCACCGGGCATTTGCGTGTTTTTCCAAGAGGGGTTGGGGCCCCCCCCCCGTCAAGACTAAACGGGTTTAAGGAAAATCCCCGCGCCGCAATGGCTTCCCCCCTCAACAAAGGGGGGGGTTTAAAACCCCGCGTACGTCATCTCCAAAAAGGATAAAGGGACAGAGGTTTTTTCAACCCCGGGTTTTAAAAAAGCCATGAAGAGAAAAAAAATAAAACATTATTTACATACAGAACGTCAAGGCTTTCGTCGTTGGGGAAAGATTCAATCGTACTCTCCAAAAAACCCTGATGGGAAAGGAAAGGGTTTCCCCGGTAAAAAGTTTTATATCGAGGAATTTGATTTTGATCATTTTCCTTTTCTGGGGCAATTTCAACCGTACAATTTCACTCAAACCAAAAAAAGATGGACTTTTAACGTCCCCAAGGGCGGGTAGACTTTTTTCATTTTCCGTCCCCATAAACGTTTCAAATGTTTTGATTCCAAAGCCCAAAAATTTTAAAGAAAGGGGAATAGTTTTGTATCCCCAAAATATAAGGCGTTTTTTTTTAAAAAAGGGGTTTTAACCCCGAACTGGTCGCCGGGAACCCGTTTTTTTAAAAAAAACGTAAAAAGGGGTTTGAGGGCAAAACCCCGGGGGCCCTACTCGGGAAAATAAGAAAGGTAATTTCCCATTTAAGGGAGGTTTTTTTATGTAAGGGTTAGAAGGGCTTCGTAAACCGGGGTGTTTACCCCTAGAAAAAATAATCAGAAAAGTTTCCCGGAAAAAAAAAAAGAGTTAAAAGTCAAAAGGTTTTTTGGGGTTTGACCCCGCCCCACAAAATTTTGGATTTGAGGCGAAGGTTTTAAATGTAGAAGGAGGGAGGCCCCCGTTCCCCCTCCCCCATTCCGAGTGTATAAAACGGACCGAGGGGGGAGACTTTTCTCATTCCAAAATGTTTTTTGGGAGTTGGGTTACCGTTGGAGGCAAAGAGCGGGTATTAAGATTTTTGAACGGCGGTTTTTGAATACCCTATCGGGGGACCGCAAAGGGTTTCAGCGATTTCCCGGTGATTTTTTTCCCTGCAAATGGCTCGGATGCCCTAATTTCCCCGGGAAAGTGGGAATTTAAATCGGCCCGTCCCCCAAAGCTGTTCTAAATTTCTTTCCCCCCCCTACAATCTTAAGGAAGGAAGGGGGATCCGCAATTCCCCGGGGAAACGAGTCGGGCCCAAACGAACGCGGGTTTTACCCGTTCCCCCGAGGGGGAGCCGCAAAATTTTTCCAGGAAAAGAGTCCCTCGGTGAAAGAAGTTTTTTACGCTTGGCCCCCAGGGGGAGTCCCCCCGGAGGGGGGAAGGGAAAAAGCTTTTTGATCGGGTTTTGGGCCGAAACGACCTGGGGGAAATCGATCGGGTCAAGCACCCTTCCCCCTGAACTTGAAAAGTTTTTGTACGTACAACGTTCGCCGCCTTTGAAAAAGGGGGACAAAAGACATGGGGGAAAGAGGGGCGAAAACCCAAAAATTTATAAAAGCTTGAATATGTAGGCCCAAAATTTCCCTCTGCCCGGGAAAAAAATTTGGGGGCGCCCCTACGGGGCCGCCTTTTAAAAAAAGCTTTCACAGAAGGGGCTGTTATATCTGGGTGAAGGCGAGTACGAACTGTTCAAAATGGGAATGTTTCTAAAAATGTTTAACAAGACTTTAGAGAAAAATATTTTTTTTTTACAATTAAAATGAAAGCTAGGGGGGAAGTTTTTGGTATCATAAAAAACTGGGGGAAAAGGGGGTAAGAAACCTTTTTTCAAGTTTTTTGAGTTTTTTTAAAAATTTTGGCAAGGAAAAAATTTTAGGAAAAAAAAAGATATTTTTTGTATGCAACAATGAAAGAAAAAGAGGGAAAGAGAATTTTATTTTTTATTTTTCCATCATAAAACTTTTTGAAAATTAAATCGCCCAAATAAAAAAAATTTTTACTATTTAAATTTTAAATCCTTGATCGTAAAAAAAAAAAAAGCTAAGGTTTTTGTTTTTCATTCGGGGGCAAGAAAAAAAACATTTTTGATATGTAAATTTTTTCCCCCCCTATTCGAGGGGAAGGGGTGCTATACCCCCTCCCCTCCTAAATCTGGGAAGAAGGCGGAAGGGGGAGAGACGGGGAGGGTAAAAAAAGAGGGGGGCGGGAAGGAAAAAGAAGGAGAGAGAGACAGAGAGATTGAAAAAAATTTATTTTGAATGTAATTTTTTCCCGGGCCCAGTCGAGGGAAAAGGAAGGGGTATAACCCCTTTACCTTTCCCACTCGATAAAAGAAGGGGAAAAGAGAAAGAGAAGACGAGACAGAGAAATAGAAAGAGGGGGAAAGAGAGAGAGACAAAGGATAGAAAAGAAACCCTTTTTTGATATTTTTTTCCCGTAGTTTGAGGGAAGGAGGGTAAACCCGCCCCTCCTACTCTGAGGAGAGAAAGAGAGGGAAGGGGAGGGGGGAGGGGGAGACAGAGAGATAGAAAAAGGGGAAAGGGGAGGAAGGATAGAAAGGGGGAGAGAAAGGGGAAAGGGCAATTTTCCCCCCCCCTCCACGGCCCGCCCCGAATTTTCCCCGCCCCCGGGGGGGGGGGGGGAATCCCTGGAAAAACGCCCAGACAACCCCCCGAGGGAGGGGAAAAGGGGGGTGGGAGGGGGGGGGGAAAACCCCTCACACATATACACTTTTTAAAACCCCCTTTTTTGGGCCCCCAAAAAATGAGATTGTATTCACTTTAGATATTAAAAAAATTATAAATTTTTTTAAAATTTAACCCTTTTTTAATAACTATCATAAATTCCTTTAAATTTTTACTACAAAATAACAAAGCGTTCATATTATTTTCTGAACTTTTTCAATTTTTTTATTCATGCTCCAACTTTTTATTAAAATGTTTGAGTCCGGGACGGGTTCTTCTTTTTTTCTTGATTCAATTTTTTCAGATGAACGTATTTCCCTCAGAAAAACTTGTCGTTTTTGATGTTGTCGGGGAATTCAGCTGTCATAACAGAATTTGCTTTAATATAAAAGATCTCTTAAAACGACAGAATAATTTCCCTTTCAGCCTCAAACAGCCCCTACTTTGAAAAAAATACACTCAGCTGGAGCCAAAAAGTCCCGGCAGAACATGGCGAATTCTACTATTTTAAAAAATACACAAAGGGGACACTTTTCTTCTAGAAAAGTTCAAAACCACCAAGGGCGGCGGGGAGAAAAATTTCCCCCCAATTTTGGGGCCACTTTTTCTTTTTAAATTATAAAATCGGAAATTTTTCTCAGCCGGGACGCGAACCGGACACTGTTCCAAATCCGGACGTATGGAAACCCTATCCAGGGAGAATTCTTTATTTACTCCAGAAAAGAAAAAAAATTTAAGAACATGAAAAACCCTACTAAAAAAACTATTTTATGGCATTCTCCCGTTTGAAGTGGCGACTTGCTTTCGATTATGCTGAACGCTTTTGGTTTGAAAACACCCAATTTAATAAAAAACTGACTTTTCTGGTAAAAACGGGTTTCACGTTTCATAACGAAAAACCAAATTTTATTTAAGACCCTGAAACTAAAGTTTAGTCGTTCCTTTTCTTTAAATAAGGATGAAGTTAGTCGTTCATAAAAACGAGAAACCGTTCAGGGAAAAATACAAATTTCCCCCTCATGAATTTTTTAACGTAGGAAAGGGGATTTACGGACAAAAACCGGGCGTACCTTAGCTTTAAAAACAAAAACTTTGGGGGCTGCTACAAGCTGGAAAAGGTAAAAATGTCATTTTTTCTGTGCCATGAGTCCACAGGAATTAGTGCCCCCAAGTTTATTTCCCGAAGTGAATTTTTCAGCTGCTTTTGAAAATAGGAAGGGGCCCCCCGGACTGCTTACCATCTCAAAGTCAGGTTTTTTTAACAGAAGAATCTTTTGACGGTTGAAGCATTTTTTCTGCGCACACAAAACCTTCGCATATGAACCATTTTTTCATACTGGAAACTTAAATCATTCACATGGAAAACTCCATTTTTGTCGCGACCCCGGATTGTAATGGGTCCATTCCTCCTAAACCTCACACCCCCTGCACCACTAGAGTGTCTTTCTTTGGGCCCCTTAAAAAAAAGCATTTAATAGAGAATGGGGATCTCTATATGAAAAATCATGCTCATGAAAAAAAACCCCCTTATAACTTAGCGTCTCTTTTCAATCAAGCTTAACGCCGGGGAGCACGTGGAAAAGGCAGCATCAGGTTTTTAGCAAAACCGGAATATTTCCCTTAAATCCTGAAGTTTTTTAACGAAGAAGACTTTCTTCCAACCGATCTGCGGGAAAGGTTTGAAATTACTGATGACGCTGATAATGAACTACAATCTCCTTTAGCTACAAACTCAGCGATTCTCCTCGCCCTCAACCTCCAAGGTCACCTCACATTTACCTTCAAATAGTCCCTCGTCCTTCCATTTCAAACGTGAGCCACGTTCATCTTTAGTCTCAAACATTAATGGTTCATCAAATTCAAAAATTTAAACTTTGGAAAATTTTGTTTCAAAAACCGGGTATTTCTTCCTGTTCCAAAGTTAGATAGCAAATTTCAAATCTCCACAAAAAATATAAAAAAACAGCATTCTGAAATTCCCCACCTCTACTCCAAGGAATGACACTTTAGAAAAGGCAAAGAAAAAAAAAGATAAAGGAAAAAATAATAAGAAAAGAGCTGAAAATAAAATTTTTGAAACAAACGAGAGCAGAATCTAGTAAATTAAAAAAAGACTAATCAAAAAGGAGTCGTAGGAATATCACATTTGAAAGTTTCTTCCCCAGGAGGAAATTTAGATGAAGATTTAATTTGTGATATGATGAGAACTGATGAATAGGTTTTATTGTTGAAATCCTCTGAAAACGAAATCTGTTGTGTTTGTGTTAAATTCGGTAGAAACAAAAGAATTATGGTACCGATGTGTATTGTGCTCTAACTGGGCACATGCTGAATGCACCGGCTGGGACAGTGCAGAAGGTTACAGATGTGACGATTGTGTGAAAAAAAGTTCAAAGTAATTGTTATAAATTCATTTTTTTCTAGGTAAGTTAAAACGTAGGGAAAATGTGTTTTTTTGTTTTGTAATATGTTTGTATTCAATTTTTTTTAAAATGTCAATATTAGTTATTAGTTTAAAATTTAGGAAAATAAAGTTCTTAGTTAACCATGATATAAATTAACAATATTTAGCTGTTTTATAAAGTAAAAATATCAAATTTGCTTTTAATTGTTGTATACTATTTTTCTTAGTTGCAAAAATGGTTAAGATATTTTTTATATACATAAAGCCCACTTAAGCTTTCCTTATGTGTTTGTTTTACTGAAACATAATCATTTAGCCTTTAATTTCAATTTTTTAAAGAACATCATTAAAGTCAAATACATGATTAAACCACTGATCGGTATTTCCCGACCTTTGGTAATAAACCCATCAAAGTACATTTTTTTGAAAATTAAAAATATTTTCACTAACCCATTCATAAAAATATTTAATTGCACTTGTTCCGAATACTAAAATAAACTGCTAATAACGTTACACTAGAAAACTTTTTTTATCTTGTTTTTTTCCTACTTGTAATAATCTATTTTAAAAAAGTGAGCGTTATTCACCGACTCTCCCTCTTATGGCATTAAAAACTGTTTTCGAACACCCCAAAATTAATTGTTGTCATCCCAAGGTAAGAGATTACTTTTCACACTCATAGGGAACAACCGGCAAAATTTTTGGTTTAGTATATTCTAAGTTTTACATTCCTTGACAGCAGGCGAGACGCCAACAAATTACTGACCGAGTAATAACAAGCATTTCCCGACTGTATTATTTTTCCTAATTTACAATCTAATATTGTTATCACTATTTAAAATTATTTCTAAATATTTGATCTCATTTAAACCCTATAAAACGATAAATTTTATTTGCTGTAATACTAAGTTATCGACCTATACCGGGTTTTCTGTGTATACATATAGTTGGGTTTTTTCATTTTAAAATAAGGATATTAGTTCTTATTCATTAATATGAAATTATATGGTCAACACAATTTAACCGTGAAATATCTTCTAGAAGCAATTAAAACCAAAACAAATATCAACACACAATAATAGCAGTGGTTCCCGAGGATTAATTTATGTAATGGCTTTTTGAATTTTTAATTTAAATTTAAAAAAGGTGACCTGTGGTCTAGGGGTAAGGTTCAGACTTCTGTGCTGCGGCCGGAGTTCAATTCCTCGGCCCCGGGCACGGATTTATCTGATTACCAAACCCTTCCTTCACCTCTGACAAGACATCTTGTGAATGTGGGGAATGCCAGGCCTCCACCCTGGTTCGGATTCCACGTTAAACTGTAGGTCCTCCATTTCATTTCACAATCACCCTAAACCCTTACACATTAGCGTAAGTGCTATAACCCAAACGGGTAGTAAGAACGCGGTGCTAATAATAATAATAATAATAAATAATAATAATAAATAATAAATAATTTTAATTTAAAAATAATAATAATCTCTATTTCCGATTGAGCCACCCCAGTTTACACTGTCGCACAATATTTTTTTGAATATTGCTGAACTTCTCACTAGGCCCAAAATCACACTTGTTTTCGCATAAGTGAAATTGTTATTTCCCTCCTTCTTTCTTTTTTCAAGAATATCCCAAGTGTTTTAAATGGGCAGTACTTTAGCTTTTACAGTTTCAAAAAGCTTAACTGTACGAAGCTGAACTTTCATGATATTGGGCGACCAACTCTAAAATAGCATTGCGGACTGAATGTCAAAAACCGACAGGAGAATAGTTTCTACAACCTCTCCCCAACTTTAAAGAGCTAGGTATGTGAGACAGGACAACACATTATTCACAACAATCCTGACTGTAAGTGCTGAAAATTTCATTTGAGTTCCCTAGCACTGAGACAATCCTACCTAAAGCTGACCACGTCAGTTGCGTTTTTCCTAGCAATAAGATAATCCTTCCTGATAGCTAGAAAATCAAAAATATATATTTAAAGAACTGTAAATTGCAGCAAATCCCAACTTTCATAGAAATTTTAAATAATTGTAGCGGAAGGACATATTCTCAAAAGGGCTGGGTTCATTCTTCAACATTTGTGTGGTTGTTTCCCGCGAATTTAAAGAAACGATTCAACCCTTTTTCTAATCATACCACGTTTTCTCAGTTTTTTTGTTTGGGTTTTTCCAAATAAGGTTAAAATAATCGTTACTGGGCCGACCAATGACCCCTTTGCACGAGAGAATTTTGTGATATGTTGCCTGGATGTAAACATCGGATTGGCCCCATGCGTAGTTATGCCCCGCCACGAAAATTAAAAAATCTTGTTACTCAAATTTCAGAGGAATATATGTTTTAATAACTTGATGTTAAATTAAAACAGATTACATCTGGAGTAGACCGGGAAGACTTAATGGTAAATAAATAAGAATTTCTGTGTGAGTAGTACCGGGATGACTTGTGGGAATTAAATACAGATTACATCTTGAGTAGACCGGGAAGCTTAAGGAAAATTTAAAAACGATTACACGTGTGAGTAGTACCGAATGACTTAATGGTAAAAATAAATACAGATTACATGTGTGAGTATACCGGTAGGACTTGATGGGAATATAAAACAGACAATATTGTATAATAACCTAGACTTTCCAAGCACATGTTTTAAAGTATTAAAACATAAAATGGATCGGTTAATTTTAAAATACGAAATGTTTAAACTTTAGTTTTTTTCGAGTATTAGAAAGTTTTTTTCAATTATATTATTTTGTTGTGTTATTCTTTTTTGGTTTTTGATTAAACTCACTTTTAAAAGCATTTTAAAAATATTTTTTGGGGCACATGGGGATAAGGTATCACACACCCGCTAAGACTATAATGCCGAGACGGGAAAAAGAGGTTCGAATGCAGTCAGGGGGTACTGAAGGTTGGGTTTTTTTAACAACAAAATTCCACTCCCCTCTACTAAAAAGTGGGGAGACTCATAAATTTAAACCCCCCATTTCTCGGGCCAATTGAAACATCAAATTCGTTGTGTGGCGTAGGTTTATCCAATATTAATAAAACAGGTGATCCCTGAGTTTTTTTGGCAGATCCACACAATGAGAACCCCTTATGAAAAAAGGGTTTTTTCCCCATCCAGATGGATCCAAAACAAATTTTTAGGACATCATCTCTCAGTTGACCCGTGTTTTTTTCTGGGAAAAATTATAATTGGGGGAAAAAAATTTCCCAGCACCCTCGCTTCAATGATTGCACTGAATAATCTCTCAAGGGGCGTCATTAGGGTGGATTCTCTTTTTTGCCTAAGTCGCAGTTCGTATACATTAAGGCTCTCGCTAGGATACTTCAAAAGTGTTTTCAGATGCACAAAAAAAATTAATAAATATTCGGTGTATTAAGCAAAAAGGAGTAAGACGCAGTGGTTAAATTAAAAAAAAAAAAAGCTTTATAGAGAAGACTTTTTAGTCCTTTATAGGAAGGCGCGGTAAAAAAAATTGTAAGGGTTTTCTCTGAATTTTAAAAAAAAACTGACATAGTTTAGGACAACATTATTTAACTTGCAAATTTTAAAATTGAATTTTTAAGAGTAATTAAAAAAAACCTATACTTCTGAATTAAATTTCCCCCCTTGTAGATTTAATTGAAATTTATTTAATTTTAAAACCCTCCCAATTCCTTAAAGATTTTTCCTGTACAAGATGTTTTCTTCCCCCCAAAAATTTTGGACAGGGGAAATCACTTTTTTCTAAACCACCGATATTAATCTATTAATTTCACATAGTTTGGGAATTTTTTTTAAAAAAAAAAAGCATTTCCAAAAGTTTTACTATACTGCTAAAAAAAATAGGTTTAATGAACTTTGTAATTTTTTAGGACGGGTTTTTCCAAAAAATTTGGCCTATAGTTATAGAAATTTTCTAGGTCTCTGCAATTCATTATAATTTTTTTTATTTTCACCAAGAGATAGTTTTGAATTTTGAAAAAAGCCCTTAATTGCTAATTTTTTCGGAAGAGGGTAAATCATTTAACCCGTCAAACCATCACTTTGTATATTTGGGTTTTTGGAAAGTTGTTTTTATTTTTACTGGGAATTTCGGGGGGCAGTCTTATCTTTTTTTTATTATCATTATTGATTTTTTGGTAAAATTTTGTAATTTAGAATTGGGGTTTTTTTGGAAAATTTGAAGACCTTAAGAAAATTTAGAGAGAGGGGATTCCAAAAATTTCCTCCACTTCATTAAATATTGGTTTTTTTTGTAAATCCAAATTTTTATTTTTCTTGTTTTAAACCCACGAAAGGCAATCTTAAAGCGGATTGTCTTTCGCGGCCATTCTCAAACCCTTTCTTGTTTTAATAAAACCATATAAACTGCGGGGAAAAAAAAAAAAACCCCGAGTATTTTTAATTTTTTAAGATAAAGCTCTCCCAAGTAATTTAAAAAAATGTGGATAATTGTTTGGTTAGTTATTAATTTTAATTCTAATAATACCCTGTAAGCATACAAAAGTATTACTATTAAATTAAAAAACAACACTTCAGTTGTAAAAACCCATTATTAACAATTAGACTTCGGGAAAATAGGGTTTTAAGTTAACCTTACTAACTTCTTTATAAAGTATCAAATAATAAATAAACCGTTAAATCCACAGAAAAAAACATTTTTTATCATAGAATACCTTGATTTGGCAAAGATTTTGGTGACATCCCTTATATTTTTTTTATAATTTTAGCCTCGTATGTAGGCTCCTGAATGTCGTGGATAATTTTATATTACAGTATCGCTTGTAATTGCCGTTCATATTCGTTATTAATTTTACCTCATAAGCAAACGCTTTCATTTTTTTAAATAAAGCCATGTTTATTATTTGTTTTCCAAGAAATACGTTTTATTAAAAACATTTTATTATAAAGTTTTTCCTAGATACACATAATTTTTGTGTTAAATTTTTATTAGTTGAAATTTTTATTTTTTTAAACTTTGTAATAATTTAAAGAAACTATTTTTGTTAGTACCAGAATATTTTCATTCAATGCAATCGCTTTTTTAAAAACTTCATGGTGTGTTTTCCTTCACCAGCCAGTAAAAACTTTACAAATTAACTCTCTTTCTTTTTAAAAATATAAAAAATTTGTAAATAAAATTTTTCCCCTTTTAACAAAAATGAAATTTATTGTTCATCGATCGAAATTTTTTTTTTAATGCTCTGGACAATTTAAAGCCACAAGAAAGACGAAATATGGAAATAGCACGGGTTTTTTTCAAGGTCCTTCAAGTTTTATAATTATGTATTTTTTATATAAATTTTTAGAAAAACATGTTTATTAAGAAAAACACTAGGCAGGGAAACTAGAAAAAAAGTTTTAATTAAACCCCAAATATTTTGTTTATTTGCAATAAATTTGACCATTTTTATTAATTGGAATTGTACCCTTTCACCCCTAGGTCACAGAGGGGAGTGCAGTCATTATTTTCTATTTCAGAGTCACAATATTTCAGAAACTGGGGAATCTGTATAATTTAAAATTTTCTCAAAAACAAAAGAGATAACATTGTATTGGTATTCGTTGACCTCGAGATTACGAAAATCATTTGTTTTTAATGCTCTGGAAAAAAATTATCTAGTCAATCATTGTTAGCCAAAGAATTAGATCCTAAAAACTGGGATGATTAATGAAAAGTAATTTTTTTGGGAGCCAAAATAACATTACAGCCTCTTGCCCCCAGATTCTTTTTGATATGATTTTCTAAAACTGGCAAAGTGTGTTGTAGTAAAATAGGTCTATATTATTCAAAAAATTTTTGATAATTATCGTTTTCAATTGTATAATGCTACTTTTAATAAGATTCATTAGATAACCCAGAAAAAAGAAATCAGTTTAGAGAATTAAAATTAAGACGATAAAACCCCCTGAATTTCTTACCAAAATTTTTGGGAAGATTAAAACCCCAATTATAAAAACCTCTTTTCAGTAGCCCCGTTTGGGGAATTCAACCCTGAATTCCCCGCGGCAGTCAAACCAAGAATGACCCCCTTTAGACTTTTCGTCCCCCTAAAGCGGGCTGTTCAACAATGAAAAATTTTTTAGAAAATTTGCCTGCTAAAGGAATATTTAAAAAAAAAATTTTTTGTTTCCCCTTTTTAGCTCGTTTTTTTTAAAAACAAATTAAAAAGTGAAAAGGGGCAAAATTTTAAGAAGAATTCAAGTAATCAATTTTGGTAAAACATTAGATATCATTTTTGTGCATTGGAAAAAATAAAAAAATTGTTAAAAAAAATCTTTTTTAATAAAATATTTTAAATTTTTAAGACACTTTTTTAGTCCGTCCCCAAAAAAAAAATTCTTAAAATATTTCTAATTAATTTTTTTTTAAAAAAAATTTTTGAAAAAAAAAAGTTTTTTTTTGTTTTATAAATTTGCGTTCACTTCTAAACCGTTTTTTTTATATCAACACATGGAATTTTTAAGAGTAAGAGCGAAAGATTTTTCTAATTTCGCCGGGATTTTTATTTTCATAACTTTTAGGGTCCTTATACATACCACAACACCCTGGGCTGACTGCTTTACATTTTTCGGAGTGATTTAGTTTTTGTTTATAGTGGGTTGGGTTAGGGTTTGGATCCCTTTTTAATTTTATGATTTATCAAGAACTTCGTTTTAACCTCAACAAAAAAAATTAAAAACAACAGAGAGTCATAATTCAATTATTTTGGGATCGACCCATCCTGAAAAATAAGTCGTCTCTTACCAAAAAAAAATTAAAGACAGCTACTTTTTCGAAATATCATTGTTAACAGAAATTTTTTCACTTAAATTTAAACAGCGGATTTATATTTATATTATATATATATAATATAATATATATATAGCTAAATATTAAAACACCTGGGATTTTTACCAACAAGATTGAGTTCGTTTTTCGGCAATGTTTTTATATTGATGCCCGTGTTTTTTTTAATTTCCTTTTACTTGGCGATACAAAATATAGACATATAAACAAATAGGGGGGCGCCCGGGGCGTAGTTGGCTAACGCGCTTTTTCGTTTGAGCTCGACTGCGGGACGGGGGGAATCGAGTTTGAAAAACCGGTCGGGTGAACGGGGGTGGTTTTCCTAAATGGTTTTTTCCCCTCTCCCCCCACGCAATGCGGTTCACTTTTCTAATTTAACCTTTCCCAAATTACTAATCCCTTAGGGAATTTTACTTTAAGGTTTAAACCCCAACGGGTACAAAACGTGGTTTTTAGATATTATTTTTTTATTATTATTTTATTTTTATTTTATTATTATTATTTTTATTTATAGACAATCCGGATTTTTTTAGTCAAATTTTCAAAATTCCACACTATTTTAATTTGTGAAGAAACTGGCAAAGTGTTTAACATATTTTTCCCCCCGTTTTCTTCAGGATACTTCATCTTTTTCCAATAGATTAAGTCCCTAGAAAAAAAGGGAAGAGGACGTTAGAATTTAGATTAAATTTTCTGCATTTGCTAGGATTTTGATTTTTAAAATTATTTGGGGGAAGGAAACCATCAATCCAAAAGGGAAATCAAACACAGAAACTACAGTCTTCATGACATAACACTTTAACCCCTGTGACCAGTTATTCAAGTTAATATTATTTATTTTTACACCGCGTCTTACAACCCTTTGGGGTTTTACGCAAAATACTAATTTTAAAAAATTGTGTTTTGGGCTAGGGAAAAATTAATTTAGAGGAATGCACTTCGTTTGCGGAAGGGGGAAATGGGAAAAACCCTTAAGAAAAACATTTTCGTGCACCCGATGTAATTGAGCACCAAACAAACCCCCCTCTTCGACAAACTAGTTAAACGAAAGCGCAAGACCCCTATGTACATTTGGTACAAGAAAAAAGAGAACAAGTCAACGAAAGCAAAACTCACCCCCCTTTCACCATCCTGTTCCCAAACCGAGAGACTACAACACTGCCCCCCCTATTCCACCGTACAGACACTGACCAGCGGAGCGCCTAAGAATCAAACCCCGCCCACTAGATGCCTGTGCTCAAGCATTACAAAGAACTTGAGAAGAAAAGAGATACTGTCCCCCCAAAATGCCCAAACATTCCAAATTTCTCGAGAAATGAGTAAAAGCCGTTCTGTCACCGCATTTCCCTCCCGGTGTAAGATACCTTTGGTTCCCCCCCTTTTTTTTTTCCTTTTTTTCAGTTCCTAGTTTTTTTAATAGTATTTAAGACCGGCTAGGAAACGTTCGGCACTTTTGGAATTGCCGGACTTGTCGGGGAAAGGCCGGACCACAGCATTATTTTAAAAAAGTAAAAGGGGAAATTTCTTTTTTGGGGGTAAAAAATTTTTTTGTTTTTTTCAAAGTTCCTTTTTCATGTTTTTATTAAAAACTTTTATAAAATATAACTGTTTTAATTTATAAAACTTAATTTTTTTAAAATTTTATTTAAATGTCTAATTTTTTTTATATCATCGGGGATGGATTTTGGGTTTTAACATTGACTAAGATAAAAGGAAAAGGATCTAAAATTAAATATTGAATCCCCTTTTTGATTGGGGGGTTAGTTTTTTTCTTGTCTACGAAATGTTTAATTTTTAGATTTCGTTTTAATTTTTTTGTTTACTCTCCTATATTTTAATATTGTGATTGATAAATTTTTATAGTAATATTGTTTTTGGGTTTTTTATGTTGATATTTTAGAAATTTTGGAGATCCTTTTGAATTTTATGTCAAAAATTAGAGTAAATAACAATTTTAATTTTTACAGGTTCTTTGGGATAATATTGATAACTTCTAAAAAAATTTTCAGGTGAAAAATATTAAGCTCTATACCCTTTTGTTGTATATATTCAAAAAATGGTGTTTAATTAAAAGTAAAGTCAATCTTAATTTTAAACCCTTTATCTCATTCAGATTGTGAATTTAATGAAGATCGGGGATATTCTATTTTTTTTAAAAAAAATTTAACTTGTTACATGAATAAATAAAAATTTTTAATTTTTTTTCTTACATTTATAATAAACAATAGACCCTTCTTACAATTTTTTAAAAGTTTTTTTAATGAAAATACCCTCGGGTTCAAAAACTATCCCGTCTACTCTTTCCTTAATTTCAATTTTATTATTATTATTATTATTATTTTTATTATTATATCTAATTTTGGAACCGGCCCGTCATGTTCTTCCTTAAACCGGTTTGAGTTTCGGCCCGGGTTTTTCTTTTATGCCCCAGCAAAAAAAACATTACTCAACAGCTCATTTTCCTATTGCTTTTTGTTTAAAAAGTAATTTATTTTTATTATATTTGACCCCTTTTTTGTGGGTTTTTTGAGATTTTTGGGGTTCACAAAGTCACCGAACGAGGTAACAATGTTTTAAATTTTAAAAACGATTTAACCTCCTCCCAATTAAATTCCCCTAGTGCACGCATCTTCTTTAATTATAAACTTGGTAAACGATTTCCCCTTTATAACAAAAAGTTTTTTTTTTTTTCAGAAAATTCATATACAAATCAGTGTTTTAAGATAAAAATTCATTATTTTTAAATTTTAATTTTTGTGATTTTTTTTGGATGCAAACTATAGTAAAATTAAAATTTTTTTAAAAATTTTAAAGTACGGGTACAGTAATTGAATTTAATTTTCAAATTTAATATGGGGGGTTAAGAAAAACATGTTGATTGAGTGAATGAATTTTAATAACCCCTTTGGTTATAATTGCGGTTGGGTTTTGGGATTTTGTGGGTAAAT
>JBCFYV010000001.1:60266751-60390702 GCA_039000515.1 Timema cristinae
TAAAGAATGTCTTTCAATAAGCCTACACTCTCCCACCCATAAATCTATTTGGTGTTGGGGATTTTGGGATCACCTCACACATTCTATACCAAACAACTTTTTTCTAATTTTCTACCAAATACCAGGAATTCTCAACCGCATCAAGAAAACACTGCAATTTTTTTAAAAGTATTATCTATCAAAAACAGCCAAAAAATTCAATAGTTTTTTTTCCTAAAAATTTTGCAAAAAAAAAAACGACCACAAATTTTTCTCATAAAAATGCTGATAAAGGTTTAGTATTTTTTTTAAAAAAATTGCCCAAAAGTAGTAATACCAATCAATCTTATTCTAAAAGCAACAAATACCATTGCTATACTATTTTGATACAAAAAAGGGCAGAAAAGCAAATTAATCTTCAAAAAATTTCTGATAAATGAAAAAAAAAAATTGGAATGGGGCACAGAAAATTGGGGTCACATACACGAGACTGTTTTAAAAAATTGGCCCTAAAAAAAAATTGCCTTAAAGGTTTGCATTTTAACACTAATGAAAGTTTTTAGTGTTTGGGAAAATTTTGTATTAAAGGAAAACTCAACAGACTTCCTTACCTTATTAGGGAACAACCAAAAAACTGTAGAAACTAGAAATAATACATACTGTTAACCCCATGCACACCCCTCACCCGGAGCCTCCAATATTTTGTTACTTTAATAAACGAGACACCCTATACTATAGTTTTTCCAAAAAAATAATTTTTTTTAATATTGAAATAATCTAAAAATGAAGTAATACTTTAACATAAAAAAAGATTAAGTATCTCAAAGTGACGATGAAAGGAAAAATAAGAAATTTTGAGTTTTGAAAAATTGTTATTAGACGCAGAATTATAAGACGTCTTTCTGCCTAAATCATCCCAGCTAAATAGATTGACCGAACTAAAAAATAGGTCCTGCAGGTAAGGCCAGGTGCCTACTACTGGAAAAAAATTTTTGCCCCATCATTTTGGGTTGAGGCCAACTATTGTGCAAATTTTTTATTGAATTGAAGCCCATACAGGATTCTGAAAGGTTAAACCTCATATCAAAAGTGGACTGGTCATTTACTTTGGGTTTCATCCTTAAGTTTTTTTATTAAAACGTTCGTGCACAAACAAAGGACCTTCTTATTATTGATTAAAGTGCTACGGTCTCGGCACGGAAGGACTACAAAAAAACCCCTGGACATCGAAGCCCAGTATTTTTCTAGGTCATACCTAAAAGACTCCAACCCCCCACCCCAAAGAAAATGAGATGGTTCGGATCAGGCCGGATAACCAGAGATTCAAGATTAAAAACCGCCTCCCCTACCAGTTGCTCACATTTTGGACCTACACTTGGGGACTATGTCTCCCACCTATCCAGGGTGGTAGCTGGAGCTATTATTTCCACCACAGAAGTGACCTTGCGATCTCCATTTTTTTCCTCGTGTGTATGAGAAGGGAAATTTTCGCCCATCGTGGGAAAGTAATTACCCAATACTCGTGCTACGTTTGGAGGCACCCATGTTCTAGCACATGCACACTAATTGTCCACATTAGCACTTGAGCCAAAACGGCTAACGAAACGCCGGTAAGCCCACGCCCAAACCCCAAAGGGGCCAAGGCCCGAAGGTTTTTTTTTAACATGTTAAGGGGGATGGTTATCCTAGCAACTAGCACTTTGGCGTCATAGCACTCCTGAACATCGTGACCCGTGCAGGCCCGAAGGACCAGAACACCAGGGGCCCAGGCCCAAGACCCCGAACACCACCGAGCTGCCAACGTGATCAATTGTCAGGCCAAATTTTACTGCCCCACAGAGTCCAACCCATTTCTAAGCCAACCACCACGAGCAAGCTCGCAACGTGGCCTTTCGGCCAGCCCTTGTACTACTTATAAAAAAGTATCAAACGGAGACATATCAGTCCGCAGGGCTTTACCCAAGATCCGTGAGAACCAATGCAATTAAACAGTCTCTCTGACACGAGGGCACAACAAGAACCCCAGCAAAAGAAATTTTATTCCCGGACAACGGCCGTATCCAGGTGGGGGTTAGGGGGGTTCAAACCATCCGAAATTTTATGAACAAAATATCTATGGCTTTTTGTATGGTTCAAACAATAAAAAAAAAGATACAAGTCGAATTGGGGGGGGGGGGTGCACCATAAAAAACACTTCAGATAGCTTCTAGTGATTTTAATATTTAGAAGGTTCCTAGTTAATAGCTTAAAGAACTGTTTATCATTTAGATTTTTTTCTAGCTTATGGCCATTTGGGATGAGCTCACCAACGGTACCCCCCCCCCTGAAAATTATTGGTGGGTGCGGCCTTTAAGAGCAAAAAAAGGCATTTTTTCAGATACTCTGAATTATCGAATGCCTATTGTTTTGGGTGTCATCCCAAAGAAAGATCCCTATTTAAAGTAAAATATAGTAACCAACAAGAATTTCAGTAAACAAGGAATAAGAGAATTTAGAAATTTAATTAATGCAAATGAAAGAAAGAAAAAACGAAAAATCTGAAGGTAGCTTTGAGGAAGAAGGACAAAAAAAAATTTAAGACCAAGAAATACAATTAGAAACCACCCCCCGGCGAACGATTATGACATGTCACATTGTGTGAAGTATGGGAAAACTCTAGCTGGACCATATTTGGAAGAAGGGAGAGGCCCAAAAAAAAATGAAAAAGACACATAAAAATGATACTTGGGAATTAGTGACAAAACCCAAAATTTGGGGGAAAAGTTATAAATCCAAATGTTCTAAAAATAAGGACTTACAAACAAAAGGGACTTGAGCGGAGAAAATCATGTCTTGTATTCGAGAATTGAGAACATAGTCCCATCACCAATTTAAGCTCAACCAAACCTTTTTGCAGTAGCAGTCGAATAAAAACTAAAAATAAATAAACTTTATTGTCTAAATAGCTTTCCATATGGGGATGTGGACGAAAATTTTTCATGCAAAAGCCTAATTTCAAGAAAAAATCCTCTGCAACACATGGTTGAAAGAAAGTGCTAGTTTAAAAACTCCCCTCATTTTTAAAAAAGTTCCCAAAAAAATGCTTGAGGACTATCAAACAAAATGGAGAAAAGGGTGTCGTCTTAAGAAGGCGAATATGGGCTATGCAATTGGGACGCCAATGGTTCTGTAAATTAGATTTTCCCAAATTTGTATATTAGGATTCACCCTTCAAAGGCTCTCCTGCATCTAATTATATTAGAGGCGGAGAAAATTATGCTGGTGGGGGAAATTTTTGGAATGATGTAATTTAGCATCAAAAGTCAGGAAAAATTGAATAAAGTAAAAAGGGGCAATGGGAATTGGAAAAACTCCATATTGCTGGGATAGAACTCACATAAAAATGGAATTATTTCAGCTTCACAGAAGAATACATGAGGTATCCTTCATAAAGAAACACGGAGATTTGTAATCCTGTGAAACTCCCATGGTCCAGGAAAAAGTTTTACCCAAGGTGTCAACAAAAACCTAAAAATGTTCCATACCAAAATATGATTGGACCCTTATGTTATCTCGCAACATGTTCAAGAAGGATATTTAAGATTCGGTAAGCTACTTAAGCCATTTAAAATTGTTTTTTAAGGAGCATAGGCCATTTCAAAAAGGGTCCTCCGTTACCCTTCAAGGTAACCAAGGAACGTATCTGAGCTTCCAAAAGACTGGAGAACCATTGACTGGATATGCTGATGCAAATTGGAGTCATGCTTTTGTGATATAAATCGTACGTGGGGCAATGTTTTTAAGTATGTGGGTTCAATGATCAGCTGGAAATCCAGAAAACAAGGATCCATTGCTCTATCAACCCAAAAGCTGAGTACATGGCCTTAAAAATAAGTGGCAAAGGAGGCAATGCATTTGAGGCAACTGCTGAATGGTATAGAATCATCTCAACATGCCATCTAAATCCTTAATTACAACATGTCTGCCAAAAATTTGACAAGTAATCAATACTAATTCTCGATCAAATCTAGAAGTATAAAAAAACGCTTTATTCGTGAAAAGTTCAAAATGTTGACATTTGTTGTGACATACAAGCCTTCTTAATCCATGGAAACAGATAGTTATACAAATGTCTTGGCAAGCCCTAGACACACCATGATAATCAAGCTTTAGGACTGCATCCTCGGCTCTAACGTGTGAGGGAGATTATTGGGACTCGAGTAATTTAATCCACTCAAAGCATTTTTAGGTGAACCTTTGACAAACAAGAAACAGACAATACCTTCTAAATGGTCCATTGTGTTTTGTTCTATTTTGCTTTGCTTTGCCTACATAACGAATGATTTATAGATGATATGTATTATTAATTATCAAGAATGTAAAAACAATAATGAACACCCTTGATCTGTGTTTAAAAAATGTACAATGTATTCAAACCGTTAGATTGATGTTTTAATACCATGTACAACAACATCTCCAAGCTCTGTACTATCCCCTTAAAGGCAAACCTTTTTATGGTAAGACTAACTAACATCTAGTAGATTCTCAAAATCGCTTTCCATTATCGACCTCCCAAGAAAAACGTTTTTGGAGCCCACTCTCTATCCCTTTACAAATTAAGGATTTTGCAATGATTTCCTTATTACAATAACAGTTTCTGTTTCCATATAGAAATTTATCAAATAATTTCACGAATTCTTTATATTATGAGAACAAGACACAATTTGTCGTCGAACAGCGTCATTAATAACATTAACCATGTGCCAGGATCTTTTAAGTCCAGAATACTATTGAATATTATCCTGATGTTTTGTACAAGTTTCACCACTGGTTTCAAACAAAGTCACACTAACGTTTTTATCTACCTGCAGTAACCTAACACCTCTCCCGATACCGTACCTGTACTGCCAATAGTGGAAGGATCTGCAAGCAGAACGTCATGTATGAACGTTTGCTTATTAGCTTTCTCAATAAAAAAAAAGACAGTTGAAGGTACGAGCTATTTTTTATTATTTCATATAATTTGCTTCAAAACAATAAACAGTCAATTTAGCACGAAATTAGGTTCAAATATGTAGACTAATATTGTTAGGAAATAAAGTTTTAAAACATAGATTATAATAACTATACACAGCATCCTATGTGGGACCCCCAGCCCCCAAACCCCAGTACCATGGTACCGGCCATTCCTCCCCATGGGAAGGCCTGAGTACTGACTTACATATTTTAGGCGAGACCCTTAAATAATTTCTCATAGATTCTAAAATATAAGTGTTTTATGTTTTTCGTGTTGAAAGAATTTGATCTAACTCTTTTGTGTATAAATTGTGCTATACTGATAATACTTTCATTTGGGCAGCTAAACCTTTCTCTGTTACACAGGGACGTATCCCGGGTGGGTTCTGAGGATCCGGCCCCCCCTCTCCCCCAAAATATTGGCTCAAAGGCGTTAGAAGACAGTAAAGTTAATGTTATCATTTGCAAGAGCGATATTAGCAAGACCGAAACTGCACAAGTAAATTGAATTAATTCGAAGCAAAGCACAATATAATCTGGCTGGTTCCTTGCTAAGCGGTGATCTGCTACAATAATTTCATCTCAAATATTTAAAATAGTAAATGATTGATTATGTCGGTACACCCCTACAAGTTAATTAAATTAAATTATGTTTTAGTGGCACAATTTAGTGCAAATATTAGTTCACATGTGAAGAAGTTTATTTTAAAAACGGCTCCAAGAGTGTTATATTTAGTTAAGTGATCCTAGATCCGAGATTTAACACAACTTTTGTTTACTTACACTGGTTGCAAAGTGGGGGAGGGTGTATGATCAGACCGAATATGGGAAAGGAGGAACTTCGTTTAGCCACTACTCCCCCCCCCCCCAGAAATTAAATCCGTGCTACGTCACTGAACTCTGTAAGGCGTTTTTTTTATTTAATAGACTTTCATATTTTATATCTTAAGCTTTCTCTTCCCAAATATTTTCAATTAATTTTATGTTTAATATTTTAGTTAGCCTTTCCTGTCCTCTAATTAGGCTATTACCGTAACTGAGGATAGGTTACAACTTAAATATATCAATAATCCACAATGGTTACACTTTCTTAATTTTAAAAACCACAAATAAATAGTGTATTTCTTGTAAAATTGCAGCCAAAAAATTAGTTTTTAGGATTTTATGTTGTTGTTCTTTGGCTACCTGAAATTGTAATGCCATTAGTTAGAAATCATTCCTTCCTTGGATATTTTAAATAACTTATGTATTTATTTAATTTCAGCAACATTCTAAATCTCGCCCTAGAATATTTTCTGTTCAAACGTTCTTAATAAAAGTTGACGAGGTTCAGGTGAATTTACGCGCCCCTGGTGAGGCTTGGCTAAGTCCGTGTGATCGATACTGCATTGGCGTATGTCTTCATTCTAGAGCAAGGTCACCCACAACAGGAGAACAAATATACATTCACAGAATGGCCAAATCACACCAACAATAAATATTATAGTCTTATTAGTGTAAATAACAAAATGTAAACATTTTTGAATTTATGATCCACTAATGAAATTTCAACTGAAATCCGGGGTCAGTATTGTTTACGAAACATTGCCCTAGTGTGGTAGAAACTAGAAAAGCAGGCATTTATGAAAGATAACTAAAAATTACACTTTTTAGCATGTTTGCCAAGTTTCGAGGTTGAACGATTCAACTCTAATTGGTGGATCTATAGGTAGGTATTTTCAATATCCATATCTATAATTACAATTACAATTATTATATCAATTATGTATATTAATAACAAAACTAAATTATAACTTAGATATCAATAATATATAAAATAAATTATAAATAAAATTAAATAAATATAGTAATTAATATTATTATTATTATTAGCACCGCGTCTTACTACCCGTTCGGGTTATACGCATTTGCGCTAATGTGTAATGGTAGGGTGATTGTGAGATGAAATGAAGGACCTACAGTTTAACGTGGAATCCGAACCACGGTGGAGGCCTGGCATTCCTCACATTCACAAGATGTCTTGTCAAGGTGAAGGAAGGGTTTGGTAATCAGATAAATCTTTGCCGGGACCGAGGATTGAACCCCGCCGCCAGCATAGAAGTCTGACACCTTACCCCTAGACCGCCAGGTCACCTACTAGTAAGTATTAATAGAATTATAAAATTTACCTAATAACTTGATAAATATAATACTAGTTTTATATATATTTTTAACGAGAATTGGCATTAATAAAATTACTAATATTCACATTGATCCTTTACGATCTAAAAATTAATGAACAAATCTTTACGACTAATCATCCCCTTCTTTAAATTATAAATTCAACCACCGTATTGTAATTTTACCTACCTCTTATAACATTTCAATCTGTTAAAACTATGGATCACTTCTAGGTATATGCCTTTAGTTCTTTAATATTTAATGGATTAATACAAATTTTGTTCCTTAAATCAATTTTATTCTTGCCAAGGATGACCCAATCTGGATTTTTTTTTTTAATAATCAAGTTTCAAAATGTAATTTTGATAGCAAATAAATTGCTTTTTTGAAAACTTTCCGAAATATAGATCATTTGTAAATAAGATCTTATACATTCCTGTGACGTCCTCCCTGCTACAGTATTGCCAAAACTGTGGAATGACAAAAAGGCATTGGCATGGGTGAGAGACTGGATAGCTGATTGTTGTACATCATCATCATCATCATCATCATGAACATGTCATTTAGCAACATGCCTCCATCCTCCTCTCTCCTTCTTCTTCTCTCACTCGCACAATTGCTAGTAGCTAACCTGACTCCTGGGAACAGTATGCATACAATTTCCCATTCTTTCCCCTTAAATGTCGCAATAGGTTTTTCCCCCTGACGCCATGGGTTGATGATCTGGTGGTGGTAGCTTGGAGGGGAGTTTTCAACGTGTTGAGACACGTCTCACTAGACCAGTTACATTGTTTCATGCTCCTCTAAATATACAAGGAAATGTGAACATTTATTGATTCTTGAAAGAGATTTTGTTTAGAACAAAAGATTATAATGCGCTTGAAGACTTGCGGCAAAGTTCCAAACGATACAAGGGTTTCATGTACAGTAATTTGTTTGAATATACTAAATTTTGAATAATTTATTTTGTTTCATACGTTAAATATTGTAAATTATTATGTATTTGTTTCGTTTTATTATTTATTCTGAATTGTGAATTATTATTTTTTTACAAATGCTTAGTTATTGTAAATTAATCTTTTTTTCATATGATACATTGTTATTATTATTATTATTATAATTAGCACCGCGTCTTACTACCCGTCCGGGTTATACGCACTTACGCTAATGTGTAATGGTAGGGTGATTGTGAGATGAAATGAAGGACCTACAGTTTTAACGTGGAATCCAAACCACGGTGGAGGCCTGGCATTCCCCACATTCACAAGATGTCTTGTCAGAGTGAAGGAAGGGTTTGGTAATCAGATAAATCTGTGCCGGGACCAAGGATTGAACCCCGGCCGCCAGCATAGAAGTCTGACACCTTACCCCTAGACCACCAGGTAACCACATTGTTATTAATTATTATCACATTCGTAAAGCTAAATTGTAATATTTTTTTTTTTTGTTTAATATTCTGAACTGTAAGTTTGTTATTGTTTGTTTCTTTCATAAACGTTTAACTGTGAAAACTATATTGTTTTCAGGAGATTTCTCGGTGGGTTCTGGAAATATATTTCCTGGTTTCCGGATTTGGCAGACATGCAGGATGCTGTTCAGCCGTCAGAGCTGCAGAGTCGTCCCAAGATCATATCAATCTTATGGGATGACAATGGGTTCTTTACAGCACCAGAGAAAAATAGAGGTTTGGATTGGTGACAAATCAACATATTGGAGGTTAGAAAAATGTGTGTATTTATCTTTTAGTAACTAAGCTTTGTTGATAGTTAAGGCATCTATGAATTAATTATTATGTTCTGGCACTTAAGTCTACTACTGATATAGATGTCTCCGGTTCAAGTCCCAGTAGGACTAATTACTTAAAGGTATTATTGCGAAGATGAGTTTTCATCTTATTGGGAGGTTATCGTGGATGCCATGTTTGTTAAAGAGATGCATTTACATTAAAAAGGTACTAATGTAAAGTTACGTTGGTTTAAGATCTCTTGGATCATTATAGGATGTCATATATTCTATAGACCAGCCAGTGGTCACGTCCCACGACATCATATGGACGAATCCATTGGTGAAAGGATATTTTACTCCTTTAAAAAGATAAAACGTTTGATAGGAAAATAACTTTAAGAAACATAATAAAAATATGTGTCTGAGATAATACTTAAAGGAAAATGTATAAGTTTACATAATGTACCTAAACCAGGTATAATAATAGATTAAATCATTTGTCAAATTGAGCCGATAAAAAGTCATTGAAATATTTGTAAATTAAATATTAGCCTATAAGAAATTTAAAAAATCTGATAGGGTAACCAATGGATCAATTTGAGTATCTAGTAATTAGAGTGCCCTATTGTTCCAACACGGTAATAAGCATGGTCCCCAATAATACAAATAACTTAAACTGCCATTTTATTTTCTGGTCTTTTTATGATAATTTGTTATATTTTAAAGAAGGTAGGGACTGGAACCACTGGTGCACCACACACCATGACACATCTCACCAACCAAACTGGCAACATTTGAGAGACTCCCTGATGAAGCCAGCTACCATAGGATTATACAATATGGAGTAAGTGAGGGAGGCATCGGTGGCAACTGTCCCCTCAAGAACCCCGAAAGGCTCTCCAGCTACATCGTACACAAGCTCAGTGGCTTTTCGCGGTGCAACCACTAATAACAATCGGCAACGGTACCGTTCACCGGCCATGGACCTAGTCCATGAGTGCCATTCCGGGTACTCGGATATCTGAAACTAGTATCAGCCCTTCCATGCCACCCTTCCTTGGGCTACTTGGGATGAACTTCCCTCCAGTGGGGCTGGATGGAGGATTTGGCTACTCCTTGTGATCGCCCATCACAAGGAAGTCAGGAGTTTAGCCTCCGAACAGCAATCTTCGCAATCTTCACTCTCTCAAAAATATCTGGTCTTTCCTTTAACCACCTCCTTAGCTGCCGCCCCAGTCTTATTTGAGACCAAGCTTTTTAGAAGTACCTTGACAAGCTACCAACCACATAGTTTGTGTGAGAAGGGAGTTCCCCCTTCTCACACACAGATGACCCGTCGGGTCTTAGCCATACCAGACCTTGTCCGTCACATTGCTCATGGGCTGCCCCGTGGAGGCGTCCCGACAGAATGTTTAGAGATCTGTCAGTACCGGAAGATAGCAAAGAGAGTCTAGTGCTCGTTTATATGAAACGTGCGTGGGCCCAGACCACGTCCCGGCCACCATATATCAGGCTGGTGCTATACTCCTGAGTTTCTTCCCTTGGGACTAGTGGTCTGATAGATAAGGTATGTGGATATTTGTCAAGACGCTTCTATCTTCGTATCATCAAGGAGAGAATCAAACAATTGCTGCGCTTTTATTACGCTTGTCGTGAATTAGTCATAAAAAGAACTCCTTAACACATGAATAATATAAACATAATAACTATCCTATTTATAAAAATATCCCCAAAATCTCTCCCTCTAGTCACCACTGCGAGGAGGTATCAAACATCATGCACTATTCGCCCTTGGAGACAGACTCCTTATTGAATACCGTACCTTAACTAATATTTGCCTGGATAGTTAGTCAATAAGCAATAACATGAGTAATACCCTTAAAACAAGACACAAAGACTCAGGTTAAGGCGGCCTTACACCGAGACAACTGGAGGAAATTTGTAGCACGCTACATATAGCCTTCTGTTTCCTCTGCCACATGCGACCTTGCTACAAAAGCTACTTGTTTCCACGTGAATCCTAAAGTATGTTCACGATAGGTTTTTACCTGGATGACAGTTCAAAAATCATATGTTTAGGTTTTGGGTTGCCAACACTTGTAAAATATCACTGTTTTGTTATAAATGTAAAGATATTTAATTACCTGTTATAACTTACATTTAAAATAACGTAAACTTAAGTTTTCTCATACTACTTCATTTTTTTAAATAATTTCTTTCTATCCAACTTGAAACAATATTTAAACATAATTAAAAGTACTTATTCTTCATTTTGGAACGTTATTGATTTTGTGTAATATAGTGCACACATCAATACCTTTAATACAGGCATCGTATTTACTTGGAAAAAAGAAAATTGTGTTCATTTTTTATATACAATAAATGATTTTATATTTATTTTATCTTATTTTGAAATATTTAACTAAGTAAAATATGTTCATTGTAAAAAACTTGTTTACCGTCATGTTCAACCCTGTGGTTTAAATTCGTCAGTCGCCATTTTGACGCTATGTTCGTTAGAAGTTTTTGTGAAAGTGTTGAGAATATTTTTTTAAGTGGAATAAAACGATAAATAAACTTTGCGTCAGTCCTCAAATAAAGATATAAATAATATTGGCCTAAATTATTGTGGTTAACTATCACATTAAAATATTACCATCAGTTTTCATTACAGTCATCCAAAGTGATAGATGTCAGCTGTTGGCGTAGTGATATATAAGGGATTACTTCTAGTAACACCTCGAGCTGTCATCCAGGTAAACTTAGGTCGTGAATGAATTATACCTTGCCGCTGGCAGTGAGTTCAGAGGCAACAAAACAGTTTGACTTAGCGTATTGTTCGTTGTATTCTGTGCCCCTATTTTGAGGTTTTTTTAAAATGTTTCTAGTACATAGTTCCAGTGTTTAAAGATGGATGGGTCAAATGAGTAAACACTGAAGTTTATGTGTAGATGAAGGAAATGCTGATGTGCATCCTATTTTTAAAGGACGATGTGAAGAGGGTCATTTCCCAACACTACTTAATTGACACTTGTTTCAAGACCAAAAAAGAGTTTGGAGAATTTTTCGGAGTGATCATTTCTCAGTTTAGCTTCATCCTTGATTTGATAAAAGATTATATCTAAAGTGATTTCTATAATAGAGATCAGTATCCACTCACCGCTGATGAAAAATTTGCTATAACATTGAGGTAAGTTTAAATTATAATTTTATGTCTCACTAATCATAACTTTATTAATCTAACTTAACAAATTTACTATATATTAATTTTTTTTTATATTTGTTTTAACCATACTATGAATTTGGTACATGCGACACACCACCATCTCAAAAGTTCATGCCATTTATCAGCGCTGGTGGCTTCGCCAACCTCGATGTAATTTATGTTGGAGGTTCATTTATGAAATATTTCAACAGTCCACAAAGTAAAACTGTATGGCAAACTAATTATGTCAGAAGAACAAACTCTTCCCAGTAAATGCTTACAGATAATAATACAGTAAATTAAATTATTAAAATATCTAATATAATTAATATTGTAATCCACTTTAAACATAATAATGTTCATATTTTTCTAACGTAATACTGTTCGATAATGTCCATTAATGTTCTCATAATTATTTTTAACACTTTACACTTTTTACGCGATAAAAATGTAGACTATTATAAATACATTTTCTTTGTCTTTCTTTAACTGATCTTCCTAATTGATCTGCTACATTCATGTATTATCCTTAACGACTTGATTCTTGTAAAGAGGGCTCTCTAAATTATGCATTTATGGATGCTTTGCAACTGTTTCCACCAACTTGTCATCTTTCAACACAGTAAACAACTTTTGAATCACCCATGTTGAATAAAAACATTTAAAAACTAGAGTAAAGGTTTCCGAACACAAGGGTGGCTGCGGATGGGCTGCTTTGAGAGCAGTAGGGCCACTGTGGCCATAACCGTCGACAGCAGACGCAAGTGGCCGCCGCTTGTAAGAAAACGACTGCATTGCTAAATATCGTGTCCTCTGCGGCGGCCGTCTCGAAGAAAACGTACCTTAACAAATACCGAGGATGTCATCGATCTTGAGCAGACTATGGTGAAAGTACATTTCAGGAGCCTGGATCTGATCAGTGGTACTACCTACTATCCACGTCAATTTATCTATTTGCATTATTACAAGTTGGATTGTGAACTCAAAACCATTTTACTTACACATCTAAGAGATACTGTAGAAAAAGTATGAACAATTGTACTTATGACATTCGTGTGAAAATATATATTGTTGATTCTAGATAAATAAACGTATATCTTGTATTCTATTCCAGAAAAACTTTTATCATCAACTACTATTTTCTTGTTTCTATATGTCTACCACCAAACTGACGCCAGACGTCACGTCAGGGTTTCAAAATCATCTCGAGTGTCACGTCATTCTGATGACGTCATCAGGGCTAAGACATTCTGGATACGTCACTAGTGACCTCCTTTAATCCTGTTTCAGTATGTAATATGTTGGGTATAATGTCCACCATATTGGCAGTAACGTCATATCAGAAATGTGCAATCACAAGCAAGGTTGCAATGGAGGAACCTAGGGTCATTGACCTCTATTGAAAGTAGCTCAAACAAAGGGAGTGATATCATCAGGGAAAATCGACACTCGAAGAAACACTCTAAGGATGGATGGATTTGACGTCACTGGTCGATTCAAAACTGTATCTCCACGGTGAAAACTCTAAACTAAATTTGTGCCACTAGGTAATTACACCCATGAAAATCCCATTACGACATAATAGAAGTGAAGAAGGGGGCTACAGAAGTATTGCAAGGTAAAACATATTTCATCACGTCAAAAAGTTGAGTGGAGGATCAGAAACATAACCAGGGGTTAATATGTATCATCACTTCAAAAAAGTGAAGAGGGGAAGAGCAGAAACGTCACCAGGATTTTACATGTTTCATCATTTCGAAAACTCCACGTGAGGTTGTTGTAGCCAGTTCATTAACCCCATGACGTCAGGGGAAAACCCCATTGCAATATAGAATGGTGGTATGGTGAGGAGTGGTAAATTCAATGTATAGTGAACCCAAGGGTCGGGCCATCAACACTTGCTGTTACCTACTTCTCTTTCTTGGTTTCCCTGACGATCTTTTTCCCACATATTTCATCTCCATCAATATTTTTGTTACTCTTTCCTTTTCCATCTTTATTAGAGCCATGTTTACTTCATGGCCTCCACTTTCCTAGTCTCTCTCCCATTCAATGTCCATGTTTCTGCTACATGTGTGAGTAGATGGTGGGGCGTATGGCCCAAATTTGACCTTTGACCCCAATTTGTGTGACGTAATCATTGCGTGTTATGTTGCAACATCCTGTTTGAGTACCGTGACCTACTTTCCTCTGATTGGTTGCTATAAATATCCTCCTTCCCCCACCAATTTTGACCTGCTTTCCACATCCGCCACCCCCCTCCCCCTCTACTACCAACCCTGGACATGTTGGTTCTTGATGATTGTTAATAGATATTGAGGTCATTGCCCCGGGAAACGGGGTTTTTCCCTGGCGCCAGTATGTCGGGCAGACAAGACAAGTATAGATATTGAGGTCATTGCCCCCCGGGCAACGGGGGTTTTCCCTGGGGTCAGTTTGACGGAGGGCTCGGCACGAAGCTTGCGCTATGGCTGACAAGCCTAGAATGAACATCGGCTCTTCTGTCACAAGGCTTTGTCCCGGAACAAGCAGCATGAACCTTGCACTATGGTGCTTTGTGGTAGAGTGTGGTAATTTGTTCCAGAGACCCCCCTCCTCCTTCGCCACCCTGACGCCATGTTTGAGTGACCTACTTTCCTCTGATTGGTTGCTATAAATATCCTCCTTCCCCCACCAATTTTGACCTGCTTTCCACATCCACCTCCCCCCCTCGACTACCAACCCTGACGTGTTATGTCACAAGTCTAGCTGACACATGCACAATCAGGGGCCTCGGAATCCACAGTTAGGGGCCACTACCCCCGTCACAAGTCTACTAAAATTGGTTGTTTGGTAGCGTCTATCGAAATGCCTGGAAATGTACCTCCACCCGCAGCTCTCGGACCGGTCAACCTGGTTTTTTTTCCTATGCCGTAATCATTGCGTGTTATGTCACAACTCTAGCTGACACATGCACAATCAGGGGCCTCGGAATCCACAGTTAGGGGCCACTACCCCCTCACAAGTCTACTAAAATTGGTTGTTTGGTAGCGTCTGTCGAAATGCCTGGAAATGTACCTCCACCCACAGCTCTCGGACCGGACAACCTGGGTTTTTTCCTATGCCGTAATCATTGCGTGTTATGTCACAAATCTAGCTGACACATGCACAATCAGGGGCCTCGGAATCCACAGTTAGGGGCCGCTACCCCCGTCACAAGTCTACTAAAATTGGTTGTTTGGTAGCGTCTGTCGAAATGTCTGGAAATGTACCTCCACCCGCAGCTCTCGGACCGGACAACCTGGGTTTTTTCCTATGCCGTAATCATTGCGTGTTATGTCACAACTCTAGCTGACACATGCACAATCAGGGGCCTTGGAATCCACAGTTAGGGGCCGCTATCCCCCGTCACAAGTCTACTAAAATTGGTTGTTTGGTAGCGTCTGTCGAAATGCCTGGGAATGTTCCTCCACCCGCAGCTCTCGGACCGGAAAACCTGAGTTTTTTTCCCATGACGTAATCATCGCGTGTTATGTCCCAACCCTAGCGCCAGTATGTCGGCCCGACAAGACAAGAATAGATATTGAGGTCATTGCCTCGGGAATCTGGTTTTCCCTGGTGCCAATATGTCGGCCCGACAAGACAAGAATAGATATCGAGGTCATTGCCCGGGGCAACTGGGTTTTTCCCTGGCGCCAGTATGTCGGGCAGACAAGACAAGAATATATATTGAGGTCATTGCCCCAGGGCAGCGGGGTGTTTTCCCTGGCGTCAGCTTGACGGCTCACGAGACAAGAATAGATCTTAACCTCAACAACCTTGGGGTTTTCCAATGACGTAATCATTGCGTGTTATGTCGCAACCCTGGCGCCAGTATGTCGGCACAACAAGAAGAGTTGAGACAAGCTTAGATATCGAGGTCATCGACATGGGCGCCAGGTTGGCGGGCAGACAAGAATATATCGTGTGACGTCAAACGAGGGAGGGGGTGGCTATAAAGAGGGGTGCCCACTTGGTTGTCTATTTATAAACGTTTGTAGAGCGGTCCAATATGGACAAGTTACAGCAGCTGGTAAATATCGTCGACGCGGTGCAGACCGTCAAATTGTGTGATCTAGCCGTGGATCAAAAGTACTCGGTGGATAAACTAAAAGCCGTCAATACAAAGTTCGGGAGACGCCTAATAGCCTACCTAGACGGCGAGTTTTGTGTATTTCACCCTGCCGGTTTGGTACTCTTACAGATGAAGACGTGTGTAAGTTAAATAAAGAAAAACTGGTATTTACCTGCGCCGGAGTAAAACCCGGTTCACCTACCATTGTGAACTTTGAACGCGCTTAAGAGACACGGCAGTTAACAACAACAACGGGCAGCGGAGCATAGGGGACTCTACAGGACGTTTAGCTCTCAGGTACGCTCACCATGCTTCGATCCAGCTATATTAATTTAATGTTTGTGGGCCATACGATGGAGGGGGGTGCCTATATGACGGGAGAGAATGTTCACAGTGTCGCGGTGTGTGATAGACAGGTAATTTACAAAGTAGAGGAGCGAGGCTACATAGAGTTTTGTGACTCTACCTGTCACACGATACGAGCGACGGAAGTACTACCCTACGAGAGAATCGTGGAAACGTATATGTGTGATGTAACGTTAGCCGTTTACAATTTCCGCAAGGGGACGTGCTAGCTGTGTTACCCCGACCTCCACCGCCACCCTTCCGAGCTCCACACCATCCGTCACCGTACTTCACGCCACCGCCATCAGAGAGACAGCCGTACACACTCCCAGAGTCACAGACGTGCGCAGCCCCAGAGTACCCACCACCTGAGTCGTCTACCCACCACATGTCACAGGCGTACCCGTCGTCAGAGTCGTCTGTCTACCAGTCAGTAGAGTCACCTGCGTGCCCACCGTCCAAGGCGTCTACCTACCAGGCGTCAGATTCACTGGCGTATCCACAGTCAGAGTCACCTGTTTACCAGCCAGCAGAGTCAGCTGCGTGCCCACCACCACCGCCGGAGGTAAAGTCTGAAGAACCTGTAATTCTCGAGGATTTAACAATTTACAAAAATTATTCAAATATTAAAATTATAGGTGAAACGCCCGCCGACTACATACTCAGCCTGGGCAGTTTCGGTAACGTTTTCCTTCCAAAGTCAATCTATTATTTGGATTGTAAGCGCTTTAAATCTAAAGCACGCTGTATGATATATCTCGGAGGACAAAGTGTGATGTTTAAAAGTGAATTAATAAACTAGACGTACTCTGCTGCTGCCATAGGAGCTAGTGGTGAAATTTTGAAAAAAAAAACGTTAAGAGCGAGTGTTTATTTCTTTTGCTGCATCTCCAATAGACATTATGCCGTTTAAATGCTGCGTTTGTGATGGATCCTACGCAAAGCTATCCAATCTTATTTGGCACAAAATTCAATGTCATCAAACTGCTGCTCACCAGGATACCTGTTGGGACGAGGAGGTATTATGCAGGGCGTTAGACATGATCGAGAAAGAGGAATACAATCGTGTCAAGTGATTAAACGAACTTGAGAAAAACAAAAGTTATAACGTTGTGCTATCGGAAGAGCCCGAACCTAATGTTATTGTGCTTGAGTTTGTTGGAAGAGTAAGATTGCCAGGTAAAAACTGTGGAGACATTGTCAATATACACTCTACGGTCTCTCAACGTGTCTTGAACTATTTTGGAGGTGGCTCCTACTCATTTTCTAGATGGTAGATGTCTTTTATATGTATTGGTCAAACCACCTAAATAATATTGCTGCTTGTTGTGAATGTTTTAAATTAACCAATTGTTGATTGTCAATAAAAAAACTAACAATAAAATTGACTCCTACTCATTTTATAGCTGGTAGATGTATTTTATATGTATTGGTCAAAGGACCTAAATAATATTGCTGCTTGTTGTGAATGTTTTAAATTAATCAATTGTTGATTGTCAATAAAAAGACTAACAATAAAATTGACTCCTACTCATTTTCTGGCTGGTAGATGTCTTTTATATATATTGTTCAAAAGACCTAAATAATATTGCTGGTTGTTGTTGTTTTTGTTTTAAATTAATCAATTGCTGATTGTCAATAAAAAAAACTAGCACTAAAATGTCGTTATTATTTTTTAAATCCTCGGCTGGACAATCAAAGACCTGAAGGAGACGCCAACATTGTTGTGACTTAGTTTGCTATCCAGGGTTGAATTGCTTATCTAATCCATAATATATATTTACGAGTATATCTTACCCCCTTAATGTGAACAAACCAGTACACGTACTAAGATACATATGTAAGCCAAAGTTTCCAGGGCTCGATTCCCGTGTGCAGGTGTATTTTTTCAGAATATGATATGTATTAAATGGTGAAGGAGAAACGCTACATATAAAGGAGGCAGCAGCTTTCTCATCACGGCGTTAGGAAGACTGCCCGCTGCGCCAAGTGTCCAGAAAGAATGTATAACTCTCTCTCTCTCTCTCTGTGTGAAGGGAGACATGTATTTGTCTGTTAATCTATGTCGCGTGGTCAATGGTCAAGACGTCTAAGGAATCACTTGGCCGCGAGGCGTTAGCATGTCTGTCTGTCCCCTCAGAGTCAAGTGTCCAGGCTTCGATTCCCTGTATGACTGAAAATGATGGTTTAAGGGGGAGGGGAATGGGAACTAGTACACCAATTGAAGCAAAGAGATGGTCTTACACATGCCAGGGGTTCAAAACCCTATATTAGCCACATGTCATGATGTTTTTTCTGGAGAGCGGATTCCCGTAAGGTGCTTCCCTATCTCACTCTCCGTGGCTTCGTTGAAACAGCAACAATAAATTTAACGTTCGCAAAAATATTTACTTTTACAAAAAAAATCACAAGTAATACAATTATGAAAATCTTGAAATTATTTTAAATTAATATGTTGATGAAACTATATACGCTGATATAATATATAACATTTACACTAAACAACTTAGTTACTTAAACAGCAACCAAATATTTAATGTCCGAAAAAATATTTTGATCTAATAATAATATATTTACTTTCACAAAAAACAAACAAAAAAACCACAAGTTTTACAATTATGAAAATCTTGAAAATATTTTGATATAATAATATATTTAGTTTTACAAAAAAAACCACAAGTTTTACAATTATGAAAATCTTGAAAATATTTTGATATAATAATATATTTAGTTTTACAAAAAAATGACAAGTAATACAATTATGAAAATCTTGAAATTATTTTAAATAAATATGTTGATTAAACTATATATACGCTGACATAATATTTTGATATAAAAATATATTTACTTTTACAACAACAAAAAACACAAGTAATACACTTATGAGGATCTTGAAATTATTTTAAATTAATATGTTGTTACGTTTTAAATATGAAACTATATAACCTTTACCGTCCAAATAAATACCTCCATATAAATCTATGTAATTGAAAACATTTAACTTTAAGCTTTAATCATGATAATCTAATATTTGTTTGATTATTCAATTTTACATATTATGTTATTTTAAAGTGTTATGAGCTTCGTTGTTACACCTTCATTACACTATAGGGCGTTTTACATGACAGTTTTATCATCCAACTATGTCAAATAAAAATTTGTATACAACTAAGTATTTAAATTAACATATTTGTATAAATTGTACATTTTTTTGACATTAATGAATATATTTGTCAACAATTAACTTGATATGAAATTGTTCTAATAATACACCATCATGATTTAATATTATATTTGTGTTTTGCTTATCATACATGTTTTCATACACCCTCATGACACTTGTTCTCAATATATTCACAGCTGATCCCACATTGATGGTGGAGTTGCTAAATTTATGTAAGGTATTTCGTAATCATTTCCAGTGGGATGCATCATACCTCCGTTCAGACCCATGTCTATAGAGAGGGTCTTGTTGACATCATTGGAAGCGGGGGGCCCAGCTCTATGACAGCTCTCTCTCTCTCTCTCTCTCTCACACACACACACACACACGGCGTATCGGTGAGCGATAGACATGTAATTTACAAAGTAGCGGAGCGAGGCTACATAGCTGGGGTCTTGAAGGTCGTTAAATCACATCGAGGAACAGAAATGTTAAATTTAAACATCATTCATTAACCTCCTTGGAGTTACACGACCTCATGAGTTCGTTGAATGTACATTTATTCAGATAAACAGGTGATCATATCAACTTATCGAGTCATTTTAAAGCAATAAGCGTAGTTGAAAACTAATATTACACCGTCAATGATGATGAGCCAAATAGTAATTACTTATTTCAACTGTACCGAGTCATTTTAAACCAATAAACGTAGTTGAAAACTAATATTACTCCGTCAATATTTAATGATTATGATGATTCAAATAGTAATTACCTATTCTATTTTGATCTAAATTAGAAAGATCGGTTCAATGCTTCTCTAGAGAAAATGGATTTGATTCATATATATAGAGGGCTGTTTTAGAATAACCATGGCTTCTTCACGTGAAAATATAAAGCTACGGAGCTTGGGAAAACCCAAGGTTATCGAGGTCACTTGTCGCCCCGGCAGTCTGGCGTCAGGGTGGCGAAGGAGGAGGGGGGTCTCTGGAACAAATTACCACACTCTACCACAAAGCACCATAGCGCAAGGTTCATGCTGCTTGTTCCGGGACAGAGGCTTGTGACAGAAGAGCCGATGTTCATTCTAGGCTTGTCAGACATAGCGCAAGCTTCGTGCCGAGCCCTCCGTCAAACTGACGCCAGGGAAAACCCCCATTGCCCGGGGCAATGACCTCAATATCTATTCCTGTCTTGTCTGCCCGACATACTGGCGCCAGGGAAAAACCCCGTTTCCCTGGGCCAATGACCTCAATATCTATTAACAATCATCAAGAACCAACATATCCAGGGTTGGTAGTCGAGGGGGAGGGGGAAGGCGGATGTGGAAAGCAGGGCAAAATTGGTGGGGGAAGGAGGAAATTTATAACAACCAATCAGAGGAAAGTAGGTCACTCAAACAGGATGTGGGTGTTTTGACCCGTTGGCGGAAGCGGGGTTCCCATACGCCCCGAACACTACTTGTGTGACAATAGGTTCAAAGTACGCCCTGTACAACACTTTCTTAAACCTCAAGGGTACTTCTCTTCTACATAGTATTTCTCTTACACTTACACTAACATATTTATTATACATTTTTAAGCCCCCTCCTCTCCCTTGAAATAATATTCTCTGGTGTTACAAATTTATCTCGAAAAAGTAAAATATTTCAATATATTAGATCTTTGTGAAAATAAAATTACATTTATATGAATCACACAGAATAAATTCGTTAAGACCAGGCTACCACATGCACGTGGACGATGTGTCCTGATTTATTTGGTGAATATGCAATGTCAACAGAAAAATAAGATTGTGCGTGTACTACGTCAAGTGCAAAGTGAAGAGCAAAGTGGTCTCGAGAAAAATACATTGGGTCTGTAATTCCATCATCTGTCATGCTCTCGTAGCTTTGCGAGAAATACATCCACTTTGGAATTAATTTAAAATTAATTGAAAATATTAGCAATTTAGAATCTCTTCTAGTAAGTGTTGCCACCGTCGAGCGCTCTTTCTCAGCCCTGCGTAGACTTAAAAGATGGCTGCGTACGACAATGACTGAATAAGGGCTGTCGGGCCTTGCCTTATTACATCTACACCGTGATGTTACAGTAGAAGTAAACAAGGCTTAGAACTGTTTTGGCCATAGTGGTAATCGCAGATTTGAATTGGTTGTTTAAATCTAACGTTTTGTAATAGTTAAATTACAAATTTTAATTTGAAAACAAATTATTATTTTTTGATTAAATACAAAACATTTTCATAAATATAAAAAATAAGGCCTATGTACGGTGTAGCGTAAATCACAAGAACTGAAAACTAAAAAATCTCTGGAGGACCAGTGTTACGAACACGGACCAATGGACTGTATGGTGGAATGGGAATGGGTAGAGGCAACTCACCTTCACTTTATGTTGTCTGATTGGTGTTGTCTTGGAGTTGTCAATTTGATTAACACACGCACACGAATAATTGAGATTGGACCGCTTCCAGGTGAAAGTTCACGGAACCTATAACCATCACTTATTGGTCGATCAAGTCTCAGCACACGACTCACTAAATCGGCAGAACGAAAAACCGCGCCAGCGACACTTGGCGGGAAAACAATAGACCTAGAGGGGTCCAGGTATGTTCTTGTTGCCTCAAAGAGCGAAAAAAGGCGAATGAAGGGGGAAGGAGTCAATAAAATATAAGAAAAGACCAAAAACCTTCTAAACCACAACAAAGGCAATCAGATCACAAGACAAAACAAAAACTAACTAACTTCGAAGCATAGAGAACCTAGATAAAAGAGCACTATCCAAAGAGATAGCTAGCATAGAGGACAGAAACATGAAGTAGAGACTAATGGTACTGATCTAACAATAAACAATGCACAAACATACGGTAAATATTTATTAAGTTTCAGTGACTTTTGTTTTGTGTTTTGTATTAAAATTACAAATTTGGTAGTAAAAATTGTACATTTTCGAAAAAATACTTTTTTATTATTATAAAAATTAATAATTGTGAGTATTATTTAATTTTTAATTAAAGCTATTAGATGTAGGCCTATACTTTAAGAAGCCCTATGAAAACGAATCCCCCACGACAATAGGCCCTGGATCCGTCCTTGGACTTAGTTTGTTCTCACAGCAACTTTGTTGACCATCTAAAAATAGTTTTTCTTTTACATAGGCAGGAAATGAGCTGGGTAAAGGGGTGGGTGACAAGCCCTGAAATACTATAAATGTAGTTGATATTAAACCTTGAATGTTTCTAAATATATATAAATATTTATAGGTTAAATATTTTATTTTACGTCCAGCAACAAACAATCATAGAAAATGTATTTTATTTGTGTTATTTACACGTTAAAAATATTTTACTGTCAGTTATAATTATTAAGATTTAAACCAAAAATAATATTTTAAGAGTTACACTTTACTATTGTTAATTATGAAGATAGTAGAATAAAATCTCATGTTTCAGGACGGAAGTCCCCCCTCCCTTCACCCCTTTCCCTCTAGCACCGTTGGCTCAAGTGTTCCAGGGAGTCGGGGGGACTCTCTCTCGCTCTCATCTGGAAGGGGGTTCATGTTTCAGGACGGAAATGACATCATAGCCCCCCTCACCCCTTTCCCTCTTCCACGCAGGAATACTGGGACAGTGAGTAGGTGGGGAAGTGTACCCCCCTCACCTCTTCCTTGAAGTATGTTGGAGTTCTCCCCCTCTCTCTCGCTCCTACTGGGACAGCAACTTTTTTCAGATGATGATGTGTTTGTTTTTCCACCCTCCCTCCAAGCAAATGAGGCTCCACTTCCAGGAAGAATGTTTTTACTCATGGTACATTCGCGAATAAAACTTTTTTTGGATGATGATGTGTTTGTTTTTCCATCCTCCCTCCAAGCAAATGCAGGCTCCCCTTCCAGGAAGAACGATTTTACTCACGGTACATTCGGATACCGAGGATCGAATCTTGGCAGGGTGAACTGAGGGTTGGTTTTCCACTCCCCAAATGTAGGTTCCCGTAGGGGAGATCGTGGTTCGAATCTTGGCCTGGTGAACTGAGGGTTGGTTTTCCGCTCTCCCTCCAAGCAAATGTAGGTCCTCCTCCCCCGATGAGATTGAGGATCGAATCTTGGCAGGGTGAACTGAGGGTCGGTTTTCCACTCTCCCTCCAAACAAATGTAGGTTCCCAAGGGTGGCGCGCTGACGACATGGTGAGGGGATGGGTTGCAGCCCTGCTCTAGTCCCTCTCCTCCGAGGCCGTACCGAGAGCTAAGATGTCTGATATGTTTGAAGGATCGAATCTTGACAGGGTGAACTGAGGGTTGGTTTTTCCACTCTCCCTCCAAGCAAATGTAGGTTCCTAATCCGGGGAGATCGAGGTTCGAATCTTGGCAGGGTGAACTGAGAGCTGGTTTTCCACTCTCCCTCCGAGCAAATGTAGGTTCCCGTAGGGGGAGATCGAGGTTCGAATCCCGGTCGGGTGAACTAAGGCGTTCCACTCTCCAAATGCGGGTTCGATTATGTTTGTTTTTCCACCCTCCCTCCAAGCAAATGAGGGTTCACTTCCAGGATGATTTTACATACGGTACATTCGGATAAAACATATCGGATGATGATGTGTTTGTTTTTCCATCCTCCCTCCAAGCAAATGAGGGTTCACTTCCAGGATGTTTTTACATGATACATTCGCGAATAAAACTTTTTTCGGAAGATGTCGTGTTTTGTTTTTCCACCCTCCCTCCAAGCAAATGCAGGCTCTCCTTCCAGGAAGAACGATTTTACTCCCGGTACATTCGGATACCGAGGATCGAATCTTGGCAGGGTGAACTGAGGGTTGGTTTTCCGCTCTCCCTCCAAGCAAATGTAGGTTCCCATCCCCAATTCTTAAAAAAACGATGAGATTGAGGATCGAATCTTGGCAGGGCGAACTGAGGGTCGGTTTTCCACTCTCCCTCCAAACAAATGTAGGTTCCTATAGGGGAGGGATCGTGGTTCGAATCTTGGTCTGGTTTTCCGCTCTCCCTCCAAGCAAATGTAGGTTCCCATAGGAGATTGAGGATCGATTCTTGTCACGGTGAACTGAGGGTCGGTTTTCCACTCTCCCAAATGTAGGTTCCCGTAGGGGAGCACGTGGTTCGAATCTTGGTCTGGTTTTCCGCTCTCTCTCCAAGCAAATGTAGGTTCCCATCCCAACGATGAGATTGAGGATTTCCATCCTCCCACCAAGCAAATGAGGCTCCACTTCCAGGAAGAATGAATTTACTCATGGTACATTCGCGAATAAAACTTTTTTCGAAAGATGATGTGTTTGTTTTTTCCATCTTCCCTCCAAGCAAATGAGGCTACACTTCCAGGAAGAATGTTTTACTCATGGTACATTCCCGAATAAAACTTTTTTCGGTAGATGATGTGTTTGTTTTTCCATCCTCCCGCCAAGCAAATGAGGCTACACTTCCAGGAAGAATGTTTTTACTCATGGTACATATCGGAAGATGATGTGTTTGTTTTTCCATCCTCCCACCAAGCAAATGAGGCTACACTTCCAGGAAGAACGATTTTACTCATGGTACATTTCGAATGATGATGTGTTTGTTTTTCCCATCCTCCCTCCAAGCAAATGAGACTCCGCTTACTCACGAAACAATTCGGAAGATGATGTGCTTGTTTTTCCATCCTCCCTCCAAGAGGAGATCCAGGTTTCGAATCCTGATCGGGGTGAACTGTGGGCTGGTTTTCCGCCGAGCAAATGCGGCTCCCTAATCCGGGGAGATCGAGGTGAACTGAGTGTTGGTTTTTCCACTTCATGTTACTCGTAAAAACGAGGAGATCGGAGGGTTCGAATCTCGGCCAGGGTGAACTGAGGCTCGGTTCCCGTAGAGGAGATAGAGGTTCGAATCTTGGCAGAGCGAGCCGAGGGGTTCCAAATGTGGCTTCCTAATCCGGGGAGATCGAGGTTCGAATCTTAGCCTGGTTTTCCACTCTCCCGTAGGGGGGAGATCGAGGTTCGAATCCCGGTCGAGTGAACTGAGGGGTTCTCGATGATGTGTTTTGTTTTTTCCATCCTCTCTCCAAGCAAATGCAGATCCACCTTCCAGGAAGAACGATTTTACTCACGCCGAGGTTCGAATCTTGGCAGGGTGAACTGAGGGTTGGTTTTCCACTCTCCCTCCAAGCAAATGTAGGTTCCCGTAGGGAAGATCATGGTTCGAATCTTGGCAGGGTGAACTGAGGCTCGGTTTTCCACTCCCCGAATGTAGGTTCCCGTAGGGGAGATCATGGTTCGAATCTTGGCCTGGTGAACTGAGGGGTGGTTTTCCGCTCTCCCTCCAAGCAAATGTAGGTTCCCATAGGATATTGAGGATCGAATCTTGGCAGGGTGAACTGAGGGTCGGTTTTCCACTCCCCAAATGTAGGTTCCCGTAGGGAAGATCGTGGTTCGAATCTTAGCCTGGTTTTCCGCTCTCCCTCCAAGCAAATGTAGGTTCCCATCCCCACGGTGCGATTGAGGATCGAATCTTGGCAGGGTGAACTGAGGCGTTTCCACTCTCCAAATGCGAGTTCGATGATGTGCTTGTTTTTTTTTTCCATCCTCCCTCCAAGCAATTGAGGGTACATGCTCTCAACATATCGGAAGATGATGCGTTTTTTCATCCTCCCTACAAGCAACTGAGGGTTCCCACGGCACATATCTGAAAATGAAGTGTTTGTTTTTCCCACTCCTCCCTGTACAAATGACGGTACATAGCATTCCCTGGGACCATCATAAAGTCGTGGGTACGCATGATGGGATTGGAAAATAAAAACCGAGCGAAAGTATTTTTTCTCTCATCGTTAAATTATCCAGAGCTGTAAATACGTCTGAGTCAGATTCGAACCCTGGTATCGTTAGTCTAGTTTACTGTGAGAGTAGTCTCCTTAAACCATGATGATGTAATAAACCTGAGCGAAAGGTTTTTTTCTCTCATCGTTGAATTATCCAGAGCTGTAAATACGTTTGAGTCAGATTCGAACCCCGTACTGTTAGTCTAGTTTACTGTCGAAAGTTATTTTTTTCTCTCATCGTTGAATTATCCAGAGCTTTAAATACGTCTGAGTCAGATTCGAACCCTGGTATTGTTAGTCTAGTTTACTGTGAGAGTAGTCTCCTTAAACCATGATGATGTAATAAAATTTAAAAAAATTAGGATTGGAAAATAAAACCTGAGCGAAAGGTTTTTTTTTCTCTCATCGTTGAATTATCCAGAGCTGTAAATACGTTTGAGTCAGATTCGAACCCCGTTACTGTTAGTCTAGTTTACTGTCGAAAGTATTTTTTCTCTCATCGTTAAATTATCCAGAGCTGTAAATACGTCTGAGTCAGATTCGAACCCTGGTATCGTTAGTCTAGTTTACTGTGAGCCGAGGGGTTCCAAATGTGGCTTCCTAATCCGGGAGATCGAGGTTCGAATCTTGACCTGGTGAATTGAGGGTTAGTTTTCCACCTTCCCTCCAAGCAAATGTAGGTTCCCGTAGGGGGGAGATCAAGGTTCGAATCCCGGTTGGGTGAACTGAGGGGTTCTCGATGATGTGTTTGTTTTTTCCATCCTCTCTCCAAGCAAATGCAGCTCCACCTTCCAGGAAGAACGATTTTACTCACACCGAGGTTCGAATCTTGGCAGGGTGAACTGAGGCTCGGTTTTTCACTCTCCAAATGAGGACCGCCCCCCTTCCTAATTCCTGCTCTCGTACGGAGCTGGAGTTGGCGTATAGGGAACGAGGGAGGTGGGCTCTTCCCACGACCAAAGGAAGTTTAAACGCACACCCGGTAGGAAACGAGGGATGAGGAATGAGGTCCAGAACACGAGGATCAAGCCTCAACTCATAAAGTCTGACACCGGTCTGATTTCCTACTATACCAAACAACTGATCTACTATATCTGATAACTGATCTACTATACCAGACAGCTGATGATCTGCTATACCATACATCTGATATACTATACCAGACAACTGATCTACTATACCAGACAACTGATGATCTACTATAAACCAGACACCTGATCTACTATACCAGGTACTGATGATAAACTATACCAGACACCTGATGATCTACTATACTAGACAACTGACGATCTACTATACCAGACAACTGATCTACTATACCAGGTACTGATGATCTACTATACCAGAGACCTGATGATCTACTATACCAAACAACTGATCTACTATATCTGACAACTGCTGATCTACTAAACCAGGTACTGATGATCTACTATACCAGACATCTGATGATCTACTATACCAAACAACTGATCTACTATATCTGACAACTGATCTACTATACCAGACAGCCGATGATCTACTATACTAGACAACTGATGATCTACTATACCAAACAACAGATCTACTATATCTGACAACTGATCTACTATACCAGACAGCTGATGATCTGCTATACCAGACATCTGATATACTATACCAGACAACTGATCTACTATACCAGACAACTGTTGATCTACTATACCAGGAACTGATGATCTACTATACCAGACACCTGATGATCTACTATACCAAACAACAGACTACTATATCTGACAACTGATCTATTATACCAGACAGCTGATGATCTGCTATACCAGACATCTGATATACTATACCAGACAACTGATCTACTATACCAGACAACTGTTGATCTACTATACCAGACACCTGATGATCTACTATACTAGACAACTGATGATCTACTATACCAAACAACTGATCTACTATATCTGACAACTGATCTACTAATTGATTAATGTCACTAGAAAAAATGTTAGTGCTTTAAAAAGACTTGAGACAAAAAAATATGCTAATCTAGTATGTATCTGTTTAAATAGAGTTTTCAGTGTGCGTATGGTTTGATTAATGCCACTAGAAAAAGACTTGAAAAAAGCATGCGTATGTTCTGATTACAAGTGAACAGACATCTACTAACCCTCATGTCAATGTTAGTGCTCTTTTTTAAAAAAAAAGACTTGAGAAAAATAAACTAATTTAGTGCATATCTGTTTAAAAAGAGTTTTCAGTATGTGTAGTCACTAGAAAAAATGTTAGTGCTTTTAAAAAGACTTGAAAAAAATATGCTAATTTAGTATGTATCTGTTTAAATAGAGTTTTTGATTAATGTCACTAGAAAAAAATGTTAGTGCTTTAAAAAAAGACTTGAGAAAAAATATGCTAATTTAGTATGTATCTGTAATTTCTCGAACTACCCTCAACAGGAGGGCAGGCCGGAATACATTTATCTTCTTAGAAGGAGCTTTACGTGGAGGGGAATGGGAACCCTCTTTCCGGAAAGTGTGGGAAAATCTTAATGTTCGATGTAGAGGGGGAACATGTAGGGTTTTTTTATCTCCCACGACCCTCCCGAGTTGGAGTCTGCATATCTAAGAAGTACTGATGAAGGAATATAGCTTGAGCCTATTGGAGGACTCTCAACAATCACCCCTTCTATAAATGTTCCACCGTTCGTTTCTCAAACAAAGCTTCAGTCAGATTTCGATCATGAGCACAGCTCGAGACCATGCGCAGGTGAGCTCTCCTGGGACCTGAGTGCAGGAGTATCACGTCACTCGTGAGTTTATCCTGGGTCCAGTATTACGCGCACGGGTAAGTATAAGGATTGGAGGAGATACATCGGCTGAGGGGGTAAGGGTCAAACTTCCGCCCCTCGTGATCTTATCTTCCCCCGCCCCTTCCTCTGTAACCCGTACAGGGTTTATGGTTCACATCTGTGTAAGATGAACTATGAACTTTCTGAGTCACACGCTGACTCCTTATATATAGAAGTAAGCTTTCTAGATGAGATCATTAGTTACTATCTACATTCTAGAGGAAAATATCTCTGCAAACAGTAAGGTGGTTCACCATGTTGATTGATATGCAAGGATACTCGAGTGATGAAATAGTATTCATATTCAAAGAGTTGAGTGTTTTACATTTCGAGCCCTTCGAGGAGATCAACTACAAGTTTCTTCCGCCGTTCAAGATTGATAACCTCTCGACTTCAAGCTTGAGAAACGTAAGTTATCTAACTCAATATTATCATGGGTTATCTTGGTACGGAGGGGAAGTACAGTACTCGAATCTTCGTCCTATCTTAGAGCGGTACACAACGCCGGTGACAATCTACATTAAAGGTGCTGAGAAGATGAAATGGTTACAAAGTATCATTGCCGAAGATAAGTATAACTTTCGTGAGCTAGGTGAACTCGGTTGTCCTTCTCTGAGTAAACTTAAAAAACTGTACAAGGTGGACAAGTGTCCTACACATTCCGGTACTATCTACTCCTGCGCTACGGAAAATGTACGAGTAATCAACGAATGGTTTAAGTCTGATCAAGCGAGACTTTTACGGTCGGACTAGGTGAGGGAGGGTACACGCAGTATAACTATTCATCTCAAAAAATCTTTTTTGTAAATTGACTATATGAACATGACAATTGTAGGTTGTCTAGGTGAATATATTTTGAAAGATCATGACAATTGTATATTTTTGAAAGATCGACAAAGCTTATGATTTATAACAGTATTTAACTTTTTAGGCTGTCAACATTGGTCAGAACATTTTAGCCGGCTTGGTCAATTTGAAAGAGCTAATCTGTTTTATTGAGGAAACACCTTACTGTTTGCTGAGATATTTTCCTGAACCAAGTGATGTATAATGTTTTTTTAAAAGAGCTAATTTGTATTCCAGGAAATGATTTAATAATTATAACTTGTTCCGTGTTAGGTTAGCTAAAGTTTTGATAAAGCTTGTGATCACGTCAATTGTAGGTTGTCAACGTGAATATAGTATAAAGTTTTCTAAAAAAAGACGATGGTTTAATCCGTTTAGAAAGTACTCCTTCAATCCTTAAAAATGTAATGTATTATCTTACTCTATGATGGAGAGACTATAATCATTGTATACATCGAATGAAAGACTTTGTACTGAATATTTGTATGTATCTTTGTAATCGGAAAGACTCAATTTGTAGGTTTTTTTCTGATAGTTATAACAGTATTTAACTTTTTAGGCTGTCAACATTGGTCGGAACATTTTAGCCGGTTTGGTCAATTTGAAAGAGCTAATCTGAAGCAAGTGATGTACAATGTTTTTTTAAAAAGGGCTAATTTGTATTCCAGGAAATGATTTAATAATCTTTATACCATTGTAAGCAAGTGATGTACAATTAAAAAATCTCTTAAATTTTTGTCCTCAGCTATTCAATGTATTGCAAATCTAACGCTTAATTGAATTGATCTTTTCAAATAGCACATATTTTTTGATAGGTTGGAAAGGTGATGATTTCCAGCGTTATAAACTCAAACATAAGGGGTGAGGGGTTTTTTTGAAAAAAGATCGATTCAATTAAGTCGTTAATCCGTTTAGAAAGTACACCTTCAATCCTTAAAAATGTAATGTATTATCTTACTCTGTGATGGAGAGACTATAATCATTGTATACATCGAATGAAAGACTTTAATATTTGTATGTATCTTTGTAATCGGAAAGACTCAATTTGTAGGTTTTTTTCTTATAGTTATAACAGTATTTAACTTTTTAGGCTGTCAACATTGGTCGGAACATTTTAGCCGGCTTGGTCAATTTGAAAGAGCTAATCTGAAGCAAGTGATGTACAATGTTTTTTAAAAAGGGCTAATTTGTATTCCAGGAAATGATTTAATAATCTTTATACCATTGTAAGCAAGTGATGTACAATTTAAAAAAATCTCTTAAATTTTTGTCCTCAGCATTTCAATGTATTGCAAATCTGACGCTTAATTGAATTGATCTTTTCAAATAGCACATATTTTTTGATAGGTTGGAAAGGTGATGATTTCCAGCGTTATAAACTCAAACATAAGAGGTGAGGGGTTTTTATGAAAAAAAGATCGATTCAATTAAGTCGTTAATCCGTTTAGAAAGTACACCTTCAATCCTTAAAAATGTAATGTATTATCTTACTCTATGACGGAGAGACTATAATCATTGTATACATCGAATGAAAGACTTTGTACTGAATATTTGTATGTATCTTTGTAATCGGAAAGACTCAATTTGTAGGTTTTTTTCTGATAGTTATAACAGTATTTAACTTTTTAAGCTGGCAACATTGGTCAAAACATTTTAGCCGGCTTGGTCAATTTGAAAGAGCTAATCTGAAGCAAGTGATGTACAATGTTTTTTTTTTAAAAAAAGGTCTAATTTGTATTCCAGGAAATGATTTAATAATCTTTATACCATTGTAAGCAAGTGATGTACAATTAAAAAATCTCTTAAATTTTTGACCTCAGCATTTCAATGTATTGCAAATCTAACGCTTAATCGAATTGATCTTTTCAAATAGCACATATTTTTTTGATAGGTTGGAAAGGTGATGAAGATTTCCAGCGTTATAAACTCAAACATAAGAGGTGGAGGGTTTTTTTGAAAAAAAGATCAATTCAATTAAGACGTTTAGGGGGTATAATCCATTATTCGGTCCAGCTCACGAGTTGACCGTCCGAGTCCCCTCCTCTCATCCCGACCCTTCCCTGGCCCATCACTCGAAAAAAACTGTTCGAGCGAGGGTAAGCTATACCAGAACCTCTCCCCCTTCCTCAGAGAGAGAAATAAAGTGAAAGTGTTTAAACCATTTGTGAAGCGTGCCTGCTTTGCTGACCACATGGTTTAAGGAGGCTACTCTCACAGTAAACTAGACTAACGATACCAGGGTTCGAATCTGACTCAAACGTATTTACAGCTCTGGATAATTCAACGATGAGAGAAAAAAAACCTTTCGCTCGGGTTTATTTTCCAATCCTAATTTTTTTAAAAATTTTATTACATCATCATGGTTTAAGGAGACTACTCTCACAGTAAACTAGACTAACGATACCAGGGTTCGAATCTGACTCAGACGTATTTACAGCTCTGGATAATTTAACGATGAGAGAAAAAATACTTTCGACAGTAAACTAGACTAACAGTAACGGGGTTCGAATCTGACTCAAACGTATTTACAGCTCTGGATAATTCAACGATGAGAAAAAAAAAAAAACCTTTCGCTCAGGTTTTATTTTCCAATCCTAATTTTTTTAAATTTTATTACATCATCATGGTTTAAGGAGACTACTCTCACAGTAAACTAGACTAACGATACAAGGGTTCGAATCTGACTCAGACGTATTTACAGCTCTGGATAATTCAACGATGAGAGAAAAAATAACTTTCGACAGTAAACTAGACTAACAGTAACGGGGTTCGAATCTGACTCAAACGTATTTACAGCTCTGGATAATTCAACGATGAGAAAAAAAAAAAACCTTTCGCTCGGTTTTATTTTCCAATCCTATTTTTTTTTTTAATTTTATTACATCATCATGGTTTAAGGAGACTACTCTCACAGTAAACTAGACTAACGATACCAGGGTTCGAATCTGACTCAAACGTATTTACAGCTCTGGATAATTCAACGATGAGAGAAAAAAACCTTTCGCTCGGGTTTATTTTCCAATCCTAATTTTTTTTTAAATTTTATTACATCATCATGGTTTAAGGAGACTACTCTCACAGTAAACTAGACTAACGATACCAGGGTTCGAATCTGACTCAGACGTATTTACAGCTCTGGATAATTTAACGATGAGAGAAAAAATACTTTCGCTCGGTTTTTATTTTCCAATCCCATCATGCGTACCCACGACTTTATGATGGTCCCAGGGAACCGTCATGTACCGTCATTTGTACAGGGAGGAGTGGGAAAAACAAACACTTCATTTTCCGATATGTGCCGGGGAACCCTCAGTTGCTTGGAGGGAGGATGAAAAAACGCATCATCTTCCGATATGTTGAGAGCAAGTAAAATCATCCTGAAAGTGGACCCTCATTTGCTTGGAGGGAGGATGGAAAAAAACAAGCACATCATCGAACTCGCATTTGGAGAGTGAAAAACCGACCCTCAGTTCACCCTGCCAAGATTCGATCCTCAATCGCACCGTGGGGATGGGAACCTACATTTGCTTGGAGGGAGAGCGGAAAACCAGGCTAAGATTCGAACCACGATCTTCCCTACGGGAACCTACATTTGGGGAGTGGAAAACCGACCTCAGTTCACCCTGCCAAGATTCGATCCTCAATATCCTATGGAACCTACATTTGCTTGGAGGGAGGCGGAAAACCACCCCTCAGTTCACCAGGCCAAGATTCGAACCATGATCTCCCCTACGGGAACCTACATTCGGGGAGTGGAAAACCGAGCCTCAGTTCACCCTGCCAAATTTCGAACCATGATCTTCCCTACGGGAACCTACATTTGCTTGGGGAGAGTGGAAAACCAACCCTCAGTTCACCCTGCCAAGATTCGAACCTCGGCGTGAGTAAAATCGTTCTTCCTGGAAGGTGGACCTGCATTTGCTTGGAGAGAGGATGGAAAAAACAAACACATCATCGAGAACCCCTCAGTTCACTCGACCGGGATTCGAACCTTGATCTCCCCCTACGGGAGAGTGGAAAACCAGGCTAAGATTCGAACCTCGATCTCCCCGGATTAGGAAGCCACATTTGGAACCCCTCGGCTCGCTCTGCCAAGATTCGAACCTCGATCTCCTCTACGGGAACCAAGCCTCAGTTCACCCTGGCCGAGATTCGAACCCTCCGATCTCCTCGTTTTTACGAGTAACATGAAGTGGTAAAACCAACACTCAGTTCACCTCGATCTCCCCGGATAACGGAACCGCATTTGCTCGGCGGAAAACCAGCCCACAGTTCACCCCGATCGGGATTCGAAACCTGGATCTCCTCTTGGAGGGAGGATGGAAAAACAAGCACATCATCTTCCGAATTGTTTCGTGAGTAAGCGGAGTCTCATTTGCTTGGAGGGAGGATGGGAAAAACAAACACATCATCATTCGAAATGTACCATGAGTAAAATCGTTCTTCCTGGAAGTGTAGCCTCATTTGCTTGGTGGGAGGATGGAAAAACAAACACATCATCTTCCGATATGTACCATGAGTAAAACATTCTTCCTGGAAGTGTAGCCTCATTTGCTTGGCGGGAGGATGGAAAAACAAACACATCATCTACCGAAAAAAGTTTATTCGGGAATGTACCATGGTAAAACATTCTTCCTGGAAGTGTAGCCTCATTTGCTTGGAGGGAAGATGGAAAAAACAAACACATCATCTTCCGAAAAAAGTTTTATTCGCGAATGTACCATGAGTAAAAACATTCTTCCTGGAAGTGGAGCCTCATTTGCTTGGTGGGAGGATGGAAATCCTCAATCTCATCGTTGGGATGGGAACCTACATTTGCTTGGAGAGAGAGCGGAAAACCAGACCAAGATTCGAACCACGATCTCCCCTACGGGAACCTACATTTGGGAGAATGGAAAACCGACCCTCAGTTCACCCTGACAAGAATCGATCCTCAATCTCCTATGGGAACCTACATTTGCTTGGAGGGAGAGCGGAAAACCAGACCAAGATTCGAACCACGATCCCTCCCCTATGGGAACCTACATTTGTTTGGAGGGAGAGTGGAAAACCGACCTCAGTTCGCCTGCCAAGATTCGATCCTCAATCTCATCGTTTTTTTAAGAATTGGGGAGTGGAACCTACATTTGCTTGGAGGGAGAGCGGAAAACCAACCCTCATTCACCCATGCCAAGATTCGATCTCGGTATCCGAATGTACCGGGAGTAAAATCGTTCTTCCTGGAAGGAGAGCCTGCATTTGCTTGGAGGGAAGGTGGAAAAACAAACACGACATCTTCCGAAAAAAGTTTATTCGCGAATGTATCATGTAAAAACATCCTGGAAGTGAACCCTCATTTGCTTGGAGGGAGGATGGAAAAACAAACACATCATCATCCGATATGTTTTATCCGAATGTACCGTATGTAAAATCATCCTGGAAGTGAACCCTCATTTGCTTGAGGAAGGGTGGAAAAACAAACACATAATCGAACCCGCATTTGAGAGTGGAACGCCTTAGTTCACCCGACCGGGATCGAACCTCGATCTCCCCCTACGGGAACCTACATTTGCTCGGAGGGAGAGTGGAAAACCAGCTCTCAGTTCACCCTGCCAAGATTCGAACCTCGATCTCCCGGATTAGGAACCTACATTTGCTTGGAGGGAGAGTGGAAAAACCAACCCTCAGTTCACCCTGTCAAGATTCGATCCTTCAAACATATCAGACATCTTAGCTCTCGGTACGGCCTCGGAGGAGAGGGACTAGAGCAGGGCTGCAACCCATCCCCCTCACCATGTCGTCAGCGCGCCACCCTTGGGAACCTACATTTGTTTGGAGGGAGAGTGGAAAACCGACCCTCAGTTCACCCTGCCAAGATTCGATCCTCAATCTCATCAGGGGAGGAGGACCTACATTTGCTTGGAGGGAGAGCGGAAAACCAACCCTCAGTTCACCAGGCCAATATTCGAACCACGATCTCCCCTACGGGAACCTACATTTGGGGAGTGGAAAACCAACCCTCAGTTCACCCTGCCAAGATTCGATCCTCAATCTCCCCCCTACGGGAACCTACATTTGCTTGGAGGGAGAGCGGAAAACAAACCCTCAGTTCACCAGGCCAAGATTCGAACCATGATCTTCCCTACGGGAACCTACATTCGGGGAGTGGAAAACCGAGCCTTAGTTCACCCTGCCAAGATTCGAACCATGATCTACCCTACGGGAACCTACATTCGGGGAGTGGAAAACCGAGCCTCAGTTCACCCTGCCAAGATTCGATCCTCGGTGTGAGTAAAATCGTTCTTCCTGGAAGGGGAGCCTGCATTTGCTTGGAGGGAGGATGGAAAAACAAACACGACATCTTCCGAAAAAAGTTTTATTCGCGAATGTACCATGAGTAATATCATTCTTCCTGGAAGTGTAGCCTCATTTGCTTGGCGGGAGGATGGAAAAACAAACACATCATCTTCCGAAAAAAGTTTTATTCGGGAATGTACCATGAGTAAAACATTCTTCCTGGAAGTGTAGCCTCATTTGCTTGGAGGGAAGATGGAAAAAACAAACACATCATCTTCCGAAAAAAGTTTTATTCGCGAATGTACCATGAGTAATACATTCTTCCTGGAAGTGAACCCCCATTTGCTTGGAGGGAGGGTGGAAAAACAAACACATCATCTTACGAAAAAAGTTTTAATCGCGAATGTACCATGAGTAAAATCATTCTTCCTGGAAGTGGAGCCTCATTTGCTTGGAGGGAGGATGGAAAAACAAACACATCATCTTACGATAAAAGTTGCTGTCCCAGTAGGAGCGAGAGAGAGGGGGAGAACTCCAACATACTTCAAGGAAGAGGTGAGGGGGGTACACTTCCCCACCTACTCACTGTCCCAGTATTCCTGCGTGGAAGAGGGAAAGGGGTGAGGGGGGCTATAATGTCATTTCCGTCCTGAAACATGAACCCCATTCCAGATGAGAGCGAGAGAGAGGCAGGAGCGAGTGAACTCCAACATACAGGGCGAGGGGGGGCTCCCTGGAACACTTGAGCCAACGGTGCGGGAGGGAAAGGGGTGAGGGGAGGGGGGACTTCCGTTCTGAAAGTTGACTTTCCGTCTTACTAGTAGATAACATAAGCGTTCATATTATATTCTGAACTTTTCAAGTATTTTATTCATGCTCCAACTTTTGATTACAATGATCTGGGTCCAGGGACAGGTTCTTCAATTTTTCTTGATTCATACTTTTCAGATGAACGTACCTTCCTCAGAAAAGACTTGTCGTTTTTGATGTTGTCGTGGAATTCTGAGCATGTCATAACAGAATTTGCTTTAATATAAAGAAGATCTCTTACAACTGACAGAGATAATCTTCCTCTTTCAGCCGTCGAAACAGACCCTATCATTGAAAAAATACACTCAGCTGGAGCCGAAGTACCAGGCAGACACATGGCGAATTCTACTATTTTGAAAATATTCACAAAGGACACATTTCTTCTAGAAAATGCTTTAAATACTCAACCTAAGGTGCGGCGCGGAGTAAAATTCCCCAATTTGGCCACGTTTTCGGTTCACATTAGTAAAATCCGGACATTTCTCAGATCCGGACGCCAAACCGGACACGTGTTCCAAATTCGGACGTATGGTAACCCTATCCTAGGGAGACATTCTTTATTTACTCCAGATCAAGAAAAAGAAATTACAGAACATGTAAACCCTACTATCAAAACTTTTTTATGGCATGTCTCAGTTTGAACTGTGGCGACTTGCTTTCGATTATGCTGAACGACTTGGTTTGAAACACCAATTTAATAAAATGACTCGACTTGCTGGTAAATACTGGGTTTCACGTTTCATGAAGCGAAATCCTAATTTGAGTTTAAGACGACCTGAAGCTACAAGTGTTAGTCGTATCCTTGCCTTTAATAAGGATGAAGTTAGTCGATTCTATGAAAATCGAGAAACGGTTCAGGAGAAGTACAAATTTCCACCTCATAGAATTTTTAACGTAGATGAAACGGGTATCTCTACGGTACAAAAACCTGGTCGTATCTTAGCTGTAAAAGGACAAAAACAAGTGAGTAAGTCAGTTTGTGGTATACTGCAACACAGCTATTAATCACCATTTTAATGGATTCTGAGATGACAGGATGGGGTTAGGAGGGGGGATGGGGTGATAGGAAGGGTTGTAGCACATGATGAGGGATGGAGGGGATGGAGCACCTGGGTGCGGGGTGGAGTGGGGGACTATTTTACGGCGACACTCGCGGGAGGGTTCCTTGGTGATGTGAGGTAGGAGGGTTGAAGCACCAGGATGGCTGAGATGAGCGGGGGAGACTATCTCCCCGCAAATGCGGGTCGTCTCACGGTCTCAAAGTATCCAGCAAATGCGGGTTCAGGTTGTCTCACGACCTGGGTCGGGTCTCGAAGTATCCAGCAAATGCGGGCTGTCTCACGGCCTGGCGGATCCAGCAAATGCGGGTTCACTTCCTCTAATTAAACCTTCTCAATTCCTACACGGTCTCAAACCCTGATGGTCAGTCCTAGCAAAGATTGGGAATTAAGGATATGACAAGTATTATTCAGTACATCACGGGTCTCGAACCCCTGGGATATGACAAGTATCCACTCTACCTTTAATTAAATCTTCCCAATTCCTACACGGTCTAAAACCCTGGGAATTAAGGATATGACAAGTATATCTCTCCCTCTCTCAAAGTCTTAGTCTTTTCACGGGTCTCGAACCCCGGGATATGACAAGTATCCGCTCTACCTCTAATTAAACCTTCCCTATTCCTACACGGTCTAAAACCCTGGGAATTAAGGATATGACAAGTATATCTCTCCCTCTCTCAAAGTCTTAGTCTTTTCACGGGTCTCGAACCCCGGGATATGACAAGTATCCACTCTACCTTTAATTAAACCTTCCCAATTCCTACACCGTCTAAAACCCTGGGAATTAAGGATATGACAAGTATATCTCTCTCTCTCTCTCAAAGTCTTAGTTTTTTTTCGGTATGGAACACTCGGGTGGAGGGGTTATCTCTCGCATCGTGACGTAGTGTTTAGACCCCCATGGGTAGGGTTATAAGGCGTCCCACACGGTAAAGTGTGTAGTGGGGGGCTTGACCTAGTGACTACGGTGCACAGCTGCTCTTGAAAGAGCCGTACATTAACATAACAGTCAAGGTATTAGAACATAAATTTCTTTCCAAGTGACATGCTTAGAATCATAATACTTAAGTAGTTTTCACATTGAGGGTCTAGATCTGTGTACTTTGTGGGAGGGGGAGAGGCGTGGCTTGGAGCCTATAAATAGGGGTGGTCAGCCCTTTTTTTGTTGAATCTTTAACCGGTAGCTATATTAGCCATGGCATCAGAATTTGTGGCTGCATTTTTGACGGAGGTGGGAAGTAATGAAATACTTCCACGTAAATTGACTGACTTGGAGATAGGTCACGCGTACCGTATTTCTTCAATAAAATCGGTAAATACTCGATTCGGTCGTCGTATACTTACTGTGCTCGACGCCAAGTATCAAGTTTGGCTGCCGCGAAGATTTTCGACGCTCACCGATCTTCAGATAGAGGATATCTCGAAAGCAGATCTGCTACTTGTATACAAAGGTCTCTCTACCGCCACCAAAACAGCCATCCTGAACTTTGAAGGTAAGTGTGTGTGTGTTAGGGTAACTGAACTTAATTGTTTTCATCAGGCTCGTGTGTGTGTGCGAGTGGGTGTTAATGAGTTTTTTAAAAAGAATTGTTTACATCATTAACTAGCAATAATCGTTGAATTGTTTTCAAGTTAAATGAGTTTAAAAAGAATTGTTTACATCATTAACTAACAATGTGTGCGTGTGTGTTAGGGTAACTGAACTTAATCTAAGTCAATAATTATTGAATGAGTTTAAAAGAATTGTTTACATCATTAACTAACAATGTGTGTGTGTGTGTGTTAGGGTAACTGAACTTAATTGTTTACATCAGGCTCGTGTGAGTGTGCGAGTGTGTGTTAATGAGTTTTAAAAAAAGAATTGTTTACATCATTAACTAGCAATAATCGTTGAGTTTAAAAAAGAATTGTTTACATCATTAACTAACAATGTGTGTGTGTGTGTGTGTATGTGTGTGCTAGGGTAACTGAACTTAATCTAAGTCAATAATCTTTGAATGAGTTTAAAAGAATTGTTTACTTCAACATGAATTATGAAAATAGGCCTAATCAGTCCTAAAAAAATTAAACAATTAACTTGCGATGATTCTTAGGGTTAATTAAACAAATCAAGGAAATATGACCTTAATTAGGCCTTGATGGTTACATTTACGGTGAACCGGGACAACAGCATCCCTTCAATTGACACTCAATAATAAACCTGGTAAACCTAGAGGTCCTGGGTTCAATCCTCGGTCCTGGCCAATAATCAACGAATGAATTGTTTACATCATTAACTAACAATACAAGGTTCAAACCCCACTTCCTAGGATAATTGTGTTTAATCTATTCCTCGTAAGACCTAAGTCAATAATCATTGAATTGTTTTCAGGTTAAATGTGAATAGTTTAAGTACATTTTCATCATGGTTAATAATGCTTTAAAGGAATAAAAAAAACACACCTACTTGAGTCGTTTTTTGAAAAGAGTTTAAACAGACATTTTCCACTCTCTTTTAACAGAAGGGATCCGAGGGGTTTAATACTTATTCAACATGAATTACGTGAATAGGCCTAATCAGACCTAAAAAAAATTAAACAAATCAAGGAAATATTACCTTAATTAGGCCTTGATGGTTACATTTACGGTGAACCGGGACAACAGCATCCCTTCAATTGACACTCAATAATAAACCTGGTAAACCTAGAGGTCCTGGGTTCAATCCTCGGTCCTGGTCAATAATCAACGAATGAATTGTTTACATCATTAACTAACAATACAAGGTTAAAACCTCACTTCCTAGGATAATTGTGTTTAATCTATTCCTCGTAAGACCTAAGTCAATAATCATTGAATTGTTTTCAGGTTAAATGTGAATAGTTTAAGTACATTTTCGTCATGGTTAATAATGCTTTAAAGGAATATCGAGAATTTAACACGAGTGAATAGTTTAAACAGACATTTTCCACTCTCTTTTAACAGAAGGGATCCGGATGGTTTAAACACACTTTTTTTGTTACCTTCTTCTCTTCTCTTTTCTTCTTTAACGGAAGGGAGCGAGGGACAGCTAGCTCCAGCAACAAAAAAAAGAAACATTTAAACCTTTCTGTATTTACAGTAAACTAAAAAATATCACAAACAGCTTTCGTAGAAATCTTCCATACTACCCGTTCTGGTTTTTATGCATAGTAATACTGTTTAGAGAATAATAAGGTTATATTTTTTTAGAGGAAATGTGTACAAATTTGCGTGGTTAGAGAGACTGGAAAAACCATTAGGTTAAAACCATCCTGAGCGAGAGTCGAACCTTGACCCTCCAGACTCTTCAGAACAGGCAGGGGCTGAAGCAGCTAGGTAGCCTGATGGTCTAGGGGTAAGGAGTCCGTCTTATGCACTTACACCCATCATAGTCGTTCCTGTTTGTTTGTTTACAGCTGTCTCGAGCCCGCTGGGGACTGTACCTGAATGAAGAGGAGGCTAAATGGCAGAACCACCAGCTAAAAGAGCCCGCTTTTCTTCTTCTTCTCCGCCACCCATTATTATATCTCGACAAATAAATGGAAATAAAGTGTATACTCTCAGTGAATTAACCTCGAATGAGCAACTTTTAATTAATTATCTAAAACGTGATATCACAACACAAGTATATAAAGCATACATTGGGCATACACCAGGGCTGATTAAGACCTCGAGCATTTTGATACTCGGACATGAGGATATAGATAGACAGATCCGAACGCTTTTGACTCAGTCACATGACTTAGCCAATAAATGATAGAACTTTGCCTGTGTTTTAGAAAAAAATATTGTTAGCTCCGTCATAATCCAGTCTCATTTAAAGGTGATTAAGATTTTTTGAACTTTGGCTAATTCAATATTCAAATGAAGTAACTGATTTAGGAATGGTTTAAATCTACACAAGCAGAACTTTTACGATTCTACTAGGTGAGGAGTTGAAGAGAGTGTATTTAACCAATCTCCTTGTTACATCCTCATTTAAAGGTAATTCATTTAATGGTAATTAAGGTTATTTGAACTTTGGCTAATTCAATATTCAAATGAAGTAACTGTTTGTTTTTAAGGCAATTAATGGTCGAACTTTGTTTTTAAGGAAGATTGTTTGAACTTTGCTTAATTCAATATTCAGATGAATTTTTTAAGGTAATTAATGGTTGAACTTCGTAATGTAATTAACTTTTTAGATGTATGAATCTTGTAAAAGAATTAATGAAAAGGCGATTAAGACCGTTTGAACTTTGGCTAATGTAATTAATGCACTGTATGTTTATGGTTGAACTTTGCTGTACTAAGCTAATAAATGACTGAACTTTGCCTGTGTTTTAGAAAAATATTGTTAGCTCCGCCATAATCCAGTCTCATTTAAAGGCGATTAAGATTTTTCGAACTTTGGCTAATTCAATATTCAAATGAAGTAACTGATTTAGGAATGGTTTAAATCTACACATGCAGAACTTTTACAATCTAAACGTAACTCAAACCACTAATTGCATTATTTTAAGTGATGGCTATGTTACGATTGTTTATGTTTGGCATAAATCTAGAGAGCTAAGTGTATACAAAGCATTTGGGGTTAATGGTAATTAAGGTTATTTGAACTTTGGCTAATTCAATATTCAAATGAAGTAACTGTTTGTTTTTAAGGCAATTAATGGTCGAACTTTGTTTTTTAAGGAAGATTGTTTGAACTTTGCTTAATTCAATATTCAGATGAATTTTTTAAGGTAATTAATGGTTGAACTTCGTAATGTAATTAACTTTTTAGATGTATGAATCTTGTAAAAGAATTAATGAAAAGGCGATTAAGACCGTTTGAACTTTGGCTAATGTAATTAATGCACTGTATATTTATGGTTGAACTTTGCTGTACTAAGCTAATAAATGACTGAACTTTGCCTGTGTTTTAGAAAAATATTGTTAGCTCCGCCATAATCCAGTCTCATTTAAAGGCGATTAAGATTTTTCGAACTTTGGCTAATTCAATATTCAAATGAAGTAACTGATTTAGGAATGGTTTAAATCTACACATGCAGAACTTTTACAATCTAAACGTAACTCAAACCACTAATTGCATTATTTTAAGTGATGGCTATGTTACGATTGTTTATGTTTGGCATAAATCTAGAGAGCTAAGTGTATACAAAGCATTTGGGGTTAATGGTAATTAAGGTTATTTGAACTTTGGCTAATTCAATATTCAAATGAAGTAACTGTTTGTTTTTAAGGCAATTAATGGTCGAACTTTGTTTTTTAAGGAAGATTGTTTGAACTTTGCTTAATTCAATATTCAGATGAATTTTTTAAGGTAATTAATGGTTGAACTTCGTAATGTAATTAACTTTTTAGATGTATGAATCTTGTAAAAGAATTAATGAAAAGGCGATTAAGACCGTTTGAACTTTGGCTAATGTAATTAATGCACTGTATATTTATGGTTGAACTTTGCTGTACTAAGCTAATAAATGACTGAACTTTGCCTGTGTTTTAGAAAAATATTGTTAGCTCCGCCATAATCCAGTCTCATTTAAAGGCGATTAAGATTTTTCGAACTTTGGCTAATTCAATATTCAAATGAAGTAACTGATTTAGGAATGGTTTAAATCTACACATGCAGAACTTTTACGATTCTACTAGGTGAGGAGTTGAAGAGAGTGTATTTAACCAATCTCCTTGTTACATCCTCATTTAAAGGTAATTCATTTAATGGTAATTAAGGTTATTTGAACTTTGGCTAATTCAATATTCAAATGAAGTAACTGTTTGTTTTTAAGGCAATTAATGGTCGAACTTTGTTTTTAAGGAAGATTGTTTGAACTTTGCTTAATTCAATATTCAGATGAATTTTTTAAGGTAATTAATGGTTGAACTTCGTAATGTAATTAACTTTTTAGATGTATGAATCTTGTAAAAGAATTAATGAAAAGGCGATTAAGACCGTTTGAACTTTGGCTAATGTAATTAATGCACTGTATGTTTATGGTTGAACTTTGCTGTACTAAGCTAATAAATGACTGAACTTTGCCTGTGTTTTAGAAAAATATTGTTAGCTCCGCCATAATCCAGTCTCATTTAAAGGCGATTAAGATTTTTCGAACTTTGGCTAATTCAATATTCAAATGAAGTAACTGATTTAGGAATGGTTTAAATCTACACATGCAGAACTTTTACGATTCTACTAGTGGAGGAGTTGAAGAGAGTGTATTTAACCAATCTCCTTGTTACATCCTCATTTAAAGGTAATTCATTTAATGGTAATTAAGGTTATTTGAACTTTGGCTAATTCATAGTGTTTCATCGTTTGCGTGAAGGGTGAGTGATAAAACCCACCCCGTTTACCTGGTAGAGATATGAACGTAGACTTCCCCACCACAAGAAAGTCGAGATTGACGATTTTGCATGCGTACCCGACGGAGCAGGTATGTTTATATACTCGAACTTTGTACACACAGTTTATACACCTATGCCCTTGATCAAGCTCATCTACAGAGGAAGAGGTGGTGACAGCTGACAGAAGTTTGGATAACTTGGCGGTCTAGGGGTCTTACTTCTGTGCGGGGGGTCCGGGGTTCAATCCTCAGTCTCAGCACAGATTTATCTGATTACCAAACGCCTCGCACAAGACAGTCATAATGGTTTTGACCTTTTGAACAAATGCACTTATAATGGTTTAGGGATACTTTTTTTATAAGAGGGATTGTTTTAGGTTTCTGGAATAAGTATGAAGAGATTATGAACACTTTGAAACTTATTTCAAACAATTATATACTTGGTTGTAAGAAGCCTCCAAATCTTTGCCTGGACCGAGAATTGAAGTCCAGCACCTTAGACGCTCAGTGTCCTTGAAAGACTAAGATCACGTGAGAAAGAATCTTTGAAAGGCTTTGAGAGGGGAAAGAATATATATGAAATATTAAGTAGATGGGTGAATAATTATCGTACTGAAGATATTTAACCTTAATCCCTAAATTCCCAATGTAATTAACTTTTAAACGTATGAATCTTGCAAAAGAATTAATGATGCTTATTGTAATTAACTTTTAAACGTATGAATCTTGTAATAAGAGACATCCCAAATCTTTGCCCTGACTGAGGATTGATGTCCAGCACCTTAGACCATCAGTATAATATGTACTAGGTATTAATATCATCTATCAAAAGCGACAGTTTTAGATCTTATGATGATTATATTAAAGGTTTAGTATTATTAGCACCGCGTCTTACTTACGCCAATTTGTAATGGTAGGGTGATTGTGAGATGAAATGAAGGACGTACAGTTTAACGTAGAATCCGAACCATGCATTCACAAGATAACTTGTCAGAGGTGAAGGAAGGGTTTGGTAATCAGATAAATCTGTGCTGGGAGGTACAAATCTTGTAAAAGGTAATTGTTAAACCCACCTCGGTGACGACTGCCGAGGATGGGGAGATCGAGGCTCGAATCTCAGTCGGGTGAACTGAGGGGAGGTTGGTTCACAACCAATTCCTACTATCATTCACCGAGTCATGTTATCTTCGACCGTCATCATGCTGAATTTTCTAACCAAAATCAGGGTACGCGAATGGTTTCTCTTCATGCTAGGCCGAACGGGATCCTCGGTAATTTCATTAAATATCTTCTGTACGACGAGTATTATCCTACACATGGTCTAAGGTGTCGGACTTCAATCCTCGGTCCTTAGGATATCTCCATTTTCGCGGTTCAATCCTTCCCCGAATTACCTTTAAATTGACTAGATCACGATTGCTTAATTGTCGTCTACGTTCCACGTTCCGGATTGTTCAGGGTGATTGCGAGATGAAATGAAGGACCTACAGAACCATGATGTTCTGTCGGAGGTGAAAGATAAATCTGTGCTGGGAGCGAGGATTGAACCCTGGACTACTAGGTCAATTGAAGGAGACTGTCAAAGTATCATGATTCTAAGCATGCCACTTAGAAAGAAATTTACGTTCTAATACCTCGACTATTATGGGAATTTATTGCTCTTTCAAGTGCAGCTGCCATACCTGAGACCACCTGTGCGAGCGTTCGTTACATTATGCTTGCTCCACCGGCCTCTACCCCCATCCACATACTATAGCACTACGTCACACTGGCCCATCAACTCTCTCTGTTTGATGAGAGAGAGGGAGAACCCCGACTCATCACCTCTCTCTGTCATCCGTGATAAGGCGCGTAACGTGGTGAAAATAATACTTGCTACGGTAGGTACGATAATTTAGTATTTCCGTTCATCAAAATATCATATTCCTGCTGCGATTGTATTATCTAACTGTCCATCATAAAAATACTCATGGACCACCTAGTACTACCAACAGATGGGTCTTCATGTCTCAATCTGGATCTTCATGTCTCAATGGGGGTCTCCATGTCTCAATCTGGATCTTTAAGTCTCAATCAGGATCTTCATGTCTCAATCTGGGTCTCCATGTCTCAATCTGGGTCTTCATATCTCACTCTGGGTCTCCATGTCTCAATGGGAGTCTTCATGTCTCAATCTGGATCTTCATGTCTCAATCTGGATCTTCATGTCTCAATCTGGATCTTCATGTCTCAATCTGGGTCTCCATGTCTCAATGGGGGTCTCCATGTCTCAAACTGGGTCTTCATGTTTCAAACTGGGACTTCATGTCTCAATGGGGGTCTTCATGTTTCAATCTGGGTCTCCATGTCTCAATGGGGTCTTCATGTCCAATCTTAGTCTTCATGTCTCAAACTAGGTCTTCATGTCTCAATCTGGGTCTCCATGTCTCACTCTGGTGCTTAATGTTTCAATCTGGGGCTCCATGTCTCAATCTGGCTCTTCTTGTCTCAATCCGGGTCTCCATGTCTCAATGGGGTCCTCATGTTTAAATATGTCTCTCTATGTCTCAATCTGGGTCTTCATATCTCACTCTGGGTCTCCATGTCTCAATGAGGGGAGTCTTAATGTTTGATCTCCTTGTCTCAATGGGGTCCTCATGTTTAAATATGGATCTCCATGTCTCAAACTGGGTCTTCATGTTTCAAACTGGGACTTCATGTTTCAAACTGGGTCTCCATGTCTCACTCTGGGTCTCCATGTCTCACTCTGGGTCTTCATGTTTCAATCTGGGACTTCATGTTTCAAACTGGGTCTCCATGTCTCACTCTGGGTCTCCATGTCTCACTCTGGGTCTTCATGTTTCAATCTGGGTCTCCATGTCTCAATCAGGATCTTCATATCTCAATCTGGGTCTCCATGTCTCAATGGGGGTCTTCATGTCCCAATCTGGGTCTCCATGTCTCAATCTGGGTCTCCAGGACTTCATGTCTCAAACTAGGTCTTCATGTCTCAATCTGGGTCTCCATGTCTCACTCTGGTGCTTAATGTTTCAATCTGGGGCTCCATGTCTCAATCTGGCTCTTCTTTTCTCAATCTGGGTCTCCATGTCTCAATGGGGGTCCTCATGTTTAAATATGTCTCTCTATGTCTCAATCTGGGTCTTCATATCTCACTCTGGGTCTCCATGTCTCAATGAGGGGAGTCTTAATGTTTGATCTCCTTGTCTCAATGGGGTCCTCATGTTTAAATATGGATCTCCATGTCTCAAACTGGGTCTTCATGTTTCAAACTGGGACTTCATGTTTCAAACTGGGTCTCCATGTCTCACTCTGGGTCTCCATGTCTCACTCTGGGTCTTCATGTTTCAATCTGGGTCTCCATGTCTCAATCAGGATCTTCATATCTCAATCTGGGTCTCCATGCCTCAATCAGAATCTTCATGTCTCAATCTGGGTCTCCATGTCTCAATCTGGGTCTCTAGGACTTCATGTTTCAAACTGGGTCTCCATGTCTCAATCTGGGTCTCCAGGACTTCATGTTTCAAACTGGGTCTCCATGTCTCACTCTGGGTCTCCATGTCTCACTCTGGGTCTTCATGTTTCAATCTGGGTCTCCATGTCTCAATCAGGATCTTCATGTCTCAATCTGGATCTTCATGTCTCAATCTGGGTCTCCATGTCTCAATGGGAGTCTTCATGTTTTAATCTGGGTCTCCATGTATCAAACTGGATCTTCATGTCTCAATCTGGATCTTCATGCCTCAATCTGGGTCTCCATGTCTCAATCTGGGTCTCCATGTCTCAAACTGGATCTTCATGTCTCAAACTGGGTCTCCATGTCTCAAACTGGATCTTCATGTCTCAAACTGGGTCTCCATGTCTCAATCTGGGTCTTCATGTCTCACTCTGGGTCTCCATGTCTCAATGGGAGTTTTCATGTCTCAATCTGGATCTTCATGTCTCAAACTGGATCTTCATGTCTCAATGGGGGTCTTCATGTTTCAATCTGAGTCTCCATGTCTCAAACCGGATCTTCATGTCTCAATCTAGGTCTCCATGTCTCAATCTGGCTCTTCATGTCTCAATCTTGGTCTCCATGTTTCAATGTTGGTCTCCATATCTCAATCTGGGTCTCCATGTCTCAATCAGGATCTTCATGTCTCAATGGGAGTCTTCATGTCTCAATCTGGGTCTCCATGTCTCAATCTGGGCCTCCATGCATCAAACTGGATCTTCATGTCTCAATCTGGATCCTCATGTCTCAATCTGGGTCTCCATGTCTCAATCTGCTTCTCCATGTATCAAACTGGATCTTCATGTCTCAATCTGGATCTTCATGTCTCAATCTGGGTCTCCATGTATCAAACTGGATCTTCATGTCTCACTCTAGGTCTTCATGTCTCAATCTGGGTCTCCATGTCTCAATCTTGGTCTCCATGTCTCAAACTGGATCTTCATGTCTCAAACTAGGTCTCCATGTCTCAATGGGAGTCTTCATGTCTCAATCTGGGTCTCCATGTCTCAATCTGGATCTTCATGTCTCAATCTGGGTCTCCATGTCTCAATGGGGGTCTTCATGTTTCAATCTGGGTCTCCATGTATCAAACTGGATCTCCATGTCTCAATCTGGGTCTCCATGTCTCAATCTTGGTCTCCATATCTCAAACTGGATCTTCATGTCTCAAACTTGGTCTCCATGTCTCAATGGGAGTCTTCATGTCTCAATCTGGGTCTCCATGTCTCAATCTGGATCTTTATGTCTAAATCTGGATCTTCATAGGCGCTACTAGACTGCCGATGACGTGGAGATCCAGGGTGTACTGAAGGTGAATTTCAACTTTCTTTTCACGTGAATGCGGGTATTCTTCCTAACAGGGATTCTAACCCCAACCTCCCAGTCCCATGAACAAGCATACTACCCTCGGTTGGGTGTACTGAAGGTGAATTTTCCAAAATGGTTTTCACGTGAATGCGGGTATAGCAGTGATTCTAACCCTCAACCTCCGAATGTAGAGGGTCTTTCGTGAATTATTTAAGGTAATTAATGCTCGAACTTTGCTGTACTAAGCTAATAAATGACTGAACTTTGTGTTTTTTTAAGCTGTCAGCATACTACCCAGGATCCCAATCCATGATACATTTTACTACCATTTCGAGAATAGAATCCATTATTTAAAAAACTATTCACAACATACACATACACCTACACCTACTTCATATTGTTAGAGTGCTTATCTTCAATCTGATTCTACTTCATACTGCTATAGTGATTGTCTTCAATCTGGTCCAGACTTCATAATGTTAGAGTGCTTGTCTCCAATCTGTTCCTACTTCATACTGTTAGAGTGCTTGTCTCCAATCTGATCCTACTTCATATTGTTAGAGTGCTTATCTTCAATCTGATTCTACTTCATACTGTCAGAGTGCTTGTCTTCAATCTGGTCCAGACTTCATACTGTTAGAGTGCTTGTCTCTAATCTGTCCCTACTTCATACTGTTAGAGTGCTTGTCTCCAATCTGATTCTACTTCATACTGTTAGAGTGCTTCTCTCCAATCTGATTCTACATCATACTGTTAGAGTGCTTGTCTCCAATCTGTTCCTACTTCATATTGTTAGAGTGCTTATCTTCAATCTGATTCTACTTCATACTGCTATAGTGATTGTCTTCAATCTGGTCCAGACTTCATAATGTTAGAGTGCTTTTCTTCAATCTGATTCTACTTCATACTGCTATAGTGATTGTCTTCAATCTGGTCCAGACTTCATAATGTTAGAGTGCTTGTCTCCAATCTAATCCTACTTCATACTGTTAGAGTGCTTGTATCCAATCTGATCCTACTTCATATTGTAAGAGTGCTTATCTTCAATCTGATTCTACTTCATACTGCTATAGTGATTGTCTTCAATCTGGTCCAGACTTCATAATGTTAGAGTGCTTGTCTCTAATCTGTCCCTACTTCATACTGTTAGAGTGCTTGTCTCCAATCTGATTCTACTTCATACTGTTAGAGTGCTTGTCTCCAATCTGATCCTACTTCATATTGTTAGAGTGCTTATCTTCAATCTGATTCTACTTCATACTGTTAGAGTGCTTGTCTTCAATCTGGTCCAGACTTCATACTGTTAGAGTGCTTGTCTCTAATCTGTCCCTACTTCATACTGTTAGAGTGCTTGTCTCCAATCTGATTCTACTTCATACTGTTAGAGTGCTTGTCTCCAATCTGTTCCTACTTCATATTGTTAGAGTGCTTATCTTCAATCTGATTCTAATTCATACTGTTAGAATGCTTGTATCCAATCTGATCCTACTTCATATTGTAAGAGTGCTTATCTTCAATCTGATTCTACTTCATACTGTTAGAGTGCTTTTCTCCAAACTGATCCTACTTCATATTGTAAGAGTGCTTATCTTCAATCTGATTCTACTTCATACTGTTAGAGTGCTTGTCTCCAAACTGATCCTACTTCATATTGTTAGAGTGCTTGTCTTCAATCTGATTCTACTTCATATTGTTAGAGTGTTTGTCTCCAATCTGTTCCTACTTCATACTGTTAGAGTGCTTATCTTCAATCTGATTCTACTTCATACTGTTAGAGTGCTTGTCTCCGATCTGATTCTACTTCATACTGTTAGAGTGCTTGTCTCCAATCTGTTCCTACTTCATATTGTTAGAGTGCTTATCTTCAATCTGATTCTGATTCATACTGTTAGAGTGCTTGTCTCCAATCTGATCCTACTTCATATTGTTAGAGTGCTTATCTTCAATCTGTTCCTACTTCATATTGTTAGAGTGCTTGTCTCCAATCTGATTCTACTTCATATTGTTAGAGTGCTTGTCTCCAATCTGATTCTACTTCATACTGTTAAAGTGCTTATCTTCAATCTGATCCTACTTCATATTGATAGAGTGCTTATCTTCAATCTGATCCTACTTCATATTGTTAGAGTGCTTATCTTCAATCTGATTCTACTTCATACTGTTAGAGTGCTTGTCTCCAAACTGATCCTACTTCATATTGTTAGAGTGCTTATCTTCAATCTTATTCTACTTCATACTGTTAGAGTGCTTGTATCCAATCTGATCCTACTTCTTATTGATAGAGTGCTTATCTTCAATCTGATTCTACTTCATAGTGTTAGAGTGCTTGTATCCAATCTGATCCTACTTCATATTGTAAGAGTGCTTATCTTCAATGTGATTCTACTTCATACTGTTAGAGTGCTTGTCTTCAATCTGGTCCAGACTTCATACTATTAGAGTGCTTGTCTCTAATCTGTTCCTACTTCATACTGTTAGAGTGCTTGTCTCCGATCTGATTCTACTTCATACTGTTAGAGTGCTTGTCTCCAATCTGTTCCTACTTCATATTGTTAGAGTGCTTATCTTCAATCTGATTCTAATTCATACTGTTAGAGTGCTTGTATCCAATCTGATCCTACTCTATATTGTAAGAGTGCTTATCTTCAATCTGATTCTACTTCATATTGTAAGAGTGCTTGTCTTCAATCTGGTCCAGACTTCATACTGTTAGAGTGCTTGTCTTCAATCTGGTCATGACTTCATACTGTTAGAGTGCTTGTCTTCAATCTGGTCCAGACTTCATACTGTTAGAGTGCTTGTCTTCAATCTGGTCCAGACTTCATACTGTTATAGTGATTGTCTTCAATCTGGCCCAGACTTCATAATGTTAGAGTGCTTGTCTCCAATCTGTTCCTACTTCATACTATTAGAGTGCTTGTCTCCAATCTGATCCTACTTCATATTGTTAGAGTGCTTGTCTCCAATCTGATCCTACTTCATATTGTTAGAGTGCTTATCTTCAATCTGATTCTACTTCATACTGTTAGAGTGCTTGTCTTCAATCTGGTCCAGACTTCATACTGTTAGAGTGCTTGTCTCTAATCTGTTCCTACTTCATACTGTTAGAGTGCTTGTCTCCAATCTGATTCTACTGCATACTGTTAGAGTGCTTGTCTCCAATCTGTTCCTACTTCATACTGTTAGAGTGCTTGTCTCCAATCTGATCCTACTTCATATTGTTAGAGTGCTTGTCTCCAATCTGATCCTACTTCATATTGTTAGAGAGCTTATCTTCAATCTGATTCTACTTCATACTGTTAGAGTGCTTGTCTCCAAACTGATCTTACTTCATATTGTTAGAGTGCTTATCTTCAATCTTATTCTACTTCATACTGTTAGAGTGCATGTCTCCAATCTGATTCTACTTCATATTGTTAGAGTGCTTGACTTCAATCTGGTCCAGACTTCATACTGTTAGAGTGCTTGTCTCCAATCTGATTCTACTGCATACTGTTAGAGTGCTTGTATCCAATCTGATCCTACTTCTTATTGATAGAGTGCTTATCTTCAATCTGATTCTACTTCATAGTGTTAGAGTGCTTGTATCCAATCTGATCCTACTTCATATTGTAAGAGTGCTTATCTTCAATCTGATTCTACTTCATACTGTTAGAGTGCTTGTCTTCAATCTGGTCCAGACTTCATACTGTTAGAGTGCTTGTCTCTAATCTGTTCCTACTTCATACTGTTAGAGTGCTTGTCTCCAATCTGATCCTACTTCATATTGTTAGAGTGCTTGTCTCCAATCTGTTCCTACTTCATATTGTTAGAGTGCTTATCTTCAATCTGATTCTACTTCATACTGTTAGAGTGCTTGTCTTAAATTGGTCCAGACTTCATACTGTTAGAGTGCTTGTCTCCAATCTGTTCCTACTTCATATTGTTAGAGTGCTTGTCTCCAATCTGATCCTACTTCATATTGTTAGAGTGCTTGTCTCCAATCTGATTCTACTGCATACTGTTAGAGTGCTTGTCTCCAATCTGATTCTACTGCATACTGTTAGAGTGCTTGTCTCCAATCTGTTCCTACTTCATACTGTTAGAGTGCTTGTCTCCAATCTGATCCTACTTCATATTGTTAGAGTGCTTGTCTCCAATCTGATCCTACTTCATATTGTTAGAGTGCTTATCTTCAATCTGATTCTACTTCATACTGTTAGAGTGCTTGTCTCCAAACTGATCCTACTTCATATTGTTAGAGTGCTTATCTTCAATCTTATTCTACTTCATACTGTTAGATTGCTTGTCTCCAATCTGATTCTACTTCATATTGTTAGAGTGCTTGTCTTCAATCTGGTCCAGACTTCATACTGTTAGAGTGCTTGTCTCCAATCTGATTCTACTGCATACTGTTAAAGTGCTTGTATCCAATCTGATCCTACTTCTTATTGATAGAGTATCTTCAATCTGATTCTACTTCATAGTGTTAGAGTGCTTGTATCCAATCTGATCCTACTTCATATTTTAAGAGTGCTTATCTTCAATCTGATTCTACTTCATACTGTTAGAGTGCTTGTCTTCAATCTGGTCCAGACTTCATACTGTTAGAGTGCTTGTCTCTAATCTGTTCCTACTTCATACTGTTAGAGTGCTTGTCTCCAATCTGATTCTACTGCATACTGTTAGAGTGCTTGTCTCCAATCTGTTCCTACTTCATACTGTTAGAGTGCTTGTCTCCAATCTGATCCTACTTCATATTGTTAGAGTGCTTGTCTCCAATCTGATCCTACTTCATATTGTTAGAGTGCTTATCTTCAATCTGATTCTACTGCATACTGTTAGAGTGCTTGTCTCCAATCTGATCCTACTTCATATTGTTAGAGTGCTTGTCTCCAATCTGATTCTACTTCATATTGTTAGAGTGCTTATCTTCAATCTGATTCTACTTCACTATATGTATGCATATGTTGATAGACTAAGACTATGCATGAAAGAATCTTTGAGAGAGAGAATTTTGTACTGAATATTAAGAATATACTAGGTAAATAATACTTGTCATATCCTTAATTCCCAATCTTTGCTAGGACTGACCAACAGGGTTTGAGGGAGAATATACTTGTCATATCTCACCGGCGTAGGAATTGGGAAGTGAACCCGCATTTGCTGGATCCGCCAGGCCGTGAGACAACCCGCATTTGCTGGATACTTCGAGACCGTGAGACGACCCGCATTTGCGTGAAGGGAGAGTGGATACTTCGAGCTTGGGAATTAACCCGCATTTGCTGGATACTTCGAGACCCGACCCAGGTCGTGAGACAACCTGAACCCGCATTTGCTGGATACTTTGAGACCGTGAGACGACCCGCATTTGCGGGGAGATAGTCTCCCCCGCTCATCTCAGCCATCCTGGTGCTTCAACCCTCCTACCTCACATCACCAAGGAACCCTCCCGCGAGTGTCGCCGTAAAATAGTCCCCCACTCCACCCCGCACCTAGGTGCTCCATCCCCTCCATCCCTCATCATGTGCTACAACCCTTCCTATCACCCCATCCCCCCTCCTCACCCCATCCTGTCATCTCAGAATCCATTAAAATGGTGATTAATAGCTGTGTTGCAGTACACCACAAACTGACTTACTCAAGTGGGGGCTGCTACAAGCTGGGAAAGAGGTAAAAATGTCACTGTTGTCTGTGCCATGAGTCCTACAGGCAATTATGTGCCCCCAATGTTTATATTCCCGAGAGTGAATATGTCAGCTGCTTTGAAAATAGGAGGCCCACACGGAGCTGCTTACGCATGCTCAAAGTCAGGTTGTATAACAGAAGAGATCTTTGTGGACTGGTTGAAGCATTTTGCTGCGCACACAAAACCTTCGCATGATGAACCCATTTTACTGATACTGGATAACCTTAATACTCATTCTACACTGGAAAGCTACTCATTTTGTCGCGACCATGGTATTGTAATGGTGTCCATTCCTCCTCACACCTCACATCACCTGCAGCCACTAGATGTGTCTTTCTTTGGGCCGCTTAAAACAGCATTTAATAGAGAATGTGATCTCTATATGAAAAATCATGCTCATGAAAAAATAACCCCTTATAACTTAGCGTCTCTTTTCAATCAAGCTTATACGCGGGTAGCAACGATGGAAAAGGCAGAATCAGGTTTCAGCAAAACCGGAATATTTCCCTTAAATCCTGAAGTTTTTAACGAAGAAGACTTTCTTCCAACAGATCTGCGAATGGTAGAAATTACTGATGACGCTGATAATGAACTACAATCTCCTTTAGCTACAAACTCAGCAGATTCTCCTCAGCCCTCAACCTCCAAGGTCACCTCACATTTACCTTCAAATAGTCCTCGTCCTTCCATTTCTAAACGTGAGCCACGTTCATCTTTAGTCTCAAACATTAACGGTTCATCAAATTCAAATTCAAACTTTGGAAAATCTGTTTCAATTCCGGATATTTCTTCTGTTCCAAAGTTAGATAGCAAATTTCAAATCTCCACAAACAATATAAAAAAACAGCATTCTGAAATTCTCACCTCTACTCCAAGGAATGACACTTTAGAAAAGGTCAAAGAAAAAAAAAAGATAAAGGAAAAAAATAATAAGAAAAGGGCTGAAAATAAAATTTTGAAACAAACGAGAGCAGAATCTAGTAAAATAAAAAAGACTAATCAGAAAAGGAGTCGTAGGAAAACACATTTGAAAGTTCTTCCGAGGAGGAAAGTTTAGATGAAGATTTAATTTGTGATGATGAGGAACTTGATGATATAGGTTCATTGTTGAAATCCTCTGAAAACGAAATCTGTTGTGTTTGTGTATAATTCGGTAGAAACAATGAATTATGGTACCGATGTGTATTGTGCTCTAACTGGGCACATGCTGAATGCACCGGCTGGGACAGTGCAGAAGGTTACAGATGTGACGATTGTGTGAACTAAGTTCAAAGTAATTGTTATAAATTCATTTCTACTAGGTAAGTTAAAACGTAGGGAAATGTGTTTTTTTAGTTTTGTAATATGTTTTTATTCAATTTTTTTTAAATGTCAATATTAGTTATTAGTTAAGTTTAGGAAATAAAGTTCTTAGTTAACCATGATATAAAATTAACAATATTTAGCTGTTTTATAAAGTAAAAATATCAAACATTTGCTTTTAATTGTTGTATACTATTTTTCTTAGTTGCAAAAATGGTTTAAGATATTTTTATATACATAAAGCCCACTGAAGCTTTCCTTATGTGTTTGTTTACTGAAACATAATCATTTAGCTTTAATTTCAATTTTTTTAAAGAACATCATTAAAGTCAAATACATGATTAAACCACTGATCGGTATTACCCGACCTATTTGGTAATACCGATCAAAGTACATTTTTTGAAAATTAAAATATTTTCACTAACCCATTCATAAAAATATTTAATTGCACTTGGTTCCGAATACTAAAATAGCTGCTAATAACGTTACACTAGAAAACTTTTTTTATCTTGTTTTTTCCTACTTGTAATAATCTATTTTAAAAAAGTGAGCGGTATTCACCGACTCTCCCCTACTCTATGGCATTAAAAACTGTTTTCGAACACCCTAAATTAATTGTTGTCATCCAAGGTAAGAGATCACTTTTCACACTCATAGAGATCAACCGGCAAAATTGTGGTTTAGTATATTCTAAGTTTTACATTCCTTGACAGCAGGCGAGACGCCAACAAATTACTGACCGAGTAATAACAAGCATTTCCCGACTGTATTATGTTCCTAATTTACAATCTAATATTGTTATCACTATTTAAAATTATTTCTAAATATTTGATCTCATTAACCCTATCAAACGATAAATGTTATTTGCTGTAATATCTAAGTTATCGACCTATACCTGTGTTTTCTGTGTATACATATAGTTAGTTTTTTCATTTTAAAATAAGGATATTAGTTCTTATTCATTAATATGAATTATATGGTCAACACAATTTAACCGTGAAATATCTTCTAGAAGCAATAAAACCAAAACAAATATCAACACACACTAATAGCAGTGGTTCCCGAGGATTAATTTATGTAATGGCTTCTTTGAATTATAATTAATTAAAAAGGTGACCTGGTGGTCTAGGGGTAAGGTGTCAGACTTCTGTGCTGGCGGCCGGAGTTCAATCCTCGGTCCCGGCACAGATTTATCTGATTACCAAACCCTTCCTTCACCTCTGACAAGACATCTTGTGAATGTGGGGAATGCCAGGCCTCCACCGTGGTTCGGATTCCACGTTAAACTGTAGGTCCTCCATTTCATTTCACAATCACCCTACCATTACACATTAGCGTAAGTGCGTATAACCCGAACGGGTAGTAAGACGCGGTGCTAATAATAATAATAATAATAATAATAATAATAATAATAATAATAATAATAATAATAATAATAATAATAATAATAATAATAATAATCTCTATTTCCGATTGAGCCACCCCAGTTTACACTGTCGGCACAATATTTTCTTGAATATTGCTGAACTTCTCACTAGGCCCAAAATCACACTTGTTAGTTTATGCAGTGAAATTGTTATTTCCCTCCTTCATTCTTCTTCAAGAATATCCTCAAGTGTTTAAATGGGCAGTACTTTAGCTTTTACAGTTTCCAACAGCTTAACTGTACGAAGCTGAACTTTCATGATATGCGGCGACCAACTCTAAATAGCATTGCGGACTGAATGTCACAACCGACAGGAGAATAGTTGTCTACAACCTCTCCCAACTTTAAAGAGCTAGGTATGTGAGACGAGGGAGCAACACCATTATTCACACAATCCTGACTGTAAGTGCTGAAAATTTCATTTGAGTTCCCTAGCACTGAGACAATCCTACCTGAAAGCTGACCACGTCAGTTGCGTTTCCTAGCAATAAGATAATCCTTCCTGATAGCTAGAAAATCAATAATATATATTTAAAGAACTGTAAATTGCAGCAAATACAACTTTCATAGAAATATTAATAATTGTAGCGGAAGGAGCATAGTTCTCTAAAGGCTGGAGTTTCATTCATTCAAACACTTGTGTGGTTGTTTACCGGCGAATTTAAAGTAAACGATTCAACCCTTGTTCTAATCATACCACAGATATTCTCACGTGTTTTTTGATTGGTTTTCCAAAGGAAGGTTATAATAATCTGTTACTAGGCCGACCAATGACCACCTTGCACGAGAGAAGCTTGTGATAATGTTGCCCTGGATGTAAACAGTCGGATTAGGCCTATGCGTAGTATCATGCCCAGCCACGAGAATTAAAAATCTTGTTACTCAAATTACAGAGGACATAGTATGTGTTTAATAACTTGATGTTAAATTAAATACAGATTACATCGTGTGAGTAGTACCGGTAATGACTTAATGGTAATATAAATACAGATTACATCGTGTGAGTAGTACCGGTAATGACTTAATGGTAATATAAATACAGATTACATCGTGTGAGTAGTACCGGTAGTGACTTGATGGTAATATAAATACAGACAATATTGTATGAATATACTCTAGACTTGCCAAGCACACTTGTTAAGAGTATTAAATCAGTAAAATGGATCGTGTTAATTTATAAAATACGAAATGTTCAGCTTTAGTTTTACGAGATATTATGGAAAGTTTTACAATTATATTATTTTGATTGTAGTTATTCTATTTTCGGTTTCTGATTAATACTCACTTTTATATGCATATTTAATAAGATATTTATTGGTGGTCACATGGTATAAGGTATCACACACTCTCGCTATAGACTATAATGCCGATGACGGTGAAATAGAGGTTCGAATGCAGTCAGGGTGTACTGAAGGTGGTTTTTACAACAACAAAATTCCACTCTCCCTCTACGTAACAGTGGGGAGACTCTATAAATTTAACCACCCTATTTCTCGGGCCATATTGATAACATCTATATCGTTAGTGTGGCTGTAGTGTTCATCCAATATTAATAAAACATGTGATCCCTGAGTTTGTTTGGCATGATCCACACAATGAGCTAACCACTTAGTGAAAAGAAGGGTTTTGCACCCATCCAGATGGATCCAATCAAACTTGCAGGACATCATCTCATCAGTTGACCGGGCGTGTTGGTTCTGGGAAAGATTATAATTGGAGGAAAGAATTATCCACTAGCACTACTCGCTTCAATGATTGCTACTGTAACTAATCTCTCAGCTGACGTCATTGAGGCTGGATGTCTCTTATTCTGCCTAAGTCAGCAGCTTCGTATACATTATAGACTCTCGCTATGATACTTCAAAAAGTGTTTTCAGATGCACAAAAACAAATTAATAAATATATCGGTGTATTAACGCAACAGGTAGTAAGACGCAGTGGTTAAATTAAAAAAAAATAGCATATATGTAGTCCTTTATAGGAAGGCGCTGGTAAAAAAAATGTGTAAGGGTTTTCTCTGAAATTTAATCAAATACTGACATAGTTTAGGTACGAACATTATTAACTTGCAAATTTTGAATTTTGAATTTGTAAGAGTAATTAAATAAACTATACTTCTGAATAAGATATCTCCACTTGTAGATTTAATTGAAATTATTTAATTTCTAAACCATCTCCCAATTCTCTTAAAGATTCTTCCTGTACAAGATGTAGTTTCTTCCCCGTCAAAATATTTTGGACAGGGGAAATCACTCATTTTCTAAACCACCGATATTAATCGATATTAATTTCACATAGATTGGAATTTAAAAAAAAAAACTAAGCATTTCCAAGAGATTTACTATCACTGCTAAAATAATATGGGTTAATGAACTTTGTAATTAATTTAGGACTGGTTTCCAAAAGTTGGCCTAAAGTTATAGAAATTTCTAGGTCATCTGCATATTCATCTATAATTTTTATATTTTCATCCAAGGAGATAGTGTTGAATTTTGAATTATAGTCTTAATTGCTAATTTTTTCGGAAGAGGGTAAATCACTTAACCCGTCAAACCACCACTTTGTATATTTGTGTTTTGGAAGTTGATTTATTTTTACTGGGAATTTCGGAGGCAGTCATTATCTTTTTTTTATATATACATTATTAGATTGTTTGGTAGAATGTTCGTAATTTAGAATTGTGGTCTTTTGGAAAATTTGAGAGTACCTTAACGTAAAATTTAGATTGAGACCGGATTCCTAAAATTCCTCCACTTCATTATAATATGTGGATTTTCTTGTAAATTCCTAATTTTATTTTCTCTTGCTTTGAACCACCTGAAATGGCAACTCTTCCAGCGGATTGTCTTTCGCGGCCATTCTCGAATCCTTCTTGTTTTAATAAATACCATATAAACTGACAGGGATAAAAACCCGAGTACTTTAATTTTTTAATTTACCAAGTAACTTAAAATAATGTGGTATGAATTGTTTGGTTAGTTATTAAGTTATTACTAATAATATCCTGTAGAGCATACATAAATGTATCACTATTCATTAGAAACTAACACTCTAGCAGTTTGTAATCCTTGTAGTTGTAATGATGATCAGTTATTAACAATTGAGACTTCAGGAAAAATACGGTTTAAGTTAACCTTACTCAACTTCTTTATAAAGTATCAATATAATAAATAGATACCCATGTGTGATATTCCTACAGAAAATACATATTTTTATCATAGAATACCTTGATTAGCTGGCAGAGCATCTTGAGTGACGATATCCCTTAGTATCTTTTTATAAATTTAGCCTCTTATGTGAGGCTACTGTAATGTCGTGGATAATATTATATTACAGTATCGCTTGTAATATTGCCGTTCATATTCGTTATTAATCTTATCCTCACTAAGCAAACGCTTTCATTTTTTTAAATCAAGCCATGATTATTATTTGTTGCCAAGAAATACGATTTATTACAACATATTATTATAATAGTTGTTTCCTAGATACACATAATGGTTGTGTTATAATTTATATAGTTGAAATATTTATTTTTTAAACGCATTGTGAATAATTTAAATGAAACTATGTTGTGAGTACCAGAATATCTTCATATCACATGCATCGCTATTTAAAACTTTGAACCGTCCTAATGGGGGGGAGGCTCAAACTACAAGAAAGGTACATACAAAAAAGGGGGGACATCAGGAGTGAATGCAAGGAGTTCTGTCTTTTCAAGGTTTAAAGACAACATTCAAATCATCAGATCTCGCAACTCCCACCTGTCGCAGAGTAAAACATATGGATAGTCCATCTCAAGAGAAGGTAAAGAATATATATTGCCCCTCATGTTCACCATATTAGAAAACTTACTTAAATATACTCTCGTATACCTAGGGTATGGTGGGTAAATCTTATATTATAAATCACGTCAAGAAGATATTTGTAGAATATCAAATTTATTTTATAAGGATTAAATATTGAACATCAAATATAGTTAATATATATATAATTGTATAATATTTATGGTTTTCACCAAAACGTCGTAAAAATGCTATAGTATTATCAGTAGATTTTAGAAAGTTCATAACAAACAAAAAAATCATTTATTTACTTTAGCGTTGACAGAGTAGATAGGCTACAAAACATTTATAGGCTTTGGTTCCCTTTTCTTTTTTTTAATGGCTGTCATAATGTTTGTGATGATTAAGATAGGTTACAAGAGAAAGCTTAAAATAATATGGTTTATATCTCAACAGTTAAATACCAAAGCTTATTTACACTTAATAACCTCCTTGAACTAAACATAAGAAAAATACCCTAATTTGGTATCCACAAATTTACTCCGAATAATTTATAACAATAAATAGTCACGAGTCTCTAGCAAAGGTACAAAAGTTTTAATCCTAAGTTCAACCAACTCAATGTTCCCGCGAACATGCATTTAAATATTTCTCACAGAAATATCGAGTTAAAAAAAACAAACATTCTATATTGATGAAAGAAAATCGATATCTCTCAAAAGTTAATAATCGATTATTATCCAGCAAGGATTACGACTCGATTCGCATTGTGATACCAACGAGGTCACATTAAATTTACTACAATGCTCCATATTTTGAGATAAATTGAAATGTCGTCAAAACTGAATTTCGAATAATTAATATTAATACAAAGCTAAGTTAGAGTTGCCAGAAAATAATTTAGATCTTACATTATAATACGAATGAAGCCGGAGCTTCTCCTATTCCTAGTACGGTTAAGGCCCAATTGTGTTGATAGTAGGCTCAGATGCCCGTATAAATACAATCTGCCACAGAGGGGGAAAAGAAGGGAGACATTGGGGGGGAAAACATTTAGGATCGCCAGGGAACATATTGCGCATGCCTAAAACGAACTTCGGGGAAGTTCGTGGCCGGTCGGGAATCTTCACGATGTGGATATCCGCATTGCGTCAGTCAGTCCACTTTACGGGCGTCGCCGATTTGCGCCCCATTCTTCAAGTTAGTATTAGATTTGTTTCGGTCACGCGAAGTTACGTCCGACTTGTGTCTATCTTGCATGGAGCCTCGGGCAGCGGGCAAACTGGGTAAGTCAGCGCCTTGTTGTTGTTTAGAGTTTATGGTACACCATCCGATGCTACAAATCTCCCCCCCTTGAAGGGGCGAAGGGGGAGGGAGTAGGCCATCACATACTTCTACTTCTTTCTTGGCGCCAGATTGTCTTCCAGGACCCTTGTAGATCGGATGTGTGTGTTCGCTGCGACCGCCGAAGGGATTAGGCACAATGCCCAATGCCAGGTCGTTCAGCTGCCCACCATAGTAGCTCGACCGTTCACATCTAATAGAAGGCTGCGAACCACCACCATAATCTTTTCCACATCAGGTCTGCATCACCAAGCCACTTCTCTCGCGGCATGCGCACGGGATAAAGGGAAGGGGAGGGAGACGACATAGAAAACCGGACTCCTCTGGGCTGCACACACAAAAAAAAAGAAGCAGTAAACAGAATTAAATGTTCCCATCCCTACTTAATTAGGGTCCTTATCCAATGTTCAAAAAAAAGTATATATATTATTAATTTTTTTTCTCGCTCTCATACGAGGAAAAAAGGATTAGACTAGTTATCACATGGTGCAGTTCGTAGTTTCAATGGCCGCCTGGTAGCACAGAATCAGCCAGTCATTAGCCACTCGGTGCACTATTCCACTAGTTTTGCACTTGTCAGTACTACGAGGATGTATCTTGATTAGGAATACACATGTCCGGCACATAATAAAAAATGTACATATATTTATATCATTCAAAATACTTGCCCTGGGCCCAGGAGTAGCAAAGAATAAACAATCCCTAACCTACCATTTACTTGCTAACGTTATAAACAGTGTCCTTATTATTAGGGTCGCTGGACTTACAAATATTCTCGGACAGCAAGGACCGCAAAACAGCAACTGTTGCCTCGGGGGGGAATGGGATTTTCCTCGCCTTGAGCTCCTCACGCAGATCGGAGCCGCTGAGCAGGTAGATTTCAGACCGCGAGCTGATCGTGCTTCCAGAGGCAGAGTCCATGGCAGTCGTGTGATTCATGAAACAGAATTACAAAAAATTAGTTAAACAGAACACGAAAGATGCAATCACTCTGAGCGCAGAGTGGCGCAGATTTTGAACCGTCCTAATGGGGGGGAGGCTCAAACTACAAGAAAGGTACATACAAAAAAGGGGGGACATCAGGAGTGAATGCAAGGAGTTCTGTCTTTTCAAGGTTTAAAGACAACATTCAAATCATCAGATCTCGCAATCCCACCTGTCGCAGAGTAAAACATATGGATAGTCCATCTCAAGAGAAGGTAAAGAATATATATTGCCCCTCATGTTCACCATATTAGAAAACTTACTTAAATATACTCTCGTATACCTAGGGTATGGTGGGTAAATCTTATATTATAAATCACGTCAAGAAGATATTTGTAGAATATCAAATTTATTTTATAAGGATTAAATATTGAACATCAAATATAGTTAATATATATATAATTGTATAATATTTATGGTTTTCACCAAAACGTCGTAAAAATGCTATAGTATTATCAGTAGATTTTAGAAAGTTCATAACAAACAAAAAATCATTTACTTTACTTTAGCGTTGACAGAGTAGATAGGCTACAAAACATTTATAGGCTTTGGTTCCCTTTTCTTTTTTTTAATGGCTGTCATAATGTTTGTGATGATTAAGATAGGTTACAAGAGAAAGCTTAAAATAATATGGTTTATATCTCAACAGTTAAATACCAAAGCTTATTTACACTTAATAACCTCCTTGAACTAAACATAAGAAAAATACCCTAATTTGGTATCCACAAATTTACTCCGAATAATTTATAACAATAAATAGTCACGAGTCTCTAGCAAAGGTACAAAAGTTTTAATCCTAAGTTCAACCAACTCAATGTTCCCGCGAACATGCATTTAAATATTTCTCACAGAAATATCGAGTTAAAAAAACAAACATTCTATATTGATGAAAGAAAATCGATATCTCTCAAAAGTTAATAATCGATTATTATCCAGCAAGGATTACGACTCGATTCGCATTGTGATACCAACGAGGTCACATTAAATTTACTACAATGCTCCATATTTTGAGATAAATTGAAATGTCGTCAAAACTGAATTTCGAATAATTAATATTAATACAAAGCTAAGTTAGAGTTGCCAGAAAATAATTTAGATCTTACATTATAATACGAATGAAGCCGGAGCTTCTCCTATTCCTAGTACGGTTAAGGCCCAATTGTGTTGATAGTAGGCTCAGATGCCCGTATAAATACAATCTGCCACAGAGGGGGAAAAGAAGGGAGACATTGGGGGGGAAAACATTTAGGATCGCCAGGGAACATATTGCGCATGCCTAAAACGAACTTCGGGGAAGTTCGTGGCCGGTCGGGAATCTTCACGATGTGGATATCCGCATTGCGTCAGTCAGTCCACTTTACGGGCGTCGCCGATTTGCGCCCCATTCTTCAAGTTAGTATTAGATTTGTTTCGGTCACGCGAAGTTACGTCCGACTTGTGTCTATCTTGCATGGAGCCTCGGGCAGCGGGCAAACTGGGTAAGTCAGCGCCTTGTTGTTGTTTAGAGTTTATGGTACACCATCCGATGCTACAACTTCATGGTGTGTTTTCCTTCACCAGCCAGTAAAAACTTTTACAAATTAAGCTCTCTTCTTCTTTTAAAAATATCTAAAAATTGTAAATATCAAATTAGCCCTTTTAACAAAAATCGAAATTTATTGTTCATCTGATTGAAACTTTTTTTTAATGCTCTGGACAATTTAAAGCCACTAAGAAGACGATATGATATGGACAATAGCACGGGTTTTCAAGGTCCTTCAAGCTTTATAATGTATGTATTGGTTGATATAAATAATTTAGAACAACATGTATTATTAGAGAACAACATCTAGGCAGGGAACTAGAATAACTAAAGTTTTAATTAACGCCAAATTATTTATGTTTATTTGCTAATAAATTTGACCAGTTTTATTAATTGGAATTGTACACCTTTCACCCCTAGGTCGCAGAGGGGAGGTGCAGTCATTATTTTCTATGTTCAGAGTCACGAATATTTCAGAAACTGCGAGATCTGTATAATTTTAAAATTATTCTCATAAACGTAAAGAGATAACATTGTAATGGTACTTCGTTGACCTCGAGATTACGATTAATCATTTTGTTTTAATGCTCTGGAAACAAATTATCTAGTGCAATCATTGTTAGCCAAAAATTAAATCCTGAAAACTGGGGATGATTAATGAAAAGTAATTTTTTGGAGCCAAAATAACATTACAGCCTCTTGCTCCAGATTACTCTTTGAGTATGATTTTCTGAAACTGTGAAAAGTGTGTCTGTAGTAAAATAGGTCTATATTATTCAGAAATTTGTGATAATTATCGTGTTCAATCCTGTATAAATGCTACATTAGATGAAGATTCATTAGATGAACCAGAAGAAGAAATCAGTTTAGAGTAATTAAATTAAGACGATGAAATCCCATGAATTTCTTTCCAGATGATTTGTGAAGATTGGAAAACCAATTATGAAAACCTCGTTCAGTAGACCCGATTGGAATTCAAACCCTGAATTCCCCGTCAGGCCAGTCTAACACAAGAATGACGCCTTAGACTATTCGTCCCCTGAAGCGGGCTGTTCAAGCAATGTATATATTATATAGTAAAGTGGCACTGCTAAATGGAATATTAAAAAATAAGTGTTTATTGTTTCGCTCATTTAGCTCGTATCTTACAACATAATTAAAAAGTGTAAAGTGGCAAGAAGTTAAGAGGATTGAATTCAAGTAATCAATTTTGGTAATACATTAGATATGCATTGTTGTGCAATTGGTACATAAAACATTGTTAAAAATATGCTTTTTTAATAAAATATTAATTTTAAGACACTTTTTCAGTCTCGTCTAATAAAAAAATTCTTAAAATATTTCTAATTAATTTTTTTAAAACAAAATTGTTGAAATAAAAGTTTTATTTTATGTTATATAATTAGCGTTCACTTTCTAAACTGATTGTTTATATCAACACATTGGAATTTTTAAGAGTAAGAGCGAAAGATTTTACTAATTTCGCCGGGATGGTATTTTCATAACCTTCCAGGGTCCTTATACATACCACAATCAGCATGGACTGACTGCTTTACATTTTTCGGAGTGATTTAGTTTTTGTTTATAGTGGATTGGGTTAGGTTGGATCCTTATTAATCTATGTTGTTATCAAGAAGCTTCGTTGTAATCCTCAACAAAAACTTAAATACAACAGAGAGTCGATAATTCAGACTTATTTGGGATCGACCCAGTCCTGAATAAATACAGTCAGTCTTTATACCAAAAAAAAAATTAAAGACATGCTACTTACGAAATATCATTGTTAAGCTAGAAATATTTTCACTTAATTTAAACAGCGAGCATATATATATATATATATATATATATATATATATATATATATAATATATATATATATATATATATAATATATTATTATATATAGCTAAATATTACACATCCTGGTATTTTTTACCAACAAGAGTTGAGCTGCGTTTTTGACGGCAATGTTTCTGATATTGATGCCACTGTGTTTTTTTTATAATTACCTTTTTATCTTGGCAATACGAAACTATAGACAATATAGACAATATAGGCGGGTCGCCTCGGTGGCGTAGATGGCTAACGCGCTTGTCGTGTTGAGCTCGACTGCTGAGGACGGGGAGATCGAGGTTTGAATCTCGGTCGGGTGAACTGGGGGTGGTTTTTCCTAAATGGTTTTCCACTCTCCCTCCACGCAAGTGCGGGTTCACTTCTTCTAATTCAACCTTCACAATTACTAATCCATTAGCGTAATTAGTACTTTAAGCGTATAACCCGAACGGGTAGCAAGACGTGGTTCTAGATATTATTATTATTATTATTATTATTATTATTATTATTATTATTATTATTATTATTATTATTATAGACAATCCTGATTTTTGAGTCAAATTATCAAAATTCCACACGTATTTTAATTTGTTGAAGAAAACTGGCAATGTGTCTCAACATATTTTTCCCCAGTACTTCATGGTATACGTTCATCTTACACACATAGATTAAGTCCGCTAGTAAAATAGGAATGAGGACGTTAGAATTTAGATTAAATTTACTCGCATTTGCTAGGAGTTAGATTGTAAAATTACTTAGGGGGAAGGAAACTCATCATATCCAATAGGAACTCAAACACAGATCATCTACAGTCTTACATGACAGTAACACGTTTAACCATGTGACCAGTTATCCAAGTTAATATTAGTTTATTTTTAGCACCGCGTCTTACTAACCGTTTGGGTTGTACGCATATGTAACTAATTAAAATATTGTGTTAGGAACTAGGAAAGATTTAATTTAGAGGAAGTGCACTCTCGTTTGCGTGAAGGGAGAGTGGAAAACCACTTAAGAAAGAACATTCTCAGTGCACCCGATAGTAATTGAGCACCAATCACCCCGTCTTCGACAAACTAGTTAACACGAGACTAGCGCTATAGACCATATTTAGCATTTGGCTACAAGAAAAAAGAGAACAAGTCAACGATAGCAAATACTCACCCCATTTCACCATCCTGTACTCCAAACCGAGAGACTACAACACTGCCTACCACAATTCCACCGTACAGACAACTGACCAGCGGAGCGCCTAAGAATCAAACCGCGCCCACTAGAGGTCACCATGTGCTCAAGCTATTCCAAAGAACTTGAGAAGAAAAGAGATACCTGTCCCACAAAGTGCCCAAACATTCCAATTGCTTCGAGAAATGAGTAGAAGCTCGTTCTGTCACTCGCATTTCCCTCCCGGTGTAAGATACTCTTTGGTTCCCCGCCCTTTTCTTTTCCTTTGTTTCATGTTCCATGAGTTTTGCAAATAGTATTATAAGACCGGCGTAGGAAAGCGTCAGGCACTTTTGGACATTGCTCGGACTTAGTCGGACGAGGCCGAGACCACAGCATTATTTGAAAAATGTAAGGGTAAATTTCTTTTCGGCGTAAATATTTGATTGTTATTTTTCAAAGTTCCCTTTTGGCATGTTATTATATATACTTTATAAAATTAGTAACTGTTTGAATCTTATAAAACTTAAATTTTTCACTTTGTATTTAAATGGTCTAATTTATTTATATCAGTCTAGGGATGGATTTGGGATATCACTATTGAGCTGATAGATAAAAGGAAAGAGGATCTAAAATATAAATATTGAATCTCACCTTTTGATTAGGGTGGTTAGATTTTTCTTGTCTACGTAATGTTTAAGTTAGATGTTCGTATTAATTTTCTTGATTACTCTCCTATATTGTTAATATTGTGATTGATAAATTTATAGTAATATGATTTTAGGTTTATTATATTAGATATTTTAGAAATTTGTGGACGATGCTCATTTTGATTATGTCGAATAATTATGAGTAATATAATGCAGATGTTAGGTAGTTACATGGTTCGTATTAGGATAATATTGATAACTTCTTATGAAAAGTTCAGGTGAAAAATATTAAGCTCTATGATTCTTTGTTGTATATAGTCTAAAAAATGGTTGTTTAATTGAAAGTAAAGTCAATCTTAACTTAAATCCTTATAGCTCATTGCAGATTGTGAATTTTAAAGAAGATCGCAGGGGATATTCTATATTTCTATATAATAATTTTAACTTGTTACATGAATATATATATATATATATTATTTTATTCTTATATTTATAATAAACATATAGACGCACTTCTTACAATTTATTAATGTTATTTTTAATGAAAATACCCTCAGGTTTCTAAACTATCCCTGTCTACTCTTTCCTTAATTTCAATTATTATTATTATTATTATTATTATTATATCTATATTTCTGGAGACCGGCCGTCATGTTTCTTCCTTCACCTGGATTGAGTTTCGTGCCCTGGGTTTCTTTTATGCACCCAGCATTAAAAACTATTACTCATACAGCTCACTCCTATTGCTTTTGTTATCATAGTAATTTATTTTATTATATTTTGACCCTCTTTGTAGGATTTTGAGATATTTAGGGTTCACATACAGTCACCGAAGCGAGGTTAACAATTATTTAATAAATAGAACATGATTTAACGTCCTCCCAATTATATCGTCTAGTGCGACGCATCTTCTTTAATTATATACGATGGTAGACGATTGTTTAGTATAATTTACAATTGAATGAAAACTAAAGAAGCCTCTGGAGGACCAGTGTTACGAACACGGATAAAATGAACTGTATGGTGGAAAGGAATTGATAGAGGCAACTCACCTTCACTTTATGTGGTATAACTGGCAGTGTCCTGGCGCAGTCTTCTTCAACAACACACACGAATAAAAATCTAGACCACTTCCGGGTGAAGGGTTTACGGAACCTTATCACTTTTGTCTTGATCGAGTCTCCGTGCACGGCACAAATTAATCAACACACTAAAAACTCCACGCCAGCGACACTTGGCGGGAAAACAATAAACATATAGTGGTCCAGGTATGGTCTTGTTGCCTCCAAGAGTGGGGAAGGTTAATGTAAGATATGAAAAAACCAAAAAACAGAACTAAACCTCAACAATAACAATCAAAAACTCACAAACCAAAACAAAAAAAACAGTTCAATGTCGAGGCATAGAGAATCTAGATAAAAGGATCACTATTCAAAGATATAACATAGAGGAATGAAAATGAAGTATAGGATTAGTAATATTCGTCAAACAATAGAAAACTATACAAACATACCGCCACCAAAAACTAAAATGAGTTTTTTAAGAACAACAAACCAGCAACAAAGATATGAACAGAATAATATTATAGGAGAATGTATCCTTCCTATTGATTAGGAAGTGGACATAATTTTACAACCGGTCGTTTGAGGGTCCCGTGCTCGGTGCGGACACTTACGACTCTCGTTATCCCATCCCTTCCAGGGTACACCTCTGCTACTCTTCCGAGCAGCCACCTGAGTGGGGGAAGATTGTCTTCCTTTATCAAGACTAACTGTCCTTCTTGTAAATTGACCTTGTTTGTAGTCCATTTTTGTCGCTGTTGGAGAGTATGGATATATTCCCTTGACCATCTTTGCCAAAAGTGCTGATAGGCTTGTTGTATCAACTGCCAGCGTTTCAACCTGTTGGTAGGTAGCTCAGTTACGATCTCCTCAGGTGGTCTGGTGAGAGAATGACCCACTATGAAATGTCCTGGCGTCAATGGATCAAGGTCATTCGGATCCGCAGAGAGAGCACAAAGAGGCCTTGAATTTAGCACGGCTTCAATTTGAATGAAGAGCGTGGAGAGGCTTTCAAAGGTAAGTGTCTGATCACCCACCACTCGCTTTAGGTGAGTTTTTGCCGACTTGATACCAGCCTCCCATAGTCCACCAAAATTTGGAGCTGAAGGTGGGTTGAAATGCCAATTTATGCCTTGGACCGAAAGTTTATCTGTTACCACTTTGGTTTCGGTATGGGATTCTAGATGCCTTTGTATTTCTGTAAAATGGCGCTTGGCACCTACAAAGTTTGTGCCACAGTCGCTATAAATGTCTGAGCACATACCCCGACGGGAAATAAACCGAAGAACGGCATCAAGAAAGGCCCTTGTGCTTAAGTCTGATACCACCTCAAGGTGCACTGCCTTAGTTGCCAAGCACACAAACAAACATAAATAAGCCTTGACACCTTAGAATTCCTTAATTCAGATGATTTTATCTGGAAGGGTCCTCCATAATCCACTCCAACTCGCACAAATGCTCTTGATTGCTGCACACGCATTGCTGGGAGGTCCCCCATGAATGGTTGGAGAGCAGGTGCCTTAAATCGAAAACATCTCATACACTTGAAGATCCGGGTTTTTATAAACAGTGCGTGCTGAAGAACCAGTACTGGTCTTGAATGAGTGAGTGGGTTGTTCGAAGTCCAGCAAGAAAATGAGATACATGGTAGTGATCAACAATGATATCGGTGATATGACTATTTTTAGGCAACAGAAGAGGATGTTTTGTGTCATACCGCAGTGAAGAGGTCTCAAGCGACCCCCTACCCTCAATAGGCCCCCCCTGGTCGAGAAACGGGTTTAGGCCCCTCACGCGGGTGAACATTCCCGGCCCTTCTTTATTTCTTCAAGTTCTGACTCAAACGCCTGTTGTTGAACTTGTTTGATACATAACATTGCGGGCCGTCTTGAGCCCTTGGACAACAATGGGCCTTTACAACGATCTTGATTCTTTACTTTGGAGTTCTGAATAAACCGTGCTAAAAATGCGATGACTCGTTGCAGCTTTACCCATGATGAGAAACGTTTTGAGAAGGTCTGCCCACAAAATATTCACTTCTGCTACTAGACTGGTAACCCTTACAATCTTTAATTCAGGTAACTCTAACCTGGCAAGTCACCTCAGGCAGCTTGGGCCAACTACTAATGGGTTTTTCAGCCACTCTGGTCCTGTCCCCAATGTGGAAATTTGTCAACTCTTCAGGATTAAGCCTCTAGATGCACAATCAGCCGGATTTGAATTAGATGGACATGTCTCCAATGTTGTGCTGGTAATTGCTGCTTGAATTTGGGCTACTCTGTTGGCAACGAATGTTTTCAAAGAGTGTGGTGACGTTGAATCCATGCCAAAACGATGGTAGAATCTGACCAAGTATACACAGTTGACACCTGTAATCGTTGTTTAAGGTTCTGCTGCACCCACTCCATAATGTGGCTAGGAGCTGAGCCCCACAAAGCTCAAGCCTAGGAAGAGATAAACTCTTAACCGGAGCTACTCTTGACTTGGCAATAAGGTTTGTTGACTTGAATTTCTCCATTTTCCCGTGGTAGTTCGAAGAAAGAGACTGCTCAATCCTTTGATAGATGCATCCAAAACAAAAGAAGCTGGGCAATTAATAGCATCACTGGTTGTAGAATCTGTTGATCTTGACATGTTTAAAACATGAAAGTTTGAAAAAACCTTTGCCACCCCTTTTCCCCGGGTTGGTGGAAGTGGTTCAATCCCAATAAGTCTTATGGTCCACAAAATCTGTTGAACGCCTTAGCCCAACACCCACTGGAGATAGCCCCCCCCACAGGAATCAAATATCCTAGCAATATTTGAGAGAACTGCCCTCTTCGTTACTGTAATCTCAGAGGGATTTTACATGTAAAAGAATGAATCTATGTGGGGGCCCCCTTCCAGTCCTAATATCTTAATTATTTGATCTCCATCTTTTCAAACATGAGGGGAACTTCACGGTGTTCATTTGGTATCCTCTTTAATACTTCAGGGTGGTTGCTAGACCTTTTCTAAGTGGAAAAAGCCTCCTAAGCTTAGCAATTCAATCAGCTCGTTTGAAACTGAAGCAGTTCCACGAATCAGCACCAGTGATTGTCATCAACAAAAATGTCTTACATAGGACCAGGGCAGCACGAGGGTAACGAAGTTTTTTCATCAAAAGCGATTTGACGCAGGGAGCATCGCTAAGACGGAGCGAAGATACACCATAAGTCAAGTATTAAATTTATATTCTTGAATCTGTTAAATCAGGGGATTCGCGCCACAGTATTACCGGTAATGTCGTCATCCGGGTTTGACAAGTTTTTGGGTCGTACATTTGCATAAAATCGTGGGAGCACAAGGGAAGAAATCAAAAAATTCATAACAATTTCCACAATTTCCCTTTGCAGTTTGGACCCTTCAAAAGTATCATTCATGACGACCCGATGATGTTGCGCGAAGCGTCAAATACAAACTCTCAGTTTGGTGGTTTGAACAGATTCTTTGGATACGAAAATGATTGGAATATAGTATTAATGTCTTGGATCATTGTTGGTTCAATGCCCTGCATGTGACCGAGTTCTTCATTTTCCCCTTTAGAAAGGTCACATACTGTTCCTTTTAGTTGTGGGTTAACGAGCTAGGCACGTTCGCGGGAATGAGTCTCTTGACTGCTTGTTGTTATTCTCCCCCTGGTTTGCATCCTTGAAAGGTAGCCGAACAATGTTCTACCCCATTGTCACGAGTTTTTTGTCACAAGTGTGCCTCACAATAGCTTCATTAGGGTAAATGTGTTTAGTCAGGGTAATTTTCCACCCCCCAGAAGGCGCAAAACATTGTCAATGATGGTTCAGTAGCAACAAAAAAGATAACAAGAAGTATAAGTGGTTGAAGGTCCTATTGACCATTATGATCCGCAAAAATGCTAGCAACCTGGGGACAATTAGTGATTGAATACCGCCCACATCAAAATCTCGGGGTATACATCTGCACCAAAGAGAATGTCAATCGGCCCGGTACATGAAAATGAGGGTCAGCCAGCTGAAGATGAGAAACCCTGAACCATATTTTTTAGAAAGCATGGTTGATGGCATTCCCGATGTATTTTATTAGATGTAGTCGGTGATCAACTGAGGACCATAAACACCACAGGGTTTCACCCACATATCACAACCCCCTTGTTGGTTTGCACAGTTGACTGAGGACCCCTTTAATGGAATTTTCAGCTTGCGACGGGGGCAGGCCAGGGTGAGCACAGCCCTTCAGTAATAAATGATGATTGTGACGCACAATTATCAACACTCAAACCCTTTGAAAGCACCTTTGCCCTCCTTAACCTGTACTAAGCGGTTCCCAAACAAGATGTAGTAAGGTCACAAAACTGGTGGAAAGTGAGTGATGTGTTCACCCCGTGTAACAGTGCCTTCATGGCCTGGTGAATGACCCGATGGTGCATCCCCCTTTGCAAAATCTACTGTTTATGGGTGGGATCAGTGTGAGAGGGTAAAACGTTGGTTTGAGCTAAACGACCTTGACCGCAAGTGTCAGGCCTTGGATTAAATTTACCTATGTGCAAAAATGTTGATGAGTTTTTATTGCAGTGTGGACACTTGAATTTTGAGGAACAATCCTTTACTTGGTGCGATCCCTTTAAACAATTAAAACACAAATTATTTTTCTTTACCCCAACCCGGCGTTGTGCGGGGCTTGCCGGAACACGGACATTATGATACATGGTTTCTTGACACACAGAGCAGTGACCTTGATTTGAGTCAACATAAAATGATCTTCTCATCCAACAGGGGAATTTGTTTTCCCCCTTCCACCTCCGTTGGTTGCTATATGTCTAGTACTCGGTAGTTTTTAGTGATTACCCCTTATTTCAGATGACAGGCTTTGCATTGTTTTCAAGAAATTCCAAAAGTTGATCAAAGCTTGGTATTTTGGGACCCTTGCGCAAGTTAAAAAAAAGCGGTCCTTATTAAATTGTTCATGTCAAGTTTAGTAAATAAAAAACCACTCACAAACTGGAAATTTAAACATTAAGTGCACCCAATTCTCCTTAAATGTTCCCTACGCCCTTAAGTTCGTGGCGACCTTGAGGGGTTTCCCGGGAATTGCATTTTTTTTCTAAAAAATGTGTAGCTATTACCCCATCTTGGTAACGTTCTGTAAAAATCGCCAGGCTAAAAGGGTAGTTCCTTGACACCGGAGTGACTTTAATAAAGTCAGGGGCTCACCAGATAATGTGTCAAAAGATATTGAAACCTTTCCCGGGTTAAGGTTTTGTTTTTTTGAATGAGGGGACGTACAATCAGAAAGGGGGGGGGTTTTTTTTTTCCCCTTTTATTTTTTCCCTTAGGATTTTGCAAATCCCTTTAAGGCCCTTTTTTCCCGGGTGGGTTGTCCGTGAAAATCCCTTAACCGGGGATAGGTCAGTAAAGTCCTCAATCAATTTTCATGTCTTAACATCAAAGTCCCCTTTGTTTTCGCCGCGACTCCTAACAAAAGTATTTCTTAAAATCCCCCCTTTAAAAAATTTTTAAAAGTCTAAAAAAAAGTGCCTTAAATAGCTCATTTGGTAATGCCCAAAAACCTGTTCCACAGCTTGTAAAGCTATTAACCCGGGGGAGTTTCCCCTTTAAAACCCCAGTTCAAGGTGTGCATAAGACATGTGAAAAAAAAATTAAACAAATTAATTAAAAAAGGGGGAATAAATACAAACTAAGCAAACAAGAAACTAACTTAACATAAAAAAAACAGTCAAAACACCCACGTTACATCCCACTCTCGACCAATAAACAAAGGTCGAATCACCGATCATATTACTACGATGCACAATAGATATGGCTACGATTTAACGCAAAAACTCTAAAAGATATATCGAACTGATGAGCCACTAATCCAAAGACCCAGCATGGCCGAAATAAACTGAAAAAATGAACAAGAAATAAACCAAATAAACAAAAAAGTTGCTCTATCCCCCCCAAAAAAAAAAACCCCCAAGGAACATGAAACACGTACCCCGGGCCGGTGGACCAAAATGTTTAGATAATTTAAAATTAATAAAAAACAAAAGAAGCCTCTGGGGCCCCCGTGTTAAACGGGGGTAAATGACTTATGGTGGAAAGGAAATTGATAGAGGCAATCCCCCTTACTTTTGGATAATGGCTTTCCCTGGCGAGTCTTTTTAACAACACACACGAAAAAAATCGGGCCATTCCGGGTAAAGGGGTTTTTGGAACCTTATACTTTTCTTATCGAGTTCCGGCACGGCAAAAATTAAAACACATAAAACTCCACGCCAGCGACACTTGGCGGAAAAAAATAAACTTTATGGCCCCCGGTTTTGGTTTTTTTTTCCCCCAAAGGGGGGGAATTTTAAGAAAAATGAAAAACCAACAAACAGAACTAAACCTCAACAATAACAACAAAAACCCAAACCAAAAAAAAAAAACATTTTAAGGGGCGAGGATAGGAATTAGATAAAAGGGCATTTTTAAAGATAAAAACATAGAGGAATGAAATGAATATAGGATTAGTAAAATTGTAAACAAAAAAAAATTATAAACAACGATTTTAATGTAGTAAATGTAGTTATTTGTGTTTCGAGAAAATTCATGAGTACAAAATCAGTGTTTTATAGTTTAATTATTTTTTTAATATTTTAGTGATTTTTTTTTATACAAACTATGAGTGAAAAAAAAATTTTAAAAAATGTTGAGTAGGGTACAGAAAATTTTAATTTAATTTTCAAATTAATATGGAGGTTAATATTTTAAAAAAATGTTGGTTGAGGAATGAAAAATAACCCCTTTTTTTAATTGCGGTGTTGGTTGGTGAGTTATTGGGAAAAGAAATTTTCGGTGGGGACATCAATCAATCGAAAAAAGATATATTAGTAAAAAAAAAAAAATTTTTGGAATAACTTTTTTGTTGTGGGTTATGTAGGAACGAGATTTTTTTGGGGGAAAAAATAAATTTTTAAAGTGTAACCTTATAGGGGGGGTGTATAAAACCCCCGCTCCCCCCAATACCAACCAGTCGGGAACACCTAAAAAAAAAAAGAGACTCTAACTCTTGAGGGGTTGCGGTGAGTAGCAAGGAAGGATATTTTTTTGGTTTAATGTGGCCCGAGCGAAAATAAAATTCCCGGTAAACCCCCCCTCTGATATGTTTCCACGGTAATCCTTAGCTCGTCGCGAAGTTTAAATACTGTGAAATAAAAGGGGGGGCGCATGATTTTTGTGATACTCACAAAAATTTAAAATCTTATTAGGCTTTAAAAGGACCAAAATCTCACCAGAGGGGGAAATAAATTTAACCAAAAAGAAGTAAAAAAAAAGAAAAGGGTTATGTAAGTATATGAAATTTTAAATTCTAAAAATCAAATACTCAAAGAGGTATTATTTTATATTTTTTATTATTTTATATATATATTAAATATATATATAAATATATAAATTTTAAAATTTGGCATTTAATTTTAAAAAAAAAGTTAACCATCCGGTACCAGAAAATTTATAAATCTAAGCCGGTTAAAAATTGCGGGATAAGAGGCCCCTTTTAAGTAAAATAAAAAAATTAAATTTTGGGGGGAACCGCGAATTAGTGGGCCGAACTGTTCAATAATAAAAAAACATCTCAATCGTTTTCCTGTATACTTTAGGGATGCGCCAAACAAAGTTGCAACAATTTTGACCTGGCTGCAGCACTCCCCCCTTCTAGATCTTCAAAGCCCCCATTTTTTCTCACGAATCTTCCCTTTGAGAGAAAATAGGTCATCCTTGACTCTAACCGGCGCTCGCTGATGGAACGAAAAACCTACCTCAAATTCAAATTTTTTGTATTTCATTCACATTTTTTTCATGTCCAAAACAAGCGCGTCACTTTTTTACTTCTTAGAGTCCTCTCTTATACTTCTAACAATGATTGCCATGGTAAACAAAACAAACAAAAAAACAGAGAGGTTTCAAAATTTTAGAGGTTTATAGAGAGGATGGAGTTTTATTATTATTTCAAACTGCCATCAGGGATGCAACTTTTGGTAAACGAATTGAATGTCCCCCCACCTTCATGAAATATGAATTTGGACGGGATATTGTTTACAAAAGATTTTATTATTATTATTATTATTATTTTTACACCGCTCTTATACCGTTCGGGGTTTATACCTTTAAGTACTAATTTCGTTTAAAGGATTTAGGAATTGGGAAAGGTTTAAAAGAGGAAGTGAACCCCATTTGCTGGAGGAGAGTGGAAAACCCCTTTAGGAAAAACCACCTCCAGTTCACCCCACTGAGATTCGAACCTCGATTCCCCCTCCTCAGCAGTCGAGCTCAACACACAAGCGCGTTAGCCAACTCGCCACAGAGGGGGGGTTTCAATAGATAAAGAATATGTTTTAGTGAGTGAAAATAACCACTTTGGTAAGAACTGTGTTGGGACTTGGTTTTATGCAGATACGAAATTTTTGAGGGGGTTTTGTACTCAACAATCGAAATAAGAATACATAAATTTTAAAAAACATTAATAAAATCTGCAAATAGTGTTTTGTGGTTTGGTGTATCCCCTGGCGGGGTTGGAGTCACCTTCTGAGGTGTGAATCCCCGGCTTCGAACTCCCAATGGTAAGTGAGGATCCCATCGTTACAACTACAGAACAAATATTATGCACTGAAATAAATCTTAATATTCCCATATAATATACTGACAAAAAAATTTTGGGGTAAGTTTCAAAATTTAGTAATAGTTTTTCAATAAGCTCTCCCAAACCCATGTTTACTAATTATATTTAATTTAAATGAGTTAAACAAGAATTTGAACAGGGGAAATTTAAAGCTCAACATCTATCTTGGCAACTCCGCTTACTATGAAAAATTATAGGATTCGCCCCGTGATTCAGCCATTCTTCACCAGCGTTAAAGGGTTTTAGTCTGTGATGGACAGGGGAAACGTGGGCTACATTGAACACCAATGTTATTCAGCAAGTAGCTATAAAAATTTTTTAATTTTAAACGAAAATTCTAATTAATTCCACACACACCAAAAATTTCAATCAAAATTGTCTTTAATTTAAGTAAAAATATAAAACGGACGCCCGGGTTATCAAAAGGGGTAACTCTCGCACTAAGCAAGGGTCCCAGCTTCCCTTTCATGAATATTTTTTTTTAAAAATTTAAAAAATTATTAACTTGACCCTTAAAAAAGGGCAGGGAATTAAATGATTTTCAGTTTTGGTGTTTTTTAAAAATAAATTTTAAAACTTTTTCCCCTCAAACGATGAACCAAATCACTTAATAGGAAATAAAAAATAACAATTTTCTCCTTTGTATTTTCCCAACCTGAATTTTTTTAGCCATAATGCATTTCCCGGGCATCTAAACTTTCCCCCTTAAACCCCGGAATTATCAACCCCAGGAGGAAAAAAATAATTACCGGCCCTCCCATATTGAAAAATATTTTTTTTAATTAAAAAAAAACTTGACAGTAGTCAACGAAATAAAAAATTTTGGGGTTTATATTTTTATTTCTTTTTCCGGGGGAAAAAAATAATTTTGGGGTCAATTGTGGGAAAATAAATTTTTTGTTAACTTGACCAATTTTTTAATTTTTTTTTAATTTAAATAATACACTTCATAAATAGGGTTAAAAAACTATTTTATTAAAAGCCGCAAGACTAACTCAAAATAAATCAAATTAATATTTTGTGTATGCAAAATTTTTTTAGTTTTTTTAAATTTTTTTTTAAAAAACATTACTTTGTAATTCAGTCTTATGTAAAAAGGATTCAAAAGAGAAAAAAAATTTTAAATGAGAAAACAATTTTTAAAATCATTCCCTTTATTATTATTATTTTTTTTTTTTTTTTTTTTGCACCCGTCTTACAACCCGTTGGGTTAAACATTGCTAATGTGTAAGGTAGGGGGTTTTTGGATGTTTAAAAGGCCCACTTTAATGGAATCCAACCCGGGGGGGGCCTGGCTTTTCCCCCCATTAAAAATTTTTTGAGGGTAAGGAAGGTTTTGGTAACAATAAATCCTCCGGGGCCCGGGGTTAAACCCCCGGTGCCCCGCACGAATCTGCACCCTTCCCCAGACCACCCGGCCCATTCCATTTTAACACAGTTAAAAAAATTACTTAAAAAAAAAAAAAAAATGTTCCCCCCCTTTCCAACGTTCTAAAAATTTTTAACCAGATTCAATAGCTTTAAAACCCAAAAAGTCAGGCCCCCCTTTTTTAATTTTTTAAACCAAACTTTTTTACAAAATCACAATAAAAATTTATATTCTTATATAAATTACACCTATTTAATTACAAAAATATTCATTTTTAAAAATTTTTTTTTTTTAATTTATTTTTGTTAGCTTATTGTTGAAACCCTATTTTTAATATTTTATATTCGTTTGAAAAATTAAAAACAAAACAAACTTTTCGAAATTAATAAAACATTGGGTTATGCCGATCGAATGTCTAAAAATTCCGTGTTGCAAAAACGTTGTGATAACGGGTCAAACCCAAAAATTTTTCCCAAGGGGTTGGTTAGAACGAATTTGTTTCCGTGTGGGGGGGCCTTGATGTGGACGGGGAAAGGGAAAAAATCTCTAACCCCAACGAAAAGATAAAGGTGCGCAGTTGAGGGAGGGAAAAAAAATTTTTTTAAGGAGCAGGGGCAATCGACTCTCCACAACTGGACCGTTTTGTTGTCACGGCATTTTCGACATACCCCCACCAGTTTTTTTAGCCTTCGTTACTCCCCCTTTTAATTTTAGCATTTATGTAATTACCCAAAATGGTTTAGAGTTAAGGGTTTTGATTCTTGAAAAAGCACCAAAATTTTTTTTAATAAGTTAAAACTTTTAGGAAAATCCCCATTTGACCCAACCGGAACAAACCTCAATTTACTGTAGGGGCAGTCCATTTTGCAAAAAAGCAACGCAAAGGGTTTGAAACCTCTTGGATGGGGCTTTTTTGTTTAAAAAAAAATTTGGCAATTTTTAAAAAAAAAGTAAAAAAAAAAAAGTATAGCAAAAAAAAATTTCAATTTTTCTTTTCCCCTTTAGAATTAGTTTTTATCTTTTTTTTGAAAAAATTTTTTTTTTGCTAAATTTTTGGGGGGGCAGAAAAAAATTCAGTCACGTAAATTGGGGACCCTTCCCTTAATTTTTCATCCCAAGGGGGCCCATCAATTTAATTAATAAAAATTTTTTATTGGGTTTTTCCCAAACTGTGTTTGTTTGGGAAAAATTTTGTTTTTTTACAAAAAAGTTTCAATTAAAAAACTCTTTTGACTCCCCAAAAAACTCTAACGGCCTATTTAATAGGAAAGAAGGTTGCGCCGGCCTGCCCCCGGGTTTAACTAGAAAAAAAGAGCCATTCTTTTGCTTTACACTCCCCAAAAAATTTTTGGAGCATAAAGGAAAAGATCCCCGGACCTTTACAACTGTCCAGAGCGAGGAAAGGGTTCTTTGGTTTTTTTAAAAGGGGTTTTTTGCCCGGGGACCGGGAAAAAAAAGGAAAGCCCTTTATTTTCGGAACAGGTTTTAATGTGAGGGGAAAAACATCCCCAAAGGGGGGTTTGTGATTTCAAACCCCCTTTTCCATCTTTTTTGGAAAAAAATTGTTGTCGGGGGTGGGTCCCAGAAAAAAAAACCATTACAAACCCTTTCATGGCCAGCGCTTAAAGCCAAATGCTCTCGTGTTTTTTAATTAATAATTTAAAGTTTTTAATTTTTAATAAAAAAAAAAAAAGGAATTTTGGTTTTTTTCATGTGAAATTTATCATAAGTTCATTTGAAAAAACAACATTTTTCTTGTTTAAAAAGGCGCCACAAATGTTTTATTTTATAAAATCCTATTTATATTTCACAACATTAAATTTTCTTAAAAACCCAAAAAAATCGGTCAGTTTGTTTTAGCCATTTAAATAAATTTTTTTGGAATTTTAACAACAATTTTTTGTAAATATCAAATAAACTTTATTTTAAAAAAAAAAACAAATCTTTATTTTTTTTTTTTTTTTACAGGGTTCTTTTGTTTTATTTTTCAAAATTAAAATTAAAACTAAAAAAAATAAAACTTTTTTTAACTTTTAAGAAAGATAAAAAAATAATTCGCTAAAAAAAAGGGGTTTTTGACTTTTTTTTTGTTTAATCTTCAGGAATCAGGGAAAAAGACACGGAAAAGGTTAACATTTACAAATTTTTTGGGAAAAACAAATTAAGCCTTTCCCAAAAATATTGTTATAAATTAAAATATAAAAGTTTTAAACATTATACATATTAAAAATTTAAAATCACACCAATAAATGAGTAAAAATTAAATTGCAAAAAAACTATTAAAATATGTTTAAAATTACTTATGTTTACGTTTTTTAAACTGGGAAAAAATTAATTTGTTTTTTTTCTTGGCTTTTATTAACTTTACTAGCCCACAAAAAACAAAGCCTATCGGCAAAAAAATGGAACATTTGGGGAAAATATTGAAGAAAAAATTTGGATTAAGGGGCCGGAGGGAAATTAAGAGTTCCCCCCCCCCACCCCCTTCCCTCCCCCCCCGCCCTTGTACCAAGGGGGGGTGGGGGGTAAAAGTATGACGCGCCCCCCCCCTTTTTTCCCCCTTTTTACAGCAAAAAGACAGGGGGGGGGGGGGAAATGGGGGTAGGGGCCCCCGGGGGGAAAGGTGGCGAGGGGGGGGGGAGGGGGGGTTTGCCCCCCCAGGGGGGGGGGGGGGGGGTTTGGGCCTCCCCTTTTGAAAAAAGGCGAACTTTAATCTTAATTAACTTTTTAAATTTTCCCCCAACCCCAATAGTTTTTTTTCGCAGTAAGTTCGCCCTTTTGAAAAGGGTGCCCTTTCCCCATCTCTGTCGGGCCCTTTTTTCCGGGTTTTTCCCCCAGAAAATTTTGGGGGGGTTTTGGGATATGTGAGGGCATGTTTAGATTTTTCCTTAGCCCCAGCTCCCCTCCCCTCTCAACCCCCACTAGCTGGGCCCCCTCAAAGAAGCAAAGTTCAATCTTTTTGTTTCCTCCTGGGGAGGGGGAGTTTAGAACGTAAATTGGATGGGGGAAAATTTTAAAAAAAAATTTCTTCAAAGGGGGCCACTTAAAAAATTATTTTTAATCGTGTTGGAAAAATAAAGTCTCCTGACGGGGGGTTTTTAAAAATTTGGGGGACGAGAAAAAAATTTTTTTTGTGAACTATGAATTTTCTAGACTCCCTCGTCTGTAGGAGGGGTGGGAAAGGTTTCCCTCTAAGTTGGGGAAGTTTACGTACCCCTTGTAGAGGGGGTTGTTTTTGTTTTTTCCCCAATTTTTTAAAATTTTGATTAACCTTTTAGGGAAATCTTTAGTCCCATTAAATTCTAAAGATTGAAAATGTTTTGTAAAAGATACGGTTCTTTTTTTGTCTACAAACTTTCGACAGAATTGTAACAAAGAAGTTAACGGATTTAAGAGATTGGTCAGGGGGATATTATACCCACGGTATAAAACCCCTTAAAAAACCCGTTATGGAGGGTTCGTGTTCTCAGCTGCGGGAGGGCCCAAATAAAAGTTGGTTCCCTAACCGTTTCTTTTACTCGCAAAAGAACAGTGGAAGACATTTAAAGCGACTTATGCTTGTATACAAAGGCATCCCCAAAAATTTAAGCAAAACCGCCATCTTAAGTTTTGAAGGTAAAGTGAACATTCAAATTTGTGTGTGTGTATATCATTTTTCTTCTTATTTTAAAAAAATTTAAATTTTATTGGTTAAGATATTAGCTTCAATGTTTATATTTTTTTTTCGCTGGGGAACATGGTGGGTTTAAGGTGGTGGTTTTCAAACGCTAATTTTTCCAGGTTCAACCCTGTTTTTCTTTTTGTCTTTTTTTCCTTCATTTTTTTTTAAACCAAATTTTTTTTTTAAATTTTGGAAAATTTAAAGAAAAAAAAAAAAAACCTTTTGCCCACAAAAATTATTTTTCTCGGGGCTTTTCCTATAAAATTGGGGGGCCCCCCAAATTTTGTTAAAATTTTTTGAAATAATTCCCCCAAAATTGGAAAGGGTTTTTTAAAAAAAATTTTAAAACCGAATTAAAAAATAAAAAAAAAACCATTTTTAATATATTTAATTAACCCCCAATTTCTTTAAAGGAAAAATTTTTTTTTCCCCCTCAGCACAAATGATGGAAACCCATTAAAATTTATTTTGAAAGGTTAACCCTTTACCCCTCATGGAAAAAGGGTGGTTAAAGGTGATTAAGAAATTTTTTTCCAAACGAAAACCGTTTTTTCCCTTTTAAACTTAAAACCCTGGGGGTTTTTCATTTCCCCCTCAAATTCCTGCATTTCAAATTTTCCTTTTTAACCCATTGGGCTTTTGTTTTAAAATTTTTAAGCCGGTTTTTACATTTAATAAATTTAACCAAACTTTTTTAATCCCAATTTTTTTGTTTTAAAAGCATATTATAATTTAAAAAAACCGTCCCCAAAATTTTCTTAAAAAAAAAAACCATTAGCCAAAAAAAAGGTTAAAAAATTTTAAATTTTTTTTTTAAACACCCCCCTTTTTTTCCAATTCACAAATGAAGGGAAATAACAAAAATTTGGGGGTAACCCTTTTAACCCCCCAAAAGGGCACCCTCAACCCATAAAAATTACGTTTGTTTTTTTTTCATTGCCAAAAAATAATTTTTTAAATTCCCCCCGTTGGTTTTGGTTTTTTTCTCCCCCCTTTGGAAGGCCCCTTTTTAAAAAAGCATAGGTTTTGGACTTTTGGAATTTTTTTTAAGGATTGAGGTTAAACCCTCCCCTTTCCCTTTGTTTTAAAATGGTTTTTAAAAAATCCTTTCCATTTTAAAAATTTGGAAATTTCAAAAAACCCAAACTTTTTTTTTAAAAAAAATTCCAAAATTTTTTAATTTTCCCCGGGTTCAAATACCTCGGGTTTCAAGGAAAACCGGGGGTATGGTTTTTTCCCTTTCCCACTACGAAAATTGGGGTTCATTTCCCTTTAAATTTTCCCCTTCCCAATTCTAATCTTTAAAAGTAATTAGACTCGGGAAATGTTTTTTAAATACCTTCGTAAACGAAACAAAAGAGAGGGTTTTGTTATAATAGTACCTATTTCATACTTTTAATACCACAAATGTTGTTTTGAGGGTTTTTCCCAAATTTTTTTTGGGGTTGGCATGCTAACTTAACTATTTGTTTCTGATAGCTTTACACACATACACCACAACACATACACAAGGGGGAAAAAAAAAATTTGGGGCTTAAATTTTTGTATATAAATAGCTTCATAAACCCCGCTAATTAGATTTTTTCCTTTTTGTTTGTTTTTTACCCCCTTCAAAAACCGCCCGATGATAACCCTAAAACCCCAAGCTGTCCCAAAAAATTAAAGGGGGATAATGAGAGAGGGTGGGGCCTTGTTAGAGCATAGCGCAACACAAATTTTAAAAAAAAGAAAAAAAAACATTTGGGGGCCCCAAAAAACAAAACGAGCTGCTTTTTAATTTCCTAATCATGTATTCGACAAACAAAGGGGAAAATGGGTGTATTTTCTCTTTGGGAATTAGGCTCAATTTTTAATTTTTTTTTGAAACAAATTTTTTAAAATTAAAATACCTAAAAACAGATACCGTTTTTCACTCGGGGAAGGTATTAATTTGCTTACAAGAACATATTCCCCGGCCAGATTAAGACCCGAGCTTTAGATTTGGGGATAGTTTGATATAGAGCAAAAAACCCAAAAGACTTAAAACCCCCTTTTCACAAAACTTGGTGCAGGGTTTTTTAAGGGTTTTAAGGCTTTACCCTGGGCCCGGCTGGGCTATTATAAAACCCTTTTTGAAAAAGGTCCCCGGGGGCGGCGCAAAAAGGGACGCTCTATCCCCAAGAATTTAACCCAAATATGATCCTGTACTTTTTCTCTTTTGCGTGGGGGGAATAATTTAAAGACGGTAGAAAAATAATCAATCGAAAAATGGCTCGATAAAGGTAAATTGAAACCCTCTCTGTAAGTTTAGGCACCCTAAGGAGGGTAGAATTGAAAAAGGTTATTTAAAAACTCTACCCCTAACGATTTTTTTTCCCCGAAAAATTGGGAGGAGATTATAAAATAACGTGATCTTCCCTCCTTCCAGATCGGGGAAATTCTTTTTCTGGGAGATCGGGGGGAAAAACGAGGGCACTTTAGAAATGAGAGAAAATTTCTCAAAAAATCGGTTTTTCACGATCGGGGCTCGGTTCAAAACCCCGGGAAATTATCCCCGGGAGTAAAGCGCGAAAAAATGTAAATTGAAAAAGGATTTTGGGTTTTCCCCGTATCCGTATTGGCGTCCCTCTTTGAACCGACGGGAAAACCCCTAAACGTTTTTCGTCAAACCCTAATTTTCGAGAAAACGGCTGAATCAATGGAACCCCCTTTTCCCATTCAAAATGAAAAATCGAAGGGCTTGGGAAAGGGGTTACCGATAAACCGTTATGTGTAAAACTGCAAAAAAAACGAGGGTTTAGTGACTCTTTTTAAGGGGGTCAAAAAATATGTCCGGGGTTTTTAAAAAACCCCCCAACTAAATTCAACGTTAAAAAAAGGGCGTAAAAATTTTGGCCCCGGGGTGTCTGCCCCCTTTTTTTTTAAAGGGGAAAAAAAACTTCCCCAAAAAATAAAGATACGTGTATAAAATTTGGGCGGTAAGGAAAACTTTTCCCCCAAGGAGGGAAAAATTCCCCAGGTTTCAAAAAAGTAAAAAACGCGGGGGAAAACGGGGTTTATGTAAAAAACGCGGATTTTGGAGAGCTTCCCGTACCCGGTTTCAGCCCCGTGTGATTTTGAAAGAAATTTTCTTTATTGAGAAATGAAAAGGCCATGTAGGTTTTTTGTAGGTATTTTCACTAAAAAAAAATTTTGATGATAAACTTCAGATACCGGACTTCCCCGGGAAAAAATTTTAAAAAGATCAATTTGTTGAGGCTCTTGAGATACGCAAAGGGGTACTAGTTTGGGGTTTTTTTTCCCCCCCCCTTTTTCCCCAAAACGCCAAAAACACCTGCTCAAAAGATGCTTTAATAGGCCCCCTTTTTTTAAATAATTTAAAAAAACCCCCACGCAAAATGATAACCGCTTTTAAGGGGAAAAACATTGCCCCCCTTGACGGAAATTTTTCGGGGGGAACCCGTCACGCGGGGTGAAAAAAAAATTTTTAAAAACCCGGGGGTAAAAACCCGAGCGTAGTAATCCTAACGCGGTTCCCCCCAAAATTTTTTTTTCTTAAAACACTTGCTGAACGAAAGAGAGGGGTTTTTTCACGGGAGATTTTCTTTTTTTTGTCAATCCAAAAAAAGTCAAGTTATTGGAGAGACAGGGGGCGTTTTAAGAAAAAAAAAAAGTATATTTGGCCCCCAAAGGGTTTTGGGGGTCACATTAAAAATTATAATTTTTTTCACTTTCTATTTTACCTCCCCCCAGAAAAATTTTTATTTTTCTCGAACCCGAAAATTTAAAAAAAAACTGAAAAAGGGCACCCTGATGAAAAGGGTTTTAAATAGTCCTCGTGGGGTTTTTGTTCCCCTATGAAAAATAAATTCATTTGAGCGACTAAAGGGGGAAAAAAATTTTCCGAGAAAAAAAAAATTTTTATAACGCGCTCAGGGTTTTATATTCTCAGGAAGACTTTTATCACCCCTGCAAAGTTTTTGGGGGCTTTTTTGGGGAAAGCAAGAATTTTTGGGGGGCTACTCGAACTCTACCTGAAAAACGGATGAACAAGGGGGTCGGGGGTTTTACCCCATCCAGGTGGAAAACTGGAATACTCCCGCTACTTCCCCTCATTTTTGGGGAAACCCAAGATCTGTGTTTATCTATCCGGGGGTTTTTTATCGGAACACAATCTTCTACCATCCCTAAAGGGGGTTTTTGGCCCGGGGCACTGGGGGCCCCGTTCTCCCCATCCAGGTTTGGGAGCGGGGGAAATCCCCCCCGCTACCAGTCTCTCACGGGTTTGGGGGCTGACACTGTAGTACCCGTTTTAATTTTCTGGGGGGTTTTTGGGGAAAAAACTATCCCCCCAATTTTTAGTCTTTTTGACCCGGGTGGGGCTTGTCCCCCGAGGAAAACCCGGGGGTTTTTAAAATACCCCCGGGGGGAGTCGGGGGTTTCCCCCCGCTCCCCCTCTTCTCCCCCGGGGGGACCACCCCTGAGTAAATTCCCCCCGTTTTAAATTTTTTTTCCCAGGGTGGTAGGGGAGCTATCCCCCCCTCCAGTCTCTCACGGGGTTTTGGGCTGACACGAAGACCCCGTGTTCTCCCCATCCGGGGGTTTGGGAGTGGAAAAAACTCTCCCTCCCCCCTCTCAGGGGAAAAACCGACACTTAGGGGGGGTTTTACCAAATCCGGGGATAGTGGGGAAATACTATTTTCCCCCAGTCTCTCACGGGTTTTGGGCTGACACGGGGGTTTTTTCGTGTTCTACCTTTTCCGGGGGTTTGGGAGTGGAGCTACTCCCCCGCTCCCCGCCCCCTCTGGTTGGACCGCCCAGGGGAAAACCCCCTGTTCTACCTATCCAGGGGGGGAAAAAGTAGCGAAATCCCCCCGGGGTTTAACCCCAAATTCCCCCCCACGTAAGGGGGGGGTTTTGGGTTTTTAAATGACCCCCCTCTGGTTTTCCCCTTTGGATTGGGCTGATCCCCTCCCCTTTTCCAAAAACCCCCCTTCCTTCCCTCGCCCTATTTTCCCCTTTTTTTGGTTTTGGGTTTTTTTCCCCCCGCCGGTTTGGTTTTTTCCCCCCCCCTACAGCCGGAAAACCCCCGGGGAAAATTTTGGGTTTTGCTGAAAAATTTTTTTTTTATTGATTATTTTTAAAAATTTTTAAATTTGGGAAGAAAAAGGTTTGTTTTTTTTTTTATTTATTGCGGGGGCCAATACGCCGGCCCCTTTTGGGGTTTTTAAAAATTTTAATTGGGGGGGGATAGGGGTTTTCCCGGGGTTTTAGGGCTTGTTTTTTTTAATTTTGGGTATAATCCTTGACGTTGGGGGGGGGAAAGGGCCTGGCCGAAAACTTGGGGTGGGGCCCCCCCATCCCTAAATGAAAAATTTGGGTTTTCCCTTTTTTCCCCCGGGAAACCCCAAATGGGGAAAAACCTTGGGGCTAGGGGTTTGGGGGTTTTTTGATTTGTGGTAATTTTTTCCCCAGCCCCCCCCCCCCCTTTAAAAACCCGGGGCGCCAACGGGGGGGAAAAGGGGCCTAAAACCCCCCTTGGGGGTTTTCCCCAAAAGACTTTTAAAAAATGCGTTTATGGTCGAAAACCCCGGCGCAAGCTGGGGGGCAGAAAGACAAGTTTTTGGGGGCAAGAATGGGACGTGATCACAACCGGGTTTTTTTCCCCATGACGTAATCATTGCTGTTTTTTGTCCCCAACCCAGAAATTTTAAAATTTTTTCAAAATTTTGGGGGCCCCGGGAAAAAAAAGAAAGGGGGCCCCAAAACCCCCCGTCCCCAAAAAGTTTTAAAAAAAATTGGGGTTTTTGTTTGGTAGGGGGCTGTCGAAAAATCAGGGGTTTTAAAATTTTCCTCACCCGCACCCTTTTGGGGCCCCAAAACCGGGGGTTTTTTTCCCATGCCGAAAAAAATGCGTGTTTTTGGCCCCCTTAGTTTCACTTCCCCCAAACGGGGGCCCCCTAAAATTCCCCCCGTTGGGGGGCCCAAAATCCCCGGCAAAAAAGTCTAAAAAAACCCCTTAAAATAAGGATAGATATCAAATTAAAAAAATATGAAAAAGATAAAAAAGGATTTTAAAAAAAAAATTTATTGAAAATTTTAAATTTAAAATTATTATTTATGAGGGGAAAAGGATGATTTTGGAAAAATTTTTTTGTTACAACAGAAAAATAATTCCCCCTCAAAAATTTTGTGAGTGAAAATTTAAATTATGTAATGAAAAAAAAGTTTTTAATTATTAAAAAAAAAAAAATTGAACTTTAAAAAAAAAAAAAAAAAAAATTTTAAAAAAAATTTTTTGGTAAAAAATTTTCATATAAAAATAAAACAATAAACATATAAAATCCCTTTTTTATGGGGTTTTTTTAAATAAAAAAAAGGGTGTTTTAAATTTTAAAAAACAAGTTTAAAAAATTTTTTGGTTTGTAGAAATAGAGATTGAGCCTAGGCGGCATAAAGGGTTTTTTTTTTTGTTTGGGGTTTATAAAAAATTTTTTTTAAAATTTTTTTTTTCAGGTTTTTAAAAATAATTAATTTTAACCCCCAAAAATATTTAAGCAAATGAATGAAAAAATGGGATAGTATAGAAGAAACTTATAATATGTGAAAAATAAAAAAATCAAAAGCCCCCAAAAATTAAAAAAATTTTTTGAAAAAAAAGAAAATTTTTTTTAAAATAAGTTGAAACTATTCTTATCTGGGAGAATTTTAATTTTTCCCTTTTGGGGTTTCCCTTTTTGGAAAAAGAATGGGGTGGGTTAATCAAATGCCCCAAAAAGGGGGAAAAAGGAAAAATTCAAATTTTCCCCCCAAAAATCCAAGGGGGGAATAGATTAATTTTTTAAAAAAAAAAAAAAATTCTTTTTTTTTAAAAAAAAAAAATTTTTTTTTCAAAATTTTTGCTTTGTCTTTGATTTTTTTTTTAAAATTTCACTATATTAAAATTTCTTTTTATTTTTCCCCTTTTCATCAATTTGGGGCTTAAAAAAATTTTTTTGGGTTTGGGTTTTTAAAATGTAATTCCCCAAAACATCCTAAATTTTAAAAAAATTTTTAAAAAAAATTTTTAAAAACCCCAACCCAAAAATTTTTTTGAAAAAATGGGGTCAATTCTTAATTTTCTAACCAAAAAATTTTATTTGTTTATCAATTTTATCCCCCAAAATTTTTTTTAACAAAAATTTTTTTAAAAAACATGAAAATTTTAATGTTTTATTTTTTTTTAATTTTTTTTTATGTACTTTTTAAAATCACATTTTTTAATTGGTTTTTTTGTTAAATTTTTTTTTTTTTAACCAATTAAAACTTTTTCTCTTACATAATTTTTTTTCCCCCTCCAAATTTTTTGATTTTTTTGTTTTTTTTGAAACCCCAAAAACTTCTCTCAGTCCTTTTATCTTCAAAAATAATACCCCAAAAATTTAATTTTTTCAAATAATTTTTTTTTAAAACCTTTTTTCTATTTTTTATATTTTTTAATTTGATATCTACCCTTTTAAACTAATAGGAAAATTTTTTTGTTCCTTCCCCCAAATAATTATGTATTTTTTTAAAATTTAAAAAAAATTTTTTTTTTGGGGATCGTCTTTAAAAATGAAGGGGTGTGTTCCGTCACGGAGGGGGGAGTAAAGTGGGGAAAATTTTTCCAGAGTTTATGGGGTTTTTGAGGGAGTGTATAAAACCCCCACCCCCCCCAAGGGGAGATATGAACCCCTGCCCAAAAATGCCAAAAAACGTGTCCCCGCCCCCCCATACTTTTTAAACAACAAAAAAAAATTTAATGTTTAAGGACAAAAAAAATTTGCAAAATTTTAAGGCCCCCAAATTTTTATATGGGGGGCCCAATACATGGGACAGTTTGGCGGGTCGTCAAGACAAAAAAAGTTTTCGAGGTTGGGGGCAAAAGTCAGGACAAGAATATATCGTGCCCCCGAAAACCCCTTTGGGGTTTTTCCCCAAAGAGGAAAACAACGGTGTTTGACGCAACCCGGCCCCCAAATATTGGGCCCCCAAAAACCAAAACGAGGGGGGACAAGTTTTTGATTTTTAAAGGCATGGGCCCCCGGGGGCCAGGTTGGGGGCAGAAAAGGGGCAAGTAGAGACAAAAAATTTTATCTTTGTGCCGTAAAAAGGGGGGGGGGGGGGCTTTTAAAGAGGGGCGCCCTTTGGGGTTTTTTTTAATTAAACGTTTGTAAGCGGGTCAAGGGGAGAGGTTTTCAGAAAAGGGGGAAAAATATGGGGCGACGCGTGCGGCCGGGGGAAAAAATTTTACAAGGTATCAGCCTCCCCGAGAACCCCCACCAGAGTGTCTTTCCCCCGTCAGGGGCCAGATATCGGCAACCCCCCATCAGGGTAGTTGAGTGCCCCCACCCCCGGGAAAGGGGAAAGTCTGAAAACCCGTAAATCTCGGGGATTTAAAAATTTACAAAAATTATTCAAATTTAAAATTTGGGGGAAACCCCCGACTCAAAAATCCCTGGTCATTTTGGGGAACTTTTCCTTCCAAAGTAAAAATATTTTGGATTATAACCTTTTTTAAAATTAAAGCCGTGTATGAATTCTCGGAGGACAAAGGTTATTTTTTAAAAAAATGAATTAATAAATTGACTGCTTTTGCTCCATCAGGGTTGCGGGACATTTTAAAAAAAAAATTTTGTTTGGGTTTTAAAAATGTTTATTTCTTTTGTCATCCCCAATTTTACATTTGGCCGTTTAAATGCAATTTTTTGAGGATCCTACCCCAAAAAACTCCAATCTTATTCGGCAAAATTAAGTATAAAAACCTCAAATGTGTTTTAAAAGGGTATTTTGGGGGAGAGGGGGTTTATGCAGGGAAATTAGCCTGTGAAAAGGGGAATAAAAACCGTTAAGTGCAAAAAAAATTGAGAAAAAAAAAAATTATAAGTTTTTGCTAGGGGAAGAGACAAACCCAAAATTTTAAAATTTTTTTTGTGGGGTTTTTGGGGAAAGTAAGATTCCAAAATAAAAACTGTGGGCCCCTTTTTAAAAATGGGTTTTGCGCCTCTCAACGTGCCCTTTAATTTTTTGGGGAAAGGGGTTTCCTACTCTTTTCTAGGGTAGACCTTTTTTTTAAATTTATAAAAAAAAACCCAAAAAATTTGCTGGTGTTTTTTTTAAAAAATTCAATTGTATTTGGGCAAAAAAAATTTACTCCTACTTATTTTCAGTGGAAGATTCTTTTATATGTATTGATAAAAGACCAAATAAATTCCTTTGTTTTTTTTTTTAAAAAATTTAAAAATTGGGTTTTTTCAAAAAAAAAATAGCAAAAATGCCCCTTATTTTTTTAAAAACCGGTGGAGAATAAAATAAGGAGACCCCCAAAAAGGGGGTGGGAAAGTTTGCTATCCAAAGAAAATTAAAAAGGGTTTTAAAATTTTTAAATCTAACCCAAAAAATTTATATTTAGAGAATATCTTCCCCCTTTTAATGGAAAAAACCCCATAAGTATAAGTACATTTAAACCAAAAATTTCAGGGTTGTTTACCCGTCCCCGGTGAAATTTTTTTTTTAATTTTATGAATGTATTAAAATGGTAAGGAAAAATCTATTAAAAGGGGAGGCAGCAGTTTTTCACCGGGCGTTGGAAACTGCCCCCCGCCCAAAAGGCCAGAAAAGAATGAAAAAATTCCCCCCTTTGGGGGGGGAGAAAGGGTTTTTGTCTGTTAATTTTTTCCGTGGTCAATGGTAAAGGGACGCAAAAGGGAAAATCTTTTGGCCGCAACCCTTAGCATGTCTTTGACCCCCCCCCCCCCCCCCGATTAAGTTCCAGGCTTCGATTCCCTGTATGACTGAAAATGTTGGTTTAAGGGGGGGAAAGGGAACTAGTAAAACCAACTGAAGCAAAGGGGACGGTCTTACCTGCAGGGGTTCGAAACCCTATATTATCCACATTTCATGTTGTTTTTCTGGGAGCGGTTTCCCGTAAGGTGCTTCCCTTCTCACTCTCCGTGCAAAGGGGGGTTTAAAACTTCCAGGTCCTTTAAAAAAAAAGAAAATTGTTGCTACCAAACCTATGGGTCAAAAGATCCTTTGAGTGGAAACTCCCTAATCCACCAAAAAGGTGGCAATCAACCATGGACCAGGATTAGAACCCCTGTCCTTGTTTCTCGTAACTGCGTGGAAGCGTTAGGATGTCTACCCACGGCGCAAGGTCCAAAAAATGTATCACTCTCTCTCGTCTGTGAAGGGAAATTTGAAAAGACCTGTTTAAACTATGTCGTTTGGGCTAGTTCAGTGGTCAAAGTCTAAATGAATCAGTGTCCGTGAGGGTTAGTTTCTGTCCGCGTGCCACGTGTCCAGGCTTCGTTTTCCCTGTATGACTGAAAATGCTGGTTTAAGGGGGAACGGGCTTTGTACTTAACTAAAACGGTCTTACACCATAATGCTTGGACGGAGTTCTATAAGTAGAGGGGGGTGTAACGTTAAAACGCAAAATTAAAGTTTTATAATATTTATTCCCCAACCCCTTAAACAAATACCACTTATAAGGATCTTGAAATTATGTTGTTATGTTTTAAATTTTGAAAATATATATATCGACTAAATATATATATATATATATATATAAACATTTAACGTTTAAAAAATTTTCCACTTCACAAATATAATATATTTACATATACAAAAAACCCACCTCAGGGGCGTAGTTGGTTAAAGCCCGGTTGTATTGAGCTCGGTGTTTGAGGACTGGGAAGAAAAGGTTTTAATCTCGGTGGGTGAACGAGCGTGGTTTTCCAAAAGCATTTACTGGCAGCATTTCTTTTTTTAAATTAGACGCCTTCTTATTTATCAACTCTTCTGGTAATGGAATAAGCTGCAAGAAACCCAAAGGAAATATTTAGCTAGTTTAAGCTCTAAGTATTTCAAAACGGTCTCGGACCAACCACTTCCTTTGTGGTGGAAAGAAGAAGCTGGCTTCAATCTGTAAGTGCAGGGGATACCAATCGTGATCTAATTCATCGGACTTAGAGTGACATGCACTGAGACTGACTTATAAGCTATATGATTGTTTTTAGGATAGGAGAGAGGGGTGGGGTATTTGACGTTAAAAAACCCAAAAATAACAATTTTTACAATATTTATTTGGTCATGAAAACGATATACACAGTTTTTAAAGTATACTGGAATATTTACAATAATAATTATTAGTATAAACATAACTGGTTTTGTTTACAATATTTATTTACACACAGTGAAAAAGTATCGGGGAATATTTAACAATAAGGGGGGAATATCCTCGTACTAAAAAAAAGACGGTTTTCAATTTTTTTAAAAAAAATTTTTTATATTTAGTTTATTTTTTATTTATTTGATAGATTTAAATAAAATTTTTTTCAAAAGTTTATTTACTTGACAGAAATAATTTTATATAAAAACAATTTATTGATTTAAAAAAAAATATATACAAACAATTTATTAAATTAATATATAAATATTTAATAAACACCAATTGACTAAAAAAAATCAGAAAATTGAGGACTGTAAATGGCAAATAAAAAAATAAAAAAGTATCCCGGGGCATTTAAAAAATTATAAAAAATATGCTTGTTTTCAGCAGAAAAAAAATGAAAAAATCTCAATATTGAAAAAGGTATGTCTGGGAAATGTTAGGAGTGAAAGAAAAAAAGATGGTAATTCACCCGTCTAAATAAGCACCTTTTATTCGTGGCGGTGCGTTTACAAGGATTAAACCCAAACGGCAAGATTAAAATCATCGGTTATCCTGCGTTTGGTGTACACGGGCCGGTAGACTTTAAAAATTTTGCGAAAAAGGTACTACCAGTCGCAAACCTTTTTCTTACAATTTTGTGCGGTATCTGTATGTATCTTTCCGCGCCTGTTCGGTTTAACATCGCCTTTTAAAACGTCAAAAATAACATCGTTCCGGTTGCCATAGTTTATGGTGACCCGCGAACCTTGCACACCGTTTTTGTTTTGGCAGGATCTCCACCAACACAAACTCTGTAAGCGTAATTTTTGGGACCACCAGATACAAAGCCGTTAATGTAGCTTTCCGGACCGTAATCCTAATTTTCATCAGTGAGGTCACCAAAAAAAAGTCTCCGGTCGGTGGACTCCAATCGCCGGGGCGTTCGGTGAATAGAACTCTATCTGTATCATGATACAAAACGCGGGTCCCCAATTGTTCAAGGATGCTGTATAAGTACAACTTAGCATAGCAGTCATGTAGCACGCACCGCCACACTCGTGTTAGGGTTATGGCGCAACGCGTCACGCGCATCCTTGTAATTGAGAACATAACCTCATCATTTACATCAATGCGCTGTCCACGGTAATTACGGATCCGTCATGTACTTGTGGATGCCCTGATAGTCGTTGACAACGGCTATGTTGGTAAATCGGGTCTTTGCACAAACTTTCCCCATAGTGAATTTAAAAAAAGTTTAGACAATGTGCGGAGACCAGGGTTTTTACAAACAAGCCGAAATCTAGTTTTACCCCTTCCCTTTCCTCATAATTTTGAATGTATGCTAACTTTTCCTCTTGTGCGGTACACCACTTTGGCCATCCGCTGGTTTTTGTTTAATTTTCAATAAAGTATCTTATGTACCCGTGAAACAGGCCGCCAGAACGCGTCTGACAGTCATAATCAGATACATTGTACTCCTACACTTCGTGAACTGCTTCAAGATGTAGCCTTTCTCAACGGCTTTCTGGATATCGTCAATCACCCAGACGCCTGTCAACCACAATCTTTTTTATCGTTGTGCTGACACGCGCCTTGGTTTTTCTCCTCCCGCATTTCCTGCACAAGATGAACATTAGCTTGTCGTGCATCCGTGTAGGCAATACGGGCAGGAATGAATCTCGCGGAGGCGTCACTGTAACTTTGGCTATGCCTTCTACTTGATCTATAGACGTACAATTTGGTTCCAAGTGAATTTTGGGGGCCAACTGGGTATGTTTTGTACTTGCAAACGTATGGATACAACGAACACACAATCCAAGTACTTGATCTTCTCCTCACAAGAAAGGTCTGCTTCGTGGAAGAGCTTTATACAATTTGTACCCCCCGCCAAAGAATGCATCCCTGGGACTGAGAGGTTCCTTGGTATACACCTCGTGCCGGAGTACAAATTGCTGCAAGTCCTTGTCTGTGCGTTTCATCGCATTAAACATGCACTCCCACATTTCTACGACCGTGAAGCCGGCATTCTTAAACTTTTCCAAACAAGCCATGGTCGCTTCAAAACGCGTCTCCATGGTCTCGTGGGGACTATTTTGACGGGGGTGGTCCTGTCAGCGTAACAGAGAGGGCACCCGTGCCAATAACAGCCCCAGAACTGGAAGACGGTGGTGATATCTCCAGCTTTAACAACACCGTCTACACGTCGCCCTAACACATATTCCTCACGGCCGTTACCCGCATGAAGAATAACACCGCGTTGATGGGCCTCCCAGCAGAGCCATTGTACAGCGACGTGCGACTGTTGGTCTGCGCACCGATAGTATTCTCCTTAAGATGACTTCGGCGGTAAACCAACATGGCCGCTCCAGCTATCGTACACGCCTCTCTGAAAGGATCCACCTTTGCTTTCTCCATGAGCATGTTTCTAAACTTCAGGCAGGCCTTCCGTAGGATCTCTACATCTTTCACACAATACAATTCCAACTCGCGTTTAAAATCAAAGACATAATTTTCTTTGACCAACGCGTCATACCACTTCTCAAAAGCGCTCCTTTCCCTCAACTGACATCTCGCCGATGCCGTAGTCCTCCTTTGGTGGCAAGGGACCACTATACACCGAGTTTTCTTTTTTGTTGAAAAAATGGGGGAAATGTCCCTTGGCCAAAGCCTCGTCCAAGCTGAAAGTTTTTGGCAATTTGGACAACGACATCGGGAGAAAGTTCAGTGAGTCAATAAAGTGGAGCGGGCCGTAACGCATGGACATGATTTTCCCACCGTTCATTATAAGTTCTGGAGTCCATTTTTTAACCTCTATAATGTATCTTAAAATAAAATTTCCATCATAGGATTTAGCGTTATGGCCTAGGAGGGTGATATCCTTAAATTTTGAAGCTTTAATTTGTTCTATTAATTTAAAAAATTGGGCCATGGTGGTATCACCCTTGAATATGCGAGTCCTATCGCCCCCACAGTCGGTGCAATGATGGTCATTTGCATCTATATGAACACAAGCTCACAACACGTTTGCACGACACATAGGTTAGGTTCGTGCAAGTACGTGCCTGCCGTACCTTGATGAAGCGTTTCTTGTTTGCATTCAAAATCATAGAATACAAACATGAAATTACTCTTTTCCAGTGACGGCTTGGATGGGGCCTGCTTCATATAACAGAAATGACCAAAAGGACGATATGAATCGCATACTCTACAAAAAGTCTCATAACACCTATGTGAATAATTTGATCTTTCCAAACTGAAAAATTGCCCGCATACCTCGCAAACCTTTTTGACAACACAGACCGACCTGTGACCGCTGAAAAAACCGGGACGTTTATGGTTATCAAAGCACGTCTGATTTGTGAACCAACGCCCACAGTCTTTACAGACCACAGATCGGTCTCCGCTACAAACCGCTTTAGCGTAGAACTTTTTGCACGCGGATTCACACACTTGTGCGCATTTTTATGATCAAATGGCACACGGCATTCGCGGCAAAAGTACGAGCACTTAAATGCGGCTGTCAAGGATGTTATGACGTCAAAATGGTTTTGCTTATCGTCGTGAAAATACAAATCAAGGTGCCCCTTAAAGGATTGTTCGGAGGGAGTAGGCCCCTCATACAAGACTTGTCTCCCTCTACGTTCCTTAAACACCGTGATTTTGTATTTAGAGAGGTATGCTTGCAATTGTTTCAGCTCGGTTATTCCACCACCCTTCAAAAGATTCACACGGGCATCACGGCATAAATCTTCTGCTTTGTATTCTAGAATATTACGACCCCATTTTATTTGTCCAAACGTGTTCACGTCCATACATCCTGGGTCTCTTTTATTATCACATATAGCTTTGGTGACAACCAATGCACGGGCAAGGCAAAGACTGTCGCCATTTTGAATCGTAATGATCCCATGGTTTTTGCGGCTATATGTGCTAGCGGGAGAGAGTTTATCACATTTATGATTACCCCTCCCACGAGGCTCCTTAAAGTGGGAGAGTTTAACGTACAAGGGTGCAGTACTCAAAAACAAAGTATTACTCTGCAACACGCGACTTACGTTATCAAGCATTGCTCTAGTGTCTAGCTGGTCTGCTCGTCTAAATGAGACATACACAGGGCTTAACGTTGAGTCAGTGCTACTCAAAAGCAAGACTACGTGTTCATCGGCGCTAACGCCATGGTCCTGCAACCGATGGAGCAAATTAGTAATTGGTTCTTCAAGCTAGCTTATTGCGTCACGATCGCTTGCTGGTGCACCAAGATGTACGGTAATTTCTCTACCAGTATAAAAGAAACGCCTCAATTGTTTAATCCTCTCATGAACGATACGAAGAGGGACGCCATTTTGCAATGCACCGCCTACCTGATTTACCGGGCCAATAATTCCCGGTTGTGGGGCAGAAGAAGGTCCTGCTATCTCCAGTTCCATGGGCCCTATCTCCCTCGCCGCCGCCGGGGCTCAAACCCCCTCTCCCTGGCGTAGAGGCAGGGTTGAAGATGTAACGCCAGACGGGGGCACCGGGCTCGAACCCCGTCTCCCTGGCGCTGGGGCGGTGCGGCTACGTTGGGTTGGAGGGGCCCCATAGCTGGCGGTGGGGTTGATGAGGTCGTCCCTCCATTTCCGGCCTCCATTTCAACTATAATACATGTCAAAGTAAGAATTGTCACAAACATAATTGCTTTAGATGAAACCCAGAGAGGCAGTATTTGTGTGGAGGGAGTGTGAAAAAAAACACCCTGGTAGATTTGAACCTCGAACTCATCTCTTTAATATTTTTGGTATTTAAATAATATGTTAAATTTTTCCTTAAGCATAATTGCTTTAGTTGAAACCTGCAGAGTCAGCATTTGTGTGGAGGGAGAGTAAAAAAACACGCTTATTTTACCCTGGTAAGATTTGAACCTCAAACTTATCTCTTTAATACTTTTATTATTAATATAATATGTCACATAAATGCTTTATCTGAAACCGGCATTCACAAAGTGTGTTCACCATAAAAAATCATCGTGCCATTGTGATATAGGCAACCATAAGTGAAATTTATTTCTGTAATTAAAACAAGTCATTTTATCAACAGCGCTTACGTCTTAAGATACTTTACGGCTGAATTTCTTAAACTACGTACATCAGTAATTAATGTGACGATTTATTGCACAAAGAGCCTCAGATTTTATTTTCTACCTGCGAAAATATATATTTGATAAGTTTAGGGTATTATCTTCTCGTAATGAATTGAGCGTTGTTGTTTTTCGAAGCCTGCATAATGAGGGGATAGTCAACCCGCCGTACTCAACACAAATTATGTTCACATACACTCCCAGGGGGTAGCAACCATCAAGAAACCCGGCTGTCGCCAGGTCTAAACTGTATGCTTGCGCTATCTGTTATAATTTCTACAGGTTACATACGGCACTCCTGTAAAATTGCCAGAAAATATGTCTCAAAACACGTCAGTAAAGTTTTTTTTTTCTCCTTGAATATTATATTTTAGAGCCGTTAATTTTTTTCTAAAGATCGGTTAGATTTTATGTGTATAACTTAAAGATTGGGCCACGTGTCTGAATCAAAAAAAGTGAAAAGTTTGTGAGTGTATGTCGGGTCCAAAAAAGGATAAACTTACATTTTCATCCTCTGGATTCGAACCAGTGTCTCTTTGTCTCTTTAAATTGGGTAATATTCCAGCTGATTTGTTTACATCCCCCTGAAAGTGTACAGACTTTTGGTGAAACGTGAATTTAAAGTGGTGATTATAATTTTCTGCCTTTGTACAGGAAATGAACCCTTGTCCAGGCACTAAAGTGATGTTTGAATATTGGCAATTATAATTTTCTGTCTTGAAACCAGGACCATGAACAAAATACCAATCAGGGGTACTTATTTTAAAAACTAAACCAGTATTTTCGCTTATGCCCCTTGAATTGAACCAGGCACTCCCCCAATGGCTCCGCGGGGTTTTTAAGTGTATAAATCTCTCAGCTTCCAAAGGGATCGAGCTAGCGACGATATAACGGTGTTTGAGCGAGAGAGAGCTTACACACACACAGGCTTTTTCAAACTAGTGGCTGGCTACGTGTAGATGTTACTTACATAGCAGGCGGTCAAGTGTGTCCAAATCTGCCCAAACAGTGGAGTGCTCATTTCCTCCAACGTAAAGAGGCGCAGGCGTCAGGATGTCTGGGGGTGATGCGAGGACCGCCTGGAACGGCAGGGGGGCTGCGACGCTGACGTCATGCATAGCACGTCCCTGCGCATCCTGTGGGGTAGATGACGACACCCCCAGAAGCCCCGCATCCAAACCGAATGGATCCCAATAGTCTTAAATTAATTAAATACATATTAATTAGCATTTAGGGGGGAAAAAAGCACCGACAAATCTCTAAAATATTTTAAGCTGTTTAGTTACCCATAGACGAATCGGCATCTGAAACACAGATCCCATTTTCATTAAAATTTGCCAACTGGTCTAGACTGTCGGAACCCACCGGTTGTACACACTCGACAGCTGTTGGGGGCTCTTCAACTAACAATAAAAAGAACACCATTGTACGCCCCAGCTGTATTAAGAAAAAAAACCATTAAAATATACAAAACGTTTAAAAAAACTTACCTAAATTTAGAAAATTTTCTAGCGACTCGAAACTCATTTTTGATGTTCGTCGGCGTCAATCACAAATTGAAATGACCAAATGTAATGAACGGGTTCTATTTATACTCTCTTCAAAGAGCCTGCCGCCTGTAATGTGTCTCTGCGCATGTGCTATAAAAATCTGTCTATAAGACCAGCTGTAAATCCCGTTAACTCGTTAGACTGCTCCGACCTATCGACTATGCTGGACGCGTCTCTCGGCGCTCCGTTCAGACAACTGCAAATGATAGCACGCACAGAACGAACAAAACCGGTGGTGCAAACGGGCGTCGCTCAAACCTACCCTCCCTCGGTGCATCTGAAGGTACATTTTTTCTCACTCTCGCAAATGTTGAGTGCATTGAGGTGTGGGCTTAAACTTTCAGAGGGATATATTTCGTCATAATATAGTTGCGAACAAGGCTATTCCTATTAAAATTGGACTATATAGGAACACCCCCTTTGTCCACGTGGGTGAGATTTGAACCTGGAACTTTCAGCTACGAGCGATGCTAACTGAATACGAATGGATAGCAAACGCGGTTACCACATGGACTTTTTTCTCATTCTCGCAAATGTTTGGCGCATTGAGGCTGTCCTCTTAAAAGTACACAAACATTATTTTCTTTGAATCACGTCTTACTAACCATCTAGCCTATCCGCGTTAATTAAGTACACCAATAATATAAGAATATGGAAGAAAAATATTAAATGAATCAAAATTATGTGTGATGTTAACTTTTCTATCTTTAAGATAAGGCTATTCCTATTAAAATTGGCCTATACAGGTACAATATACCGTTGAATTAATAGCAAATGATGGTGCAAAAGTGCTCGCGCATAGAATGAACAAGTACGGTGGTACAAACGGGTGTCGCTCGAACCTACCCTCCCTCAGTGCATCTGAAGGTACATTTTTTCTCACTCTCGCAAATGTTGAGTGCATTGAGGTGTGGGCTTAAACTTTCATAGGGATATAATTCGTTATAATATAGTTGCGAACATTAAATTCAATATAAGAGCTATATATTATTCCTCCGAAATATAATTGCGAGCATTAAATTATTTTTTCTGTTATAATTGGGCTGAAGAATAAAACGGGTGTTTTCACTTTAAACGTGGGTAGCAGCATACGATTTACAAACTATAGTTTTATTTCAATATCTATAAATTTATATATTTTATATGTTTCTAAGTGTATACTGGTAAATATTCTTTAATATTACTAGGGTGCTTTTCTACACTCCCAATGTCCACTTTCACGGGATGTAAGACCACTCTTTCCATGCAAATGATGGTGCACAAGTGCTCGCGCACAGAATGAACAAGCTCGCAACTGATCTATTAGCGTAAAACTCCGACTTCCTCCCATATTTAGTAGTATAGTCTTTTGCTATAGTAGTGCCTTAAACCATGTGGTCATTCTTTATGTTACGTGCAATGTTAAGCTAAATACCCGATTTCATATTCGTTATACAGATACAATTACCGAGGATTAGCCATTTAATTTATTTGTACTTAGTCCGCTCTTGCAGTGGGCGAGAGACTTATTAACATTGAGCCCGTCGAAGTTGTGCGGTGTTATCGCCTATTAAGGGGTAATTAACTAATCATGCCGTTGGTAAGGCGCGTAGTAATTTGATGGTCTCTGGTTCGAATCCAAACTAGACACAAAGATTATATCAGTACACGACCTACAAACTAACTTAGCTATAGAACAGTAAATTCACCACCCGTGAAAAGCACCCCCCGCAGTATAGAGAGTTGAGCCCAGTACCCACAACTATTTTATTGAGGAGGGCGTTAATGGTTCAAGGATGATTTTCCACTCTCCCTCCAAGTACCAACAAGTTGGATGTGTGTGAGAGGGCTGACTTGGGCGGTGGAGCCTCCCTCCAAGTACCAACAAGTTGGATGTGTGTGTAAGAGAGCTATCATAGACTTGGGCCTAAACATGGCCACTTTCATGGGATGTAAAAGCGAAACTGCCGATTAACGGGAGTTTTCGAGATGTCTTGCTGAAACCAGGTGTCTATTTTGAGAAACACAATGACTCCTCAAGGTGAGTGGAGGTTAGTGCTCGATTCGTCACCCCCAAAAGGTAATGACCGGGGGAGGGAGAAACCCAGGATGAACAATCCCGGCTCTGCGGGGAGGGGTGGGGAGGGAAAAGTGAAAGGCTGAGTTGGTCATCAAAAAGTGGCGTGACCCTGCTGGAGATGCTTGCGTCATTTTCTATCGGTCAACCGGGGGAGAAAGACTGAAATCGTGGAGCGCGAGGCCCGGGTTTATGCTTCAACGCCTAACAATCATTAATAACTAATCAGCAAGAACCAACATGACCGGGTGAGGGCTCAAAGTGTGCAACCGTCAACTGTTAGAGAAGGATCTCAACCAGTGTCTCGCGTACCCCCTGATACAAGAATGTTACAATGTCCTAAAACTCCCTACCAATTAATTATATAAAAACCAACATACCGGCGTATGCCTGCAATAAATAAAAAACACCTCTATCCTAGCAATTAATTAACAATTATCAATTAACAATAATTAATTAACAATAATTAATCAGCAAAAACCAAGATGTCCGGGTTTTGCCGGCTATAGGGGAGGGGGAAAACCAAGCCGGCTGTAGGGGAAAACAGACAGCCAATCAGAGGAAAGTAGGGCAGCGGAAGGAAGGGTGGGGTAAAGAGGGGATAAGCCAATTACAGAGCCAGGAGGCGGGGTCACGTGACCAAATCCGACCTATAAGCGTCGGGGTCAAGTTGATTTACCAGGGCGTACTAGACTACTTGGTAGTCGGAGCTACTATTGCAATACTACCAGTCTCTCACTGGTTGGACCGACACTGAGTACTCGTGCTCTACCTAACGAGGGTGGTATTTGGAGCTACTCCTCCGCTACCAGTCTCTCACTGGTTGGACCAACACTGAGGACTCGTGTTCTATTTATCCAGGGTGGTAGTCGGAGCTACTCCTCTGCTACCAATCTCTCACTGGTTGGACTGACACTGAGGACTCGTGTTCTATCTATCCAGGGTGGTAGTCGGAACTAATCCTCCACTACCAGTCTCTCCCTGTTTGGACCGACACTGAGTACTCGTGTTCTATCTATCCAGGTGGTAGTCGGACTACTCCTCTGCTACCATCTTTACTGGTTGGACGACACTGAGACTCGTGTTCTACTATCCAGGGTTGCTAGCTGGAACTACTCCTCCCTACCAGTCTCTCACTGGTTGGACTGACACTGGTACTCGTGTTTATCTATCCATGGTGGTAGTGGACTACTCTCTCTACCAGTCTCTTACTGGTTGGACTGACACTGGACTCGTGTTTTACTATCAGGGTGGTAGTGGAACTCTCCTCCCTACCAGTTCTCACTGGTTGGACTGCACTGAGTACTCGTGTTCTACTATCCAGGGTGTAGTCGGAACTACTCCTCCTACCAGTCTCTCACTGGTTGGACGACACTGAGTACTCGTGTTCTTCCTATCCAGGGTGGTAGTGGAACTACTCCTCTGCTACCAGTTTCACTGGTTGGACCGACCTGAGTACTCGTGTTCTACTATCCAGGTGTAGTGGAACTACTCCTCCTACCAGTCTCTCACTGGTTGGACGAACTGAGACTCGTGTTCTATCTATCGGTGGTAGTGGAACTACTCCTCCTACCAGTCTTCACTGGTGGACTGTACGAGACTCGTGTTTACCTATCCAGGGGTAGTGGAACTACTCTCGCTACCAGTCTCTCACTGTTGGACGAACGAGTACTCGTGTTCTACCTATCCAGGGTGTAGTGGAATACTCCTCTCTACAGTCTCTCACTGGTTGGACGACATGAGACTCGTGTTCTACTATCCAGGTGTAGCGGAACTATCCTCTGCTACCAGTCTTACTGGTTGACTGATGAGACTCGTGTTTATTATCCGGGTGGTAGCGGAACTACTCCTCTCTACCAGTCTCTCACTGGTTGGACGACACTGAGACTCGTGTTTACCTATCCAGGTGGTAGCTAATACTCCTCTCTACCAGTCTCTCACTGGTTGGACTGACCGAGACTCGTGTTCTACTATCCAGGGTGTAGTGGAACTACTCCTCTCTACCAGTCTCTCACTGGTTGGACGACACTGAGACTCGTGTTCTACCTATCCAGGTGTAGCTGGAACTACTCCTCTCTACCAGTCTTCACTGGTTGGACTGAACTGAGACTCGTGTTCTACCTATCCAGGGTGCTAGCTGGAATACTCCTCCTCTACCAGTCTCTCACTGGTTGGACTGATACGAGACTCGTGTTCATCTATCCAGGTGTAGCTGGAACTACTCCTCTGCTACCAGTCTCTCTACTGGTTGGACTGACACTGAGGACTCGTGTTCTACTATCCAGGGTGGTAGCTGGAATACTCCTCCTCTACCATTCTCACTGGTTGGACTGATACTGAGACTCGTGTTCTACCTATCCGGGTGTAGTGGAACTACTCCTCCTACCAGTCTCTCACTGGTTGGACGACACTGAGACTCGTGTTCTACCTATCCAGGGTGTAGCTGGAACTACTCCTCTCTACCAGTCTCTCCTGGTTGGACGACCGAGACTCGTGTTTACCTATCCAGGGTGGTAGCTGGAACTACTCCTCTCTACCAGTCTCTCACTGGTTGGACGACACTGAGGACTCGTGTTCTACTATCCAGGGTGTAGCTGGAACTACTCCTCTGCTACCAGTCTCTCACTGGTTGGACTGACACTGAGACTCGTGTTCTACCTATCCAGGGTGTAGCTGGAACTACTCCTCTGCTACCAGTCTCTCACTGGTTGGACTGACACTGAGGACTCGTGTTCTACTATCCAGGGTGTAGTGGAATACTCCTCCTCTAACCAGTCTCTCACTGGTTGGACTGAACTGAGACTCGTGTTTACTATCCAGGGTGGTAGTGGAACTACTCCTCTGCTACCAGTCTCTACTGGTTGGACTGACACTGAGGACTCGTGTTCTACCTATCCAGGGTGTAGCTGGAACTACTCCTCCTCTACCAGTCTCTCACTGGTTGGACTGACACTGAGACTCGTGTTTCTACCTATCCAGGTGGTAGTGGAACTACTCCTCTGCTACCAGTCTCTCACTGGTTGGACTGACACTGAGACTCGTGTTCTACTATCCAGGGTGTAGCTGGAACTACTCCTCTGCTACCAGTCTCTCACTGGTTGGACTGACACTGAGGACTCGTGTTCTACCCATCCATGGTTGGTAGTGGAACTACTCCTCCTACCAGTCTCTCACTGGTTGGACCGACACTGAGTACTCGTGTTCTACCTATCCAGGGTGGTAGCTGGAACTACTCCTCTCTACCAGTCTCTCACTGGTTGGACTGATACGAGGACTCGTGTTCTACCTATCCAGGGTGGTAGCTGGAACTACTCCTCTGCTACCAGTCTCTCACTGGTTGGACGACACTGAGTACTCGTGTTTACTATCCAGGGTGGTAGTGGAACTACTCCTCTCTACCAGTCTCTCACTGGTTGGACGACACTGAGACTCGTGTTCTACCTATCCAGGGTGTAGCTGGAACTACTCCTCTGCTACCAGTCTCTCACTGGTTGGACTGACACTGAGTACTCGTGTTCTACCTATCCAGGTGTAGCGGAACTACTCCTCTCTACCAGTCTCTCACTGGTTGGACGACACTGAGACTCGTGTTTACTATCCAGGGTGTAGTGAACTACTCCTCTCTACCAGTCTCTCACTGGTTGGACGACACTGAGACTCGTTTCTACTATCCAGGTGTAGTGAACTACTCCTCCCCTACCAGTCTCTCACTGTTGGACCGACACTGAGTACTCGTGTTCTACCTATCCAGGGTGTAGCTGGAACTACTCCTCTGCTACCAGTCTCTCACTGGTTGGACTGACACTGAGTACTCGTGTTCTACCTATCCAGGGTGGTAGCTGGAACTACTCCTCTGCTACCAGTCTCTCACTGGTTGGACCGACACTGAGGACTCGTGTTCTACCTATCCAGGTGCTAGCTGGAACTACTCCTCTGCTTCCAGTCTCTCACTGGTTAGACCGACACTGAGGACTCGTGTTCTACCTATCCAGGGTGCTAGCTGGAACTACTCCTCTGCTACTAGTCTCTCACTGGTTGGACCGACACTGAGGACTCGTGTTCTATCTATCCAGGGTGGTATCTGGAACTACTCCTCTGCTACCAGTCTCTCACTGGTTGGACCGACACTGAGTACTCGTGTTCTATCTATCCAGGGTGGTATCTGGAACTACTCCTCTGCTACCAGTCTCTCACTGGTTGGACCGACACTGAGTACTCGTGTTCTACCTATCCAGGTGGTAGCTGGAACTACTCCTCCGCTACCAGTCTCTTACTGGTTAGACCGACACTGAGTACTCGTGTTCTACCTTTCCAGGGTGGTAGCTGGAACGACTCCTCCTCTACCAGTCTCTTACTGGTTGGACTGACACGGAGGACTCGTGTTCTATCTTTCCAGGGTGCTAGCTGGAACTACTCCTCTGCTACCAGTCTCTCACTGGTTGGACCGACACTGAGTACTCGTGTTCTATCTATCCAGGGTGGTAGCTGGAACTACTCCTCCGCTACCAGTCTCTTACTGGTTAGACCGACACTGAGTACTCGTGTTCTACCTATCCAGTGTGGTAGTCGGAGCTATTCCTGCACTACCAGTCTCTCACTGGTTGGACCGACACTGAGTACTCGTGTTCTACCTATCCAGGGTGGTAGCTGGAACTACTCCTCTGCTACCAGTCTCTCACTGGTTGGTCAGACACTGGGAACTGTTTCTCCCACATGTTCTAGAGTGGAAACCAGAGCTATTTCCTTTCCGGTTACAGAAGTAACCTCAATGTCTTCCCACTTTCCCTTGGGTAAGGAATTGGATTACACCCATGGTGCGTGAAGAGGTAGCCCTCCACTGCTTGTGTGCCTCGCCCATAATCTAGCACAGGCACTACTAACTGTTCAGGTTTGCACTGGAGCTTTAAAACAACTCACCACACAACCAACAAGGCTGAGGCCCAGAACCCCAGGAGTCCGAGCCCAGAGAGTTAAAGGTCTGCCCACCCCATAACTCAAGCCATATATGAAAAAAAGTACCCTCAGTACACCAGGCCTCCACCATCCTTCTCCCTTCCATCAACTGCTTAATTTCAAATGTTATAAACGCCACACCTCCGGTAAACTAGGTAAACTAGCAAACTTCACTTACCAGAGAAAAGATATTGAACTGTATTAAGTTGGCTGGAATTTAAAATTATTCCAAGCTAAATTTACGAACATTTTCCATTATGACCATTATTTCAACTTTGTGCATACTGTGTTACTAAGCACAATCATCTTGTGTGCTTAAATACAGATTGAGGATGATTTTTACAAATATGTCTTTATTTTATTCTAAAGTAAATAAATTGTGTAAATATTAAATCTCATTATTCTGGTATTCCACCTTTGCAGGTGATTTTTTAGTCAAACAAATATCATTATTTAAATTTATTATCATAAAATGATGGTAATTGTGAAAAAACTATAGTATTAAGACTTCAAGATGATATAAAACCTCTAAACTATATAGTGTTTCACTCCTTTTATTAATATTTTGAATAAATAAATGTAAACAGGGCATATTTTGTATCTATTGTCATATATGCAGCAGAATGGACAAGGTCAATGAATGTAAGAGGGACTAGGAAAGTGGAGGCCATGGGAATGAAGTTATCTGGGGAAGAGTTGGGGTACAGGGAGTACATGAGATAGTAGAGGAAGCAAGACTAAGATGGTATAGGTATTTAGCGAGGATGGACAAAGAGAGGATGCCAAATAAAATGTTGGAAATGAAGTGTGTGGAAAAAAGATTGCAAGTGAGGCCAAGAAAGAGATGAGAGGAGCAGAAAACAGAAAGTGTGCTAGTGAGAGGAGAAGGATAGAGGAAGATGGAGACATTTTACTAAACAGACCCGGCCACAAGCTGGAAACATTGATGATAAATTTTAAAAATGGTTAATTATGATAATATGAACATTTCCTAAATTAATAAAGCTAGGCTCACATACTTTTCCACTTTATCATATACAGATTTAATTTGAACCACTTAATATTATTAAATAGTTCTGCTTGGGTGTGAAACGACAATACATTCTAGATTAAATTTGATTTTAAGGTATTGTGAAAATCTCGCAAAATGTTTATTCTGGTTGGACTTGGTTATATTACTTATGAAAGAAATATGGTTGCTATAACTCCTTCTTGGGAGTCTGGCGAACTTGGTGATGTCAGAAAATGTCAACGTTAAAAATTAGTTGTGCCTGTATAAGAGACGAATAAACACGCAACCTTTAACATTGTCTAGACCAGTGGCTCTTAACCAGTGTTCCCAGGAACAGTTGTATTCCATTAACTGGTCGCAAGTGTTCCGCCGGTGAAAGATTCCTCATGACAACAGTTTTGAGTGATGTTATACTTTAATTATAACAACTGAAGATTGCTACGCGTGTTCACTTCTAAACCAATAGAATATCATATTCATTAAATTAAAAAATGAAACGTGGACATGGGGATCAAACCCGGGATCTTTGACTTATGCAAGGTCATTCTTCACTCATATTTTAAGCAGAATCTGTGAAGGTCGTGTGGAAATCTTTGGCTACAAATGTGTGAGCAATTAAGATCACAAGCTATCAGAAAATGCCACTATCTTCAACCCAGGAGTCCTTTATGCTGCCAATTGTACAATTACAGCTTTGTATGAATGTGCATGTCATGATGAATTAAATAGCCAAGTTATTATATTTGTTAATATAGCCGCATCTAAATATCATATTTTCTAAATTTAAAAATGACACATGGACATTGGTGTCCCACAAATTTTTCTTATAGTCAAAAATGTTCTATGACTTTCAAAAGGTTAAGAACCACTGTTCTATACTATAGCTCAACACAGTATTGAGATTATAATATTTTATTTCATTCTTTAATATTAACAATCAAACCCAGCTATATGAGGCAGAAATGTTCCCCAAGAATCACAGCAGATACCGAATCCGCATAAAACAGGATTCTTTTAACATGTAAAATAGGGATTACGTTCTAATTAATTCATTAGTTGCAGCTAACCTTTAGTTACAACAATGGTAATAATAATGTCTGCTTTGTTTATTAGGTAATAAATCAAACTTATTCAACAAAATTAAGAAATTATTATATAGAATAAAAACTTACATTAACAAACAAAGTAAACTTCATGAAATGAAATAAAATAAAGAATTGTAATGTTCTTATTATTTATCAACATAGCAATCATTCTGATATTTATTTTTGAAGGCCTAAGTTAACTTATGTAGTGAGGGTTCTCATACACTCTTTTATCTTAACTAATACCATAATATGTATTATTATTACTCGTTCGGGATATATGCACTCAAGCTAATGTGTAATGGATTGTGAGATGAAATAGAAAATTACAGTTTAACGTGGGATCCGAATCACGGTGGAGGCCTGGCATTCCACACATTCACAAGTTGTGATTAATACACGTCTTGTCGGAGGTGAAGGAAGGGTTTGGTAATCAGATAAATCCGTGCTGGGATCAAGGATTGAACCCCGGACCCCCAGTACAGAAGTCTGACACCTTACCACTAGACCGCCAGGTCACCTCAGATCATATGGTTCTCGGATAATGCTCAGTATTGGGTTGGTATGTGAGAGAGCATTTTGAGACATGAGGGAGTTTGCACGTTCATCAATCAACCAATGAACCATGTAGCTATCTTGTGCCACTGCACCAATTTTCCTTAAAAATAAAATCTGCGTATATGTATAAAGTCGGATAGCAAAAGCGCTACAGCAGGGTTTTCCTGTGAATTTTAAAAATGATGCTATTTGCATAAAAATATTACCCATTTAAGTTTTTGATCTATTAATAACCAATATAACAATAATAATATTATACATAAAAATCAATACAAGTTCACATAATAATATTCTTATACATGTAAATATGGAAGAACTCTAGGAACAAATATAATGGATTAAATAACCAAGTTATTATCTTTGTTAAGTGCGGTTATAGCCACATCTAATATACTCTTTTTAAATTGAAATTATAGGTGTCATTTTTCAATTTAAAAATAATATAATAAATAATATAATGATGAACAATATAAATGGCACAAAGTAGAAATCACCACAATTCTTACTGTGTGTTATAAGTTGTTTTTCGATCGCACTTTACTATACTTTTTACTTTCTCACAACCCCTAAGAGAGAAAAATATTGTGATTGTAAGAAAAAAAATCTGATTCAAGATGATGGATGGCAACATTTCATGACCCCTGAATCCAAAATTGTTGCTGTCTGTACTTTGTCCAAAAGATGAAACCATTTTAAATGATCAGGCAAAAACTTGATACCTAGTGTTTTCATAAAGTTCCCCAGGGGGGTTTTGGAACTAGCTACCAACCCAAAAATTAAGGTTAGTTTAATTAAGGTTGGCGTGTAGATAAAACAAGTTAAAGGCGGTATTTTTAAAATTCTTATATCAAACCTTTTTTTGGTCAAAACAAATCAATTAATTCTTTAGAAGAAACACAGTTTAATTTTCTTCAGAGGGTTACTTCAACTGTTGATTATCCATCAATGGTGTTCTGGAATTTAGTGATAACTTTTTTCTTTCATATAAAAGTTTATCATCTAATGCTTTTATATCTGTACTGGAGAAAGATTTTATTTATTTTGGGCAAAAAAAATTACTTAATATAAAAATAGCAAAAACACACACCTTTTCTCACATTTCCTTAAGAGTGAAGAAAAAAAAAAGCCATTATCTCAAAATCAGCACTTAAAGATTTTGATTAAAATTTGTATCAAGCCTTATTTAACATTACAAAAAAAATTAACCATCTCAATTTTCCAGAAAAATTACTTACGAGGGTACTTTATATGATATGCATATATCTTCATTCTTGATATCTCTGTATCTCTTTGAGATACAAATATTTTATGATTGCAAAGTTTTAAGAACTAGAAGAAATAAACCTTTATTTGAAACGTGCTTTTATAAAACCAATATATTCCATGCTATAAGCAAATCTATTATTTAAATGAAGGTATTAGAAATGTAGAGTTGATTGTTAAACTTTTTTTTAATGTTTCTGTAAGAGTGAATATGATTTTCATCTATGTTCTTTGGTGGAATGTGATGCTCTTTTTCCCATTATATTTCTGCAATGGTGTATGTTATTTCGTTTAACATATTTCACATGGTTTAAGTAAATACCTGCATTTTTAGGTAAAGTGGTAAGAAAGTTTGTGCGATACTTTATACCATTTCCATTATGACTAGTTTTAGAATAATTGGTAATAAATAAAATGAAAGAATATTAGTAAAATGGTAGAGCACAAATTAAAGTAAAAACACTAACACATATTTACACACACTTCAATATTTTGATACATCTTCCTCAGGAGGTAGTAATTTAATACTTTACTACTACTTCCTGAGGAAGATGATCAAATATTGAAGTGTGTGTAAATATGTGTTCAGTGTTTTTACTTTAATTTGTGCTCTACCATTTTACTAATATTCTAATCATTTTTTTATTCCCAAATTGTTTTTGCTCATGCACTTTATTTCATACATATAGTTTTAGAATAAGTAATTTTAAACAGGAAGTTGCAGCATGTTACTTAATATTTGCTAGATTTACATTCATGCTTACTCACTTTGGCTGAAAACTTTGAACAATGTCAAAATATGGAGATGTTGGAACCCTTGACTGTGTAATTGTGTCCATCCCAGATATATTACAAGGTACATAGTCATGAATGGACCTGTCGACCTTTGGACATATGCAATAATATTAGCAAGGTGGATACAAACTCAATACAAGCACAAATGGGGGATTGAACTAAGAATAGAGTTAAAAGAAAATAATTAGTATTTTATTATGTTATTATTTTATAAAAACATTGTAAAATCAGTCACAAAAAATAATAATGAATGATTGACTGCAGAAAGGAGCTGTATCCATTTTTTAGGCAAAATAGTAGTGTTATTGAGGTACAACAAGTCCAGACCTTTCATCAGGTGACAACAATGACGTATTACAGCGGTTATTAACTTGTGTGAGAGAGAATTAGGCCATGGTAGAAGAAGAGATGTTTCAAACAGTTCAAAATACAAGATAAATCAAAATGGAATATTTTAAAGTGAAGGATCTGATGGTTAAGAAGGATGCTCAAAGATAACTTTGATTTAAAATTTGACAATACTACAGTATGTTGTATATATTAGAAGCTGTCAGTAAAACTAAAAACAGAAATGTGAATGAAGCAACAAGGAGTTATACAACTTCCCAGAAACCACCACAAGAAAACCCTGATGTGTATTTTCGATGTGATGCATAATCTGCAGCTGACAAGGATCATCAAAGATTTAATTTGCCTCATAAGCTAAGCTTATTGGGTGTTCATGACAATATGTAAATGCACACAGCATTGTTCTTTGTTTATTATTAGGAATACGATTGAAAAGGACCAATTGAAGTGTGTTCACTCATGTATAATTACACGGCTAAAAATATGTTCACGATTATGTAAAATGATTATGGCCTCAAGTGTGCAAGATTAACTTATCAATAAAATGATAGAAAGTAAAGATATTTTGAACTTGAAAACCTGGTAAGGAAAGTTATATGAAAGGAACCTCTTCAAGGTTAACCTCAAGAGAATGTAGTTTTTTATTTAACTTTTTGTCCATCACTTCTGCTATACTGACGAAGAAAAGGGATAGTTTACAAGAAATTGTATTACATTTCCAAAGTGAGTGCATACATATGTACAGTTGAATGCAAGTATAATAAAATATATAAATAAATGTATAATTTATGTTTCACAAACATATCCTATTAGATAAGGATAGATATCAAATTAAAAGATATGAAAAAAAAAAAGATAGAAATTAGGTTATTAAAATAAATTATATTGACAATATTAATTAAGTGTATTATTTATGAAGAGTCAATGGACTGAGTGGCAACAACAACTTTGCCACTCAGTCCATTGACTCTTCATAATAATACACTTAATTAATATTGTCAATATAATTTATTTTAATAACCTAATTTCTATCTTTTTTTTTTTCATATCTTTTAATTTGATATCTATCCTTATCTAATAGGATATATATTGTTCCTTACTACAATTATTATTTTATGAATTTCACAAACATAGGCGGTACAACAATTTGTAATGAATTTAAGCAATGGCTTACTACCGTGATACATTTTTAATGATCTAACGATGACTTTCCAGACAACTGTTTAGAAACTTCAATCATTGTGTTTTGTAACTTCAACTATACAACCAAGTATTATTTTAGCACTTGAGAAACAATTTACCTAAAATAACATTGTTGATTTAAGAAAGCACCTTGGATCTTATTACTCAAAATGTGCTTTAAGTTTAGTTTAGTGTTTTTTTACTACTAAATATCATTAATACCCATCCAGGTTATTTCTATTTAATTTAATGGGTTAGATATGAGGAAGATCTTGTGAAAAAGTTTTAGGAAAAATCAATACAGCACAAAGCATCTGGTTGGAATTTGAACCCTGACCTCACCAAATACAAATTAGAGTGGGAGAGCATTAGCGGGCAAAGCCAAAGGTACCGGGTTTGATTCCCATGTCCAGGTTGTCATTTTTCACTTAATTTAATATTAAAAAAACTTGGTTGATGTTAGGATCACAGGTGTACAGAAAGCTGCATACACACATTTAGAATGACAGCATTGTTCAGTGTATAGTATGTAGTATTCATATTAGTTCCTATTTAAATAAATCTGAGTATGAATTCTGTTTAAGTTATCTATTTTCACCCTGGTGATAATTTTTCACAAATCAATTTCATAAAATCATTAGAAAAATGTCTTACTACGCTATGAAAAGATTTGTTTGGATAAGGTTAATAGTTTTGCATAATACAGTAATCTGAAAAAAACTTTAATAAAGGAAAATAGGCCTAAGGACTAAGAATAAAATACACAAATTTGTGGTGTTGGAATAACAAGACTCGCCTCAACATGAATATAATTTTATTTTGAATATAACAAAAATCTTAAAATAAATGTTTCTCGTGCATTTTGAAATTTGTGCCCCTTTAGAGTCTTTTTCAGATCTTTCTTAGTATTTAAGATATCACAGATATTCGATGTCACAATGTATTAAAGAGACATGAAACATCCAATATGGCTCTTAATACCATTGTTATTTACAAACTCCTAATGGAATGCACCGTACAGCTTGAGAAACAGACTTGTTGATATAGTAGACCAGCTACATTTCTAAAATATAACTAAATCAATGTTTTTAAAAACAATTATACAATTTAAACATTGCCTCCATTAACATTAATGTTGATCTGCTTTGGTGGGAGCGAGATCTACGCGCTACTCTCGCAGTTGACTAGACTGGCAATGATGGGGAGATCAAGGTTTGAATCTCGGTCGAGTATACTGAGGGTGGTTTTTACTAAATGGTTTACCACTCCCCCTCCGTGCAAATGTGGGTATACTTACTTTAAATATAACCATCCTAATCCCTAAATTCATTAAAGTAATTAGTAAATAAGCGTATAACCTGAACAAATAGTAAGACACGGTAGTGATGGGCACAATCGAGTAAAAATAATCGAGTTACTCGATTGTGTTGTGTAATCGGTTGTACTCGATTCTTCCGGGATTACTCGAGTAACTTTACTCGTTGAATGTATATATACATTCAACGCTTTACTCGGTCCTTGTTATTTTTTTTTATTTACTCTTTTCTTACCAGCTAAGTGAGAATCGACCTTACAGACTGGACTGTTTACCATGCTATTTCCATTTAAAAGGCATATTCCCTTAGAGCTCATTTTTCACCAACAGTTTCTGCTGCTACGCAAAAATTACCCTTTATGGTTTAAATGTTTCCTATGCATTTTCAATACAAAATATTTGCAGATGTAAAGTACACAATCGAAAAGCATGCTAACTAAGGTTATAACATTTCCGATTCTTTTTAAAAGTACTCGATGAAAGTTACTCGATTCTTTTTACTCGCCACTCGGCAGTCCTATTTCCACAATCGAAACCAATTATTGTATTTCTTAATTTATTGATTATAATTTCTCCTCACTAAAATATGATTACTTATAAATAAAAACTAATTAGTGTAACTTAAGTTACAAAATAAATAAAAATAAAAACACACCTTAATATTTATGATGCGTTGATGATTCTCTAAAGTGTGTGTATAGTTAATTTCTAGAAGTCTCAGGGCTGCGGTCATGAGTTTGATTCCTTTATATTAGAATAATTAGTATATTCACATCCAATCCCAGTCTAGTTCACATGCTTTTCTATGTATGTTTAAGATATATTAAAAATAATATAAAATATATATTTCAAACGTTTTTTAAACCAATCACCAACACATTATGTTTATTTTTAAAGTCACATACATTTAAATTGTATTAAAATATATCATTAAGTAAATTTGCAATACCAAAAGTTTTTCAAATTAAGTTAAATAAAATGGCCACTTAAGTTTAATATGTTTCCTAGCCAAACTTATTTCATCACCAATTATATTGGCGTAACTAAATAGTAATAAAATAAGAACAAGAGTAATACATAATAAAAAACTAAAATATTGCTTTAGAGAAATATAAAACTGTTTGTGTACCTACTAAACTATTTCATAAATTTGTATTTAAAATAAAAAACGAGAATATCTAATATGGTTTACGTTAATCGGTTTCTTCTTTCACTTAACATCTGCCCCGCTTTTGAAAAAATACGTTCTGAGGGAACTGACGTAGCAGGCACATACAAATGTGTTTTTTAGCGAGAATGTACAGTTCTGGACAAGAATTTTGTTGACCAGCCCAATAATTTAGGGGATTACTTTTCCTGTCTTCGTGGGGCTTTTCATAATATTGTCTCAACATTATTGCGCTACTGTTAATGGCTGTAGATTTTGTTCGTACATTTGACAATTTTTGGTCAAACTGACTCCAAATAGGATTGTTTGACTCATTTGTTGGTTCCGTCGCACTTCCGCCACTCACTATCACCTCCTCTTCCACTTGGTTCCGTCACACTTCCGCCAATCGCTATCACCTCCTCTTCCACTTGGTTACGTCTACAAAGAGACGCCAAATCTTCACTAACCCAATTTGGGCTGTTGCTGCATTGTTGTCAACACCGAAAGCGGTCTTCTTAAACCTAGGGTCTAATATTGTTCCCATTGCAACAATCTTCTTTGTTTCTAGTGGTGCAAGTTTCGGAGCAGCCCATCACTCAAACCTTGTTGTAGTGCTATGGCTATTTCACTCGTTGGTGATATATTTCTTATTAAATGTTGCACTCCTCACACAATAGGTATTACTTTTTACACTGTTAGGTAGGACTCACCTGACAATTCAGCTGTCATAAGCTCATTGGTTTCAAAAGAGGGATACATTGTTCAAGAAAATCCCATTCCACTGCACTGAGAGCTGCAGGAGATTAGGAAGTGATACTAGGGGGCCGAGATCTGTTCCTTCAAAGACAACAAACAGTCTTTCGAGAATCACTAGCGTGGAGTTCCATGGATACATCTTGTTTTAGCTTGAGTTCTGGCAGGCCCATTTGATGTTGAATATTTCGAAGCCTATCACTTGAAACTATGCTAGTTTTGAAATGGGTCACCATTCCTCTGCATTTCTTTAAAATGCCATCTAGAGCTAAATTTGATTTTAGTGCATCTTGGACCACAAGATTAAGAGTGTGTGCTACACATGGCAAATGCGGAATTTTCAATCTGTCGATGGCATTCTTAATATTGGCCGCATTGTCAGCCACAATGGCCCCCACCTTCCTTTTCACACTAAACTCATTCATAATCTCAAGAATGTGGGAGGCGGTGTGTTCCCCTGTGTGACTGCCAACAACTTGCCTAGTGGCTAGCAAAGAGAATAAGCTTATCATTAAATATGCAATGAGCTGTCACGGTAATGAAACCTTTGGTATTTGCAGAGGTCCAAGTGTCGGTTGACAAAGCAACAAACGATGCTCCTTCAAGAATAATTTTCACCTTAGCGTGGCACTTTTCTAGTACTGGGGGAAAAATTGTCCTGGACAATGTTTTTCTGCTCGGAATCTCATAGCGGCTGTCTAACGCTTTAACAAAAAAAAAAGTTTTAAAACCTCTATTTTCAATGATTGAAAGAGGTTGAAATCCACAGCAATCATTTCAGCAAGAGTTTGATCGATATGGTTTCTCCTAGCCTCGGGTATCTGCTGACGTCGAAAAGCCCCTGCCAACGAGATTTGTCTCGGCCTCTTTGCTAAGACAATTCCTTTATTAAAAGTCCCAGCAGATGTTTCTGATGTGGTTTCTTGGTCATCAAGTCTTGTAGTTTGGATTGACGTCGATGGTAAATCTGGATCACCATCTATCACATCCAAAAGTGTCATCAAGTCACGAAGAGTTGGGTGATTTCTTTTTAAATGGCCATGCAAGTTAGTAGTATTTCCATAGATCTTATATTCTTTTCTACACACTGAACAGTCCACTGTATTTTCTTTTTTCACAAAGAATTCCCACACTACAGACTTTTTCTGCCCTCGAATCATTATTGTTAAAAAAAAAGTTGGTTGGATAGTACAATTTACTATAATTAATGATTTGACTAAATGATAATAATAATAAAACTAAAATAAAAACTAAATATCTGGCAAAACAAAATTTCACGTATTCTATTTAGTCGTAAAATCAATTAACGTCTTCACATCTCATCACACACACACTAGATTACGTACGATTGTGGACTGAGGTTGACACATGGACATTTTTCAGCAGAACCAACAGCCACTCCACTGTCTTAAAATTCTAATAATAGTTGAAAACAAATTTAAAGCTACAGCAGCAATTTATTTTTGATCAAAGAAGAAACATTCTAAGAAACGAAGTACAGAACTCACCATAAATATGTATATATTTTATACATTTGTCTATTATTACAAATAAATAGAGCTAAAATATTTTTATGGTTCATTGATACACAATAATGTATCAATGGTTGAATCAAAGAAGAACGCAATGAGAAGAGTAGAAGGAAATGCACTGGCATTTGCTAAACCAGAGGATAAAAAACCACTATTGGCCCCTCCACTCCTCCTTTCACCCAGTGCGGCAGGTCGAGATTGATCCCAGGCAAGATAACGTAAATGATTCAAATTTCAACACTTATTTTTATAAAATTAATGCCTCAAAATTTGATGGTCATGAGGTCAACAGATTTTTCTTGAGAGATAAAAATTTGTAGCACACCCTCCTTCGGAAAGGAAGTAAATCCGTCGGTCCCATGTCGATTGTGGCATGTAAAAGAAGCCGGAAGGTATGTAAGAAATAATTTCCCTGCAAAATTAGTAGGCTCTTTCTCGCTCGCTCGTAGAAATTCATTGGTGTATAACCCATACGAGTAGTAAGACGCAGTGCTAATTAATTTAAAAATATATATAAAACTGAATAATTGAGCAAAGATAACATTAAAAAAAAAAATCACGTCCAACCATCTGTTCAGGTTATACGCGTATTGGAATTACTCTACTGGAATGGGATGAAAAGAGAAGCATTTTAGAAGTGATCTAGCCGCATTTGCATAGAAGAAAAGTGGGAAACCATTTAGGAAAAAACCGTCTAAATAGACCCATCTGGGATTCAAGCCCCGCTCTCCCTGTCATCAAAAGACCAGTCCAACACGAGAGTGACGCCTTAGACCATCGGGCCTCATAAGTGATGATAGCACAAATAAAGGTTTTCCCTTTTAAAAAAGTACAATTATTATGAATTTATTTAACAAGAATTTAAAAAGAAGTTTATTTTATTAAAAGGAATTAAAAATTTGTTTATCTTTTTTTATTTTGAGACTTATTAAAACGCATACTTTAGTATTGACTGTACATGCAACAAGAAACCCGAAAATAGCACTGTCAGTGTCAACTGACCCCTACAGAAAGAGATTATGGACTTGTTATTCCATTGCAAGACTCCAGAGTAATGTTGGCCAACTGATTGCCATGGGACAATTTGAGTAGATGATTCACTAAAAATTACTCAAGTAATTTTACTTGATTACTCGATTCCTTTTAAAGAGAATCGAATAATTACTCAATTGTGCCCATCACTAAGGCACGGTGCTAAAAAAATAAAGTTACATAGCAAATACCACCGTTCATGAACTGTCTTCTAGAACTCTTGATAGAGGCTAAGCAACAAGTGATGTAATCCATAGATACATAGATACATTTATAAATTGAAGTAGCATTTGCCTGAAGAGGGGTGGGAATACATATTGTGAAACAAACCACCCCCAGTATAACTAGGCAGGAGTGACCTCAAACATTAAGGTGTGGATGTGACACTGAAAAGGTCAGTATGTTTGCAGTTTTTATATTAAATTATTTTTATGGTTAAAATAAATCAAATATTGATTTTCTTCAAACAGTGATATCAACAGTTGTTGAATATCTGTAAAGGGTGTCCTGGAATTTAATGATAACTTTTCCTCTTCATTTAAAAAGTTTCTCGTCTAATGCCGCTATGCTCATGACAGATTGTCAAGAACAAGTGTTATGCTATAAAAACAGCAAACACGCTGGCCTTTCCTCGCGTTCCCCACAACACCACATATAACCACCATCAATATAAGGAGGCAAGCTATTTTTTCAGCCAACCTTATATCCAGGTAAAAGTAAACTTTACCATGACGTTGTTAAACTAGATTCTACTGCCCTATCAATAAACAAAAGGTAGAGAGAGCTTAATCATATTTTTTTAAGTCCAAATTTTATTCAAAGTAATTTTTTTTTTCTTAGCACCGCGTCTAACTACCTGTTTGGGTTATGTTATCAAGCGGTACAAAAGAAAAGGCCACTAACATAACAATAGTGTCTCCAGTGCATTCACATCAAATTTCAGATCAATGATCGGCAGTTGGACGGCTGATAGATTAGTGATCAGCAATGACACTTTGGATAGATAAACTTTTTTATACATCTTTAAAAAAAATATTTTACCATTTTGAATAGTATTTACTTCAATAATATATAGTGATATATTTATAGGGTTTATAACCATTGTTTATAACATCATAAGCGAAAACAACTCAAACTAATGTTTAATAAGAACGCTAAACAAAGCTACAAACAGCTCTTTTTATTAACATGGTATATGTATAATAAACAGGTATATAGAGGCAAGAAAAACATTTACCCTATTAATAAATTACATCACAATATTTTTCAAGTTGCATCCCTAGAGACAAATTTACAAAGAAGCAACCCTTGAATTGCAAAGTTACAACCCTTTCAATCTGCTATTTAGGGAACAACTATTTGAAACATTTTTACAGATCTCTCCTGCAGATAGTTTGTATAATAAAATATACTACATTGTATTCAATATCAACAACAACTTTTGTACAAAATAAAATTGTGTTTCCCAGCTACAATGTTTACAAAATAATTGTCAAACTTTTTATATTCTGTAAGTACCTAAGTACAAGAAAATAATAGGCAGACATTAAAATAAAAGTAATTTAAAAATTCTTTAAAGAGCATATTGATAATTACTTAAAAAATATATTTCTAACATATCAACTCCAAGGTTTTGAGATACAATTCTATGTGTGGAAAAAAAATTATAGGAACAAATATAAGGACACATACAATTTGGCTTTAACAATGGAATTTATATAAACTGAGTTAGACCAAAATAATGACAATTTTGACAATTTAGATGAGTATTATAGTGGCATAGTAAACAATTAAAATATTAGTAAGCAAATAGTACCTAAATCACTGCAGCACAAAGTTTTGTTAGGGTAAAGTGTGCAAGATCATAGAAATTAACTAGACAACTTATAGGAGTTGACTATTAATGTATTGTTTATATTTACAATGAAACCTTATTTTGTGAAAACAAAATAACTTAAATAATATAAAAACTAGAAAAGATTCCTTCATTTCCTAACGTGTAGAAATAATGTGATTTAAGTGAGGGGAAGAAAAATTATTTGGGTTATCCAGACCATGATTGATTAAATTTATTATATTATTTTTATATATATATAAATAATATTATCAACAATGTTTTGTACAAAATAAAAATACATGTTAAGTTGTACTACCATTAAATAATGGTAAGAAGCAAAGAAATATAATACTAAACTTTTTAGTTATGTTGTCTTTACAACAGACATACAAGTATTTAGCCCTTTAGATTATTTTTCTTTTAAGACTTTGCTTCACATTTAAAGAGTTACCTTTAGCACACTCTTAAAAATATTTAACTTAACTTTTCATTCCTTCATACATTATTAACGCTGTCATCCTGTCACTGTCACCCCATGGCTTCTTTGGTGCTGACTTCTGACAGTCAACATTTAGGTATATGCCTAAATGATGACTGTCAGAAGATACAGGTGCTAAACACATGTTTTTGCAGATCATGTGGTTCGGCGTAGGGATACATAATTTGGTCTGTAACTTTTCAATACCGACAGCTGTCAGTCAGCACCAAAGAAGCCATGGGGCTGCTGTATCATCCCTAACTTGATCTTCCTTACATAGAGACCGTAATTTGTAATTTTTTTAAATATCCCTTAAAAAGAAAAGTTAAGTTAGGGATGGAAGATGGAAGAATGAAAAAATGAAGAAAAAGATTATATTGTTTATATTTAAGGCTTAACTAGGACGATGACTCATACTCTAAAATAAAATTGCAGCATAATTCTCGCTTAACTCGATTGAAAACTGTCACTTTTCAGAATTTTTTTAAAGGGATATCCTTTGGTTGTGAGGACTTTGAACAAATATTTCCATGTGAAAATTCTTTTTAAATTATTTGAGGAAAATAATGAAGATGTCACGCGTGTGTAGAAGGTAAACTCTATCTATAAAAAGAGACTATCAATATTTCTAGCTTCTTGACAGAAAAAAAATTAAATTTTTTCCCTAAAGCCGACAATTTCAGTATATTTCTCAGTCTTCCTGGTTTTCCTAAACAATGACGGCAGTACTAACCCACTCATCTTTGAGGCTGGCTTTCTTCCTTATCACTTATATTACATTATTGTACAATGTTTTGATATTTGTTTTTATAAAGAATATAATACAATTATATTTTGACTATTAGTAGTTTATTCTAACATGAGTCTGGAAAATGCTTAGTAAGCAGACTTCAGACTTAATGTAGCACAAAAGTGGTGTAGATTACCACACACACAACACCACACTTCAATTAATATGGATTTATATCAGGACAATGAAAATGTTT